>JAJLUK010000025.1:0-19961 GCA_030570055.1 Blastobotrys chiropterorum
AAAAAAAAAAAAAAAAAAAAATCGAATCGCCAGTCGGTGAGCCGGTGCCGGTCTGATCTGGCCCATCCCCAGGCTGTAACGATTCCGCATGTTGCGGAAATAGAAGCATCTCTATATTGGGACTCGGCCTTTTATTATATTCCATGTGAGATTAGCTCGCATACCCATTGAAATCTGTAATCAGAAGTTATCGGTGCCGCCAGTTGCCTCCGGCGGAGTAATTAGCACACCAACGCTGCCTGGTACAGTGTATGCACAACCAGTTGTTTCTCTGGATATAGCTTGTTCAGAACAGAATAAAATTCCACATTAAATGACCGTATTCAAACCTGCCCCAGGTTGCGAAAAAAAATGACTGCGCTGTGCCGCATGAAACAAATTGGCTTCTATTCCGCAAGTTTCAGTTTTACCCCTGAAAAAAAATATTCTCAAACGTATTCACGTTTTAAGCGCATTATTTCGATGATCACGCCGCATCCCCAACCTCCTTCATACGTTGCGTTTCTGCACACACCGCCCGAGTATTATGAACGCAATGTTCACCTCCAGTGGTCTGTTCGACTGTTTATGTTTTATACCTTCGGAATATTATTATAGGATCCCTCTTGGTACGTGGTCTTGGACATAATTCATTGGCCACATCACGTGATTGTTTCAATAGATATTATTATTTTTTCCATCCCACCTTGCCTAACACAGACAAATAAAATATAATAAAATATTCAAATTATGCCTGGTAGTCATTTATTTTTCCAAGACCACAATGGCGCGGGCGCGAACTACGATGCAAGACAATCGCCGGTTAGACCAACATGCATGAACTTCACAACGGTGCGAGATAAAATCATAATTGCTTTTTGTTCCTCCTTTCTTTTTCCTTTACGGTATTAAAATTAGGAAAAAAGAAAGAAAAAAAAAATTATAATAAATAAATATTTACAGATTAGCGGAAGGAATTATTCGTGGTCTAAAGTATGCTGAATAATTGGCGTCAAACACCGTAGTCTTGAATATTCCTGATCTATCACACCCATAACCTCGCTAAATTTTTCACTGGCCACGTCCGGGTCCATCCCATCCAACATTATCCAGTCGTAAAAATAATCGTTTGGAGGCGGTAGACGCAAGGTGACACATTTACTCTGCACGCATATTATGCTCTCTTGTGTCCAATAGTCGCCAAACGAGCACTGTAAAAACAAGCTGTATGCATACTGCAGCTCACTCGCCTCGAGTTCATGAGCCCATGATAGGAATGCGCAATATGCTCTATGCCATCGGTTCAGCTGTAAAACGGTATCCTTGTCGAAACTTTCTAACATATTCTTCATGTGTTGTTAAAGGAGTGACAATGTAGTTGATTAGACTTTTGGTCAGGTTAAACGCTCATGATCCAAGGTACCCAGTATTTGCAAACGATGGAAAAAATTTATAGAAAACAAAAAATAAAATTACAAAAAAAAAAAAAAAATGTTACTTATGCTTTCCTTATATAATCTCTGATCCCTCGCATTCCTTCCCCTTATTATTTCGCTTTTTCTTTCCTCACCACCTTTGCGATTTAATTTTATAATTAATTTGTCCTCCCCACAAGGCAAATAATATAATGGAAAAAGAAATTCATGTCTTAAACAAGAAGAATACAAGCCGTTAAATTAGCTCGCCTATCAAACACCCAGAAGAAATGAACGCGTGCTTTGTTTGAGATTTGGCACTACAAAGACATCTTCGTTGACCCTCCTTCTTTGTGATCGGGTCCTCTTGTCTGGTTCATAAAATATTTTTCTTTTCTCTTCTCTTTTTTCTGTGTGTGTGTTTGTGTGGAACAAAGAAATTATCCCAACGACATGGCGGCGTCCCGACTATAGCTACCCTTTTTGGAAAAAAAGGACTTTGCATTTTTTTTAATACAGCGTGGGATTTTCCAAAAATTTCCGTAATGCGTTACCCTCATTCCTATTTGGGATATGCAATGAGAGCGTATATGCGCCTTTGGTTAAGCTGAATTCTCCGATGATATTTTTATCCTCCACAGCTCAATTATTATTATTTAGGCTGAACGCGATATTATTGATCAAGAGCAAATAATCAGGCATTTTTACGCTCAAGGTGATTTTTTGGCCCGACAAGTATGCGTCCGTCGTACAAAGCACAGTGGTGCTTGCACCCGCCGGCCTGACGATGATGGGCACAATCTGGATTCGGGATAATCGGCCTTTGCTGGCACCGCTTCTTCGGTATTCACGATAGTCCCAACGTCTGAGCTTTGTGTCTATTGTGATATTATTTTTTTTCCACAAATGGACACATTCAGCCAGCCTCTGATTTTTGATGTGGTAATTATTTTCCACTTCCGATTCATCAAGGGGGGGTTTATTTTTTATCGATCTCCGTATTTTTCCCACCTGTAATTTGTAGTCCTGGCTTTCTTTGTAATGATAATATTCCCGTAATAATGATACTCCTCTGATTGGTGGTGGGTGATGCGAGATATTTTGGATCCGACAAAAGTCGTCTAAATTTTGCGGTACTGTTGGCCTCCTCTCCAGGCTAAAGTATGACGAAGGCGGATGGGCGCTCAGACTGACAAACCCAAGCAGAGTTTCCCATCTTGCTATTGACGACGTTCTGGGCCGAACACTCGTTCCGATTGGGAATCGGAACAAACTCGTCTCGTCATAACCTTTGAATTTGACTTTGATTATGCAATCCAGTAAGACTTGGTATCCTGGTTTCGTTTGTCGGTCTAAGAATGAGCAATCATGCTGGCTTGAATCCCATTGACATGTTATCACTAATTCGGGAAGTTTCAACAAGTCATTGGCAGTTATTATGCTTGACACGTTATTCAATAGCACACGATCATTCCCCGTACCATGAATGATTCCTTGGCTGTCAATTAATCTGACGTTTTCAAATACAACCGAGATTTCCTCATTTGTCACCTCATCGTCACAGATCAGATTGAATCGGACACGGCGTTGCACACCTTGATGTAGTACAAACAGGTCACCGCCATTCTCATCGAAAATAATTTCACATGTTTCATACGCACCCTGTTCAGTCGGTTCAAGGATTTGGGTCTGCACAGTTGCCATTGGCTTGCTCGACACGGTCGTATCATCTTCAGTGACCCCTGGTTCCTGCATCTCATCCCAACTTTTCAACTTTTCAAGCATTTGTTCGGTCAGTTTTCCATATAGATTCAATCTCATCATAACCGGTTCGTCGCTGTCATACTGCATACTGTCAAATTCCCATATCAGTTCTTCACTCCGCTCAATACTCTTCAGTTGTAGACAGGCCAATTCGTTCACGCGGCCATCTTCCAAAACCACCATCAAAACAGCATATAGCTTTTCAACTTCTTCATTCGCAATGCCTTGGATAGATAGGCTCTTCAGACCATTGTCAAATTCAGCCGTGCCAATTCCTGAAAGAGAGTAACTATATGGTGAGATAATGTCAAATGATGTACTCGCGTCATGAACAAATTCGCCAAAGCCATAAAAACTGCATTTATCAAGATTTTCTTTATAGAGTTCAAACGGATTTGCGTTCACAACATGTCGACTGTGTTTCAGCTGCAAAATATTCTGGCTTTGAAAGAGAGCTCTCTGTAACTTTTCAATACTCCAGAGCCTTACAACTTCGTTGTTATAATCAATAACCCGGCAACAAATTACCAAGCCATTTATCATCTGTTGTGGTGATAGTTCCTCAAAATACTCATTCTTCAATGAATTATATGCAACCATGTCGAACACCACCAATTGAACATCTATTCGGGAATCGAATTCATGAAGGACTTCTTGAGCTCTTTGAATATCCGCAGTCAGCGTAAATATCTCATCAATTAAACGCACTAGTTGTGATCCTATCCAGGCGTGTCCGTATTTTTTAACTAGCCTTTCCCGTTCACAATAAAAGTCTGCGCCGAATAGAATTGCGGAATGATCAGACCAGCTCCTTTTAGATGAGTCAATACTAAATGACGAAACATTGCGCCTATGGCTAGATTTGATTGGCGACCTATCTGAGACATCAAAATCGTCGCTATTCCCTAACTTTGTCATTCTCATCTCCTTTATTTGTTCCATCCCATCGAAAAGCCTTAGAAATTTTTCATGATCCAGATTGGAGATTTTGTTGTCGTTCTCTAGCAACAAATTTTCCGCAACCTCTGTCAGTGCGTATTCCCAGTCGATTGTGGTATTTTCGGCCAAATTACCTTTCTGGGATTGAATGGGCGAGATTGAAGTCCCTGAAGACAATTTCCTTCGATGCGACAATGCCTCCTGTGGATGGTTAAACCGAAAGATGTGGATTGAACCGATAATAATCCGATATCCCGAATGCAGACTTGTTTCACTGTATATGCGTTTGCCATTGACGATGACAGAGGCTTTTTCATGACACGGTGTCAAGTAAACACTATTATTGTCATTCTTGAAGACACAATGTTCGTTTAAAATTTGTTCTCCTTGTAGCTTAATACCAGGGCTAGTATTCGTCGGATTGCTGACTAACGTTTCGCCCTTTTTCAGGTTATATACCAAACATTCTGCCAGCAGAGGGTCATCACTTAGGTTTACCAAATGAGGCACTTTTTTAGGTGTGTGTAATTCGACCATACCATTATGAATGCCTATACCAAGTTCTTCTAAAGCTTCCTCTCTCTCTTTTTGAATCTCTTGTGATTTCTTGAGCCGTTCTTCCCATGTATGGTTCGCGTCCGACAGCAACTTCTCGGATAGCCTAGCTTGCTCAGCTAACGATTCCTTTTGTGGGTCTTCTTCAACTCTTTCATTTAAAGCTTTCCTCAGGTCTTCCAGCTCCTCTTTTAATTCCCTGATGATTTTTGCATTTGGATCCTCATTAACTACTGGGCGGTTCTTTATTCGCTTGACTGAATCCGCGAACCTCAAGGTTGACAAAGTTTGATCATAGCTATCGGCGCCAGGTGATATATTTGCGATCATCGTGGTCATTGAATTTCCACCTAGAGAATCCTTCAATAACCATGTCAATGTTGAGTCTCGGTATGGAACGAGCTGACTATTCTTCGTACCATGTTTTCCATTTTCGGTCAGAGCTGAAATGACCCTCCCCAATGCTGACAGGGATTTATTGATTTCTGACCCCTCTTTTAACCGAATTCCAAAGGTCCCCGACCGACTAGCGCGTTCAGAGCCGGCCAAGTCGACCAAAGATATTCGAGACACTTTTTCAGTGGAAAGTGACATTTCATTACTGTTCTTATTGGAGAAAACTTGAGTTAGCGTAATAGTCAACACTGCATGAGAGCGAGATGATGTTTTGTTCATATCTGTCGACGCGACGGTCCTCATTTTATTGCCCTCTGATATCAGCGACTGAATATCACCATATGACTTCACAATTAACTTGGAAACGTCTTCAACGTACGGGCCTAGTGACGGGTGTTCTCGAACTCTGAGGTTCGTTTTGTTTTTTGGATTCAAAAGGTCTCGCACTTTTTCATTATAAATTTCAATATAGGTGGATTCAACGGTAAACTCCGCATTCGCATCCTTACTCCCGTGCTCAATTCGTGCAAAGAGCTCCTTGGCAATGCGAGGTATTAGACCCTCATACAAACCAGAACCCATCATTGTATAACTTTTACCGGACCCAGTTTGACCGTAGGCAAATACAGAATTGTTGAAGCCCTTGAATGCATTCTGTAGCAGTGGCAAACCAATCTCCCAGAACAGACGCTCTTGCGCCGTATCGCCGTCCACGTCGGTATCATGAAAGCAATTGTCATATCTGAAATACTTCGATTCCTTTCCACGGTCCAAAGCATGCATAGAGTATTCATTTGGTTGTATGACGACTTGACCTCCATTTATGTAGACAATTTCCTTCTCATTGTTTTTTATTTCTCAAGGATTAATATCTCCGCAGACTTAAACTCCATACTTCGCGGACTTACCAAATTTATTCAAAGGCCTCAACCTTATAAGGACTTCCACACCACCAGCGTTTCCCTCATTAACCATAATTCATGCTTCTACCAGTCGGCTATGAAAAGATTTATGCATATAGTCCTCCTCAGGGGAAGCTTGTGACACAGACGTTTTGGTACTGTTTGTGGCTAGTCTCAGATCAAAACGCCGCGCTCGCGCAATGCGTTTTAGGAGGATTCGGAACTACTAGATGACAAATTGTTCACGCGCTTGGTAAAATCCTGTAAGCTAATGTAGTTGTATATTGAGCGTCTTTCTCTCGTCTGCACTGAAGGCGGTTGCCGTAAATCTCACGGAAAATCGTTCAACATTCGTATTCAAAACTTGGGGTAGAGATGAGATCGGCCGCTTTACTATGTTCGATAAACGAAAAAAGCCTTTCTCTAGTCATTTGTGATTAAGCTCAGGTAGACAGTTTTCGGTAGGTGTTTCAAAAAGATCCGTAAGAATATAATCCCGCTCCAAGTCGGCCAAAGACAATGAGATGAGCTGTATGAAGGTTTTGCCAGGCGTTAGAGAGCTTGGTAATTTTAAGGTTTTTGGGAACTGAAGATACATTTGAGCTTGCTTAGTGTTTTGTTTCTTACTCCGAACTCACGCAGACGTTGCTAGCTACCGACGGATGGCCAAGTCTCAGGATTGTCCTAAGGGTCTAACGAATGATGCTATGAATAACCCAAATGCCGATGTATATCTGAATTCAGAACCACTGGAGTATGTGAAGGAGTTTCTATGGGCTCTTGATAGGATATCGCGCGAATATAATTGTCAAATATTCCCCAGTTCTGGAGCGGTGAAATCAGTAACAACATATCAACCATATGCCGAAAAATTAGGATTGCAGGTCCAGTCATCTATGCTTGACCGGCTTCTATTTTACTTTCTGTTGAATGATATTTCGACTTGTCTTGAATTATTGTTTTATTCGCTAGGGCGACTTAGTATTGTCTGTGATGTATCGGACCATCTCTTTGAAGACCTCCAACAAGATTTGAGACAACATTACTTCCCGTTGCTGGTCAGAGCAAACTCCTTACCTTCTAATCGCTCCGCTGATGAATTGATTACCTTTCGGGAATTATTTATTACCATTGCGCTCCAAATGAAACGGTAAGTGTAGGCACGAGCTGGTATGATATCCTTACTAATAATGAAATAGGCAAGGTGCTTGCTTGAATACGGCGGAAGTACCACAATATTCTGTATCTAAAAATCTGGACGACTTTCCAAATAGCTTCACTTTGAAACGTCGTAGAACGAAGATGGCCACCAACAGAGCTGCACACTTTCTGTCCGGTACAAGGATACCGATATGGCGTAAATTCCCCACTGACAAAGTATTATCCCATGAAAACCTGACTGAGATAAAACGATCCCCACAAATGTTCAAACAACTGAAAGGCCTGCTCAAATACCACTTTACAGATATTAGACAGAAAATAGTTCCCTCCTTGCAGAAATTTATGCCAGACCCAGAAAAACGAACGGAAGGTTACCTTTATCGATTATCGTTCAATCTATTCGTTGCAATGTTAGAAGATAAGCATTCCACTCATTCGGGGAACAAGGGCTATTTCACAGAGTATTACAGTACAATTATTGGGGACCTCGATACCGTCACCATTGCATATTCTACGGAGTGGACTCAAAAAAACGGCCGTGAACTCCCGTTTCGACCAAACAACTCAATTATGAACGGCGAGAATGGTTGTGATTTATGCACTAAGTTGAGCTCCGCCATTGTGAAATATGCTTATTTGCTAAGGGAATCGCAAAAACCCAGTTCTAATACGTTGGGTCGTGTTTACGAGCTCCGCCACACAGCCAAACCTACTCCTCGAATTGAAGACGGTGACAATGAAAATGCTGTCGGTACACATTCTGCCGAGTGTCATTTGAATGATAAAAATGACGCAAAGGTAAAACCTACCCGACGAACCAATGTTATGGACATAAAGAGTTTGCTGAATTGACGCTTACCATAGCAGCTGCGTAGTACAATACAGTTACGAATGTGAACAGCATTTCATGAGAATTGGGTAACTTGATATGTATGGCCACAGCTTCCAGCCAGCTTGTCCAAAAGAATATCATCAAAATAATAAGGATAAACTAACTTTGTTTGTTTTATTTTTCAGGTATTCTATATAACGATGTTACTGATAGTCCCACATATGCAGCTTTCTTTTTTTTTTTTTTTTGTTGTTGTTGTCTAGCTGTAAGGCTGCAGCGCAACCTAAGCTGTGGGGGTAAGATGTTAGTGAGTGTTTGTGTTGGGAATACTTCCAAGCAAGTTATCATATCGTCGCAAATCAAACAAACTCACGTCTCTCTTTCTTTAAATCAAAAGAAACACAATGGTAAGAATGATTTTTACTGTTTCATACGAGCCGTGCTAATTTTACTCAAGGAAAACAAAACCAACTCAGAAACTGGGCTTGTTCAAGGCTGGGAAATCAAGCATTCCCGCACTAGAAATTTACCGTATTACTACCATCCAGAATCTGGCAATTCCTCCTGGGAACCACCAGCTGGTACTGATTCTGACAAGTTGAAGGAATACATGGCCAAGCACTATACACAAAGTGCTGGTCCGACAGGTTCTGAATCTACCAGTGGCGGTGATAACGGTAAAATCCGGGCAAGTCATCTTTTGATCAAGCATAAAGACAGTAGACGGCCATCTTCATGGAAGGAGGCAAACATTACCCGTACGAAGGAGGAGGCCATGTCAATTATACTTGCACATGAGGCGAGAATCCGATCGGGTGCCGCAAGTTTAGCTGAAATTGCTGTCTCTGAAAGCGATTGTAGCAGTGCCAGACGTGGTGGTGATTTGGGATATTTTGGTAAAGGTGATATGCAGAAAGAGTTCGAAGATGCTGCTTTTGCACTTAAACCAGGTGAAGTCAGCAGGGTCGTGGAAACTGCTAGTGGTCTCCATTTGATTGAACGAACTGGCTGACGCAATTTAATTTGTTCAATTGAGAATGTTGTTATTTAGTGGTAGTTTCTGGGACGGCGAACAGGCACCGGTTTATATCTATGTAAAATATAAAGATGTATTTCTTCCTATTCCTATTCTTTACTAATTGCCAATTGCAATTGTCACATACGTATACGACAGAGCTTACCCTCACTCAATCAAGAGTATAAAACTCAGGCTATGAGATGTTTTACCGATCATGAAACTAGCCGTACGATAGTGGGCGGACGTATGCATATAATCGGAGCATATAGTCAAGCTATGCATAAGTGTAGCACTAATCCCACTTGTGAAACTGCAGCAGGCATAAACAAAATCGGACCGGGCCGACTCCGGTACTGACTAAAAAGATTGACAGTTATTTTCCAAGCTCAAAGTCCTAAGTAGCTATAGAAGAAATTAGCCATATTCATAGAGAGGGATACCCAGCACGCCACATAAAAATACACATTCTCAATGCATAGGGTTATTCGTCCGCTCGCTCGGGCCTCTGGGCTTATGGAGACAGGATTGAAGAGATCATATAGAGGCTACTCTCGACTCTGGTCATCTTGCGCGGTTCCGTTCGCGCAAGCCAAAATTATTTCACCACTCCGCTCCTCGTCGGCTAGTCGCGGGAACTCGCGAATCGCGAACTTATCGAGAAGAAAGGACTCGTTGTCCGCTCCTCCACTTGTCCCAAAACGAAGAACATATTGCTCCAAACTTGGCCATCATTTTTCAGATATGGGCTCCACGAATCCGAATCAACGCGAATTGCTTCCTCAGGATGTTAAGCCAATTCATTATAACGTTCAATTAGATCCAGATTTAGAGAATTTTACCTATGAAGGTATCATGGATCTGGAAATGGAAGTCAAGGAGCACACCAACTATATCACCCTCAATGCACTGGATTTGGAGGTCAGATCGGCTTCTTTGGATAGAGGCCAACATAATGAGCTCGAGCCAATGCACATCAAATTGAATGAGGAGGCACAGACTGTTCAATTCAAGTTTGCTGGCATGATGAAGAAAGGCGAAAAGGTCGTTTTGCACATTCGATTTGCCGGTACCTTGAACGACAAGCTTTGTGGATTCTACAGATCTGTTCATACTGACGAGAATGGTAAGCAGCGTGTTGTGGCCACCACACAAATGGAACCGACTGATTGCCGCCGTGCTTTCCCATGTTTTGATGAACCATCTTTGAAAGCGACTTTCGACATTTCCTTGGTTCACCATAAAGATATGACCGCATTGTCTAATATGGATGTTAAGAAGGTTACCGATATTCACAATGATCGACGTGTGACTGCATTCAACACTACACCAATCATGTCAACCTATTTGGTGGCTTTCATCGTTGGCGAATTGAATTATGTCGAAAGCAATCATTTCAGAGTTCCTGTTAGAGTCTATGCTACTCCAGGATTGGAGGAGAAGGGTCGATTCTCAGCCGAGCTCGGTGCGAAGACACTTGAATTCTTTGAAAAGAAGTTTGGTGTCGAATACCCGTTACCTAAGATGGACATGGTATCAATTCACGATTTTTCCGCTGGTGCTATGGAAAATTGGGGCTTGGTCACATACCGAGTTGTCGACGTGTTGTTTGATGAAGAAAAGGATAATGCATCCACCAAACAACGAGTTGCAGAAGTTGTGCAACACGAATTGGCACACCAATGGTTCGGTAACTTGGTCACCATGGATTGGTGGGAAGGTCTCTGGTTGAATGAAGGTTTTGCCACTTGGATGTCTTGGTACAGCTGCAACGAGTTTTTCCCGGAATGGAAAGTGTGGGAAAGTTATGTTGGTGATAACCTTCAAGCCTGTTTGAGTATGGATGGTCTTCGGTCTTCTCACCCTGTGGAAGTCCCAGTTAAAAAGGCTGACGAAGTCAATGAAATTTTTGATGCTATTTCTTATGCCAAAGGTTCCACCGTTATTAAGATGATTTCGCAGTATCTTGGTGAAGAAACCTTTATCAAGGGTATTAGTAAATATCTTAAGGAGAATGCTTACGGAAACACAACTACGAGTGATTTGAGTAGGGCCCTCAGCGAGGTCTCAGGAAAGGATGTGAATAAGCTATTTGACGCTTGGACCAAGAAGGTTGGTTTCCCACTCCTCAATGTTTCTGAAAGTGGGTCAGATATCAACATTCGTCAAAACAGGTTCCTCACCACCGGTGATGTGGAGCCTGCGGAGGACGAAACAATCTACCCACTTGATTTAGCTATCAAGACCAGACAAGGTGTCCAAAATCAAATCATGGATCAACGTGAAACCACAGTGAAACTAGGTGATTCAGAATTCTACAAGTTGAATGCGGAGCAAGGCGGTATCTATAGAGTCCTTTACCCATCTGAACGAGTTGAGAAATTGAGCAAGGCAGGCATTGAAGGTCTTCTTTCAGCGGAAGATAAGGTTGGCTTGGTCGCTGATTCTGGTGCTCTATCAACTAGTGGTTATCAACGTACTGGCGACCTTCTCACCTTGATCTACAACTGGAAGAATGAGTCCAGCCCTACTGTCTGGAATGAGATGCTTGCGCGACTGCAAAATGTTATTGTCACATGGAAATTGCAACCGCAGGAAATTAAGGATGCTCTTCTAAAAGTTGAACGAGATATTGCTGTTCCAAAGGCGAAGGAACTTGGCTGGACTTTTACTAAAGATGATGGGTTGCTTGATGCTCAGCTGAAGAGCGACTTGTTTTCAGCCGCAATTCATGGCAAGGATGAAGAATTCATTAACACTGCCCTTGGGATGTTTAAGGGTTTTGCTACCGGTGATGAAAAGGCCATTCATCCTAATTTGAGAAGAGCAGTTTTCAGTGCTGCTGCCAAATACGGCGATGAATCTGTCTGGGACAAGCTTCTTGCTTTGTACAAGGATCCAGAAAGCTCCGCGGCCGGTGTTATCGCTCTCTCATGCTTAGGCAAGAATGAATCACTCGATGTTAAGAAGAAGACCCTTGATCTGGCCTTTGATGGCATCAGAAGTCAAGACATTTTCTATTTACTCAGGGGTGTTCAAGATGACGCCGCGGGTGCTCAATATCTTTGGGACTGGCTTCAAGAAAACTGGGATAAGGCACAGGAAACTTACCCAGCAGGGCTGGGCATGTTGTCTTCTATCGTGTCTATCACCCTTTCCGGATTGAACAACCAAGCGCAATATGACTCTATCATCAAATTCTTCGAAGGCAAATCTACCAAGGGATTCGATCAAGCGCTGGCCATGAGTAAGGATCGACTCCAATCTAAGATCGCCTGGGTTGATCGTGATGCCGAAGACGTCCAACAATGGTTAAAATCCCACAATTTTTTGTAAAGATGAGAATACCGAGCCTTTTATAAATTATTTGAAAATGATTTAACAACATGTAAGAAATAAAACTTGTATTTTATTTGAAATACGTTTAGATAAATATAAAGTAGCCTACGCGTGCTGCTCTCTCTCACGGTCCACGTTGACGCTTTCCCGATCTAGCCAGAATGATGATCACCCACCCATCCCCTCTTTATATTATTATTATTTGCTCGGCTATCCCGTTGTCAAGTGACTAAGCCATTTTGTTCTCCTCCCAACTTTTGGCCAATGTGGAGATGTTACCTACCGCCGATCTCACGCTTTTCTTATCTGCAGCTTCACAGATATTATTGCAAACGACCGTTGCTGAATAGCTATTACATATACCTTGTATCAACACAAGCAGAAGATATAATATTTGCGTCCGCCTTACATTAGCGCTTGCAGGTAAAAAGAAATATCTCCTCTCTCTATGACTTGTCTCTCGTCACACATATCCGATTAGTTACGCTAAACCTAACCAAAGTCATCTGTTCATCTCGAAACACGTAACCGTATACTGCAACTGAGATCAAAACTGGATTTACAGCGTTGCGACTATATTCGCCTCGACAACTATCATGGAAAGTTCAGAAGATCCAGAGTTGGGGGGAGGAAGTGAGGAAGGGCTAGAACTAGCGAATGAAGACTTGAGAGCTGCTAGCAGTCAAAATGAGAATATTGTTATGGAACTGAGCATGGGGTGTCGGATACAGTACCTCAGCAACTGCTGGGAGGACATTGTAGGGTAAGATTACATCTCCTTTTTGACTTTTAGGAAGACTGTTTCAATGGCTAACTACTCGCAGCACACCTATAAAAAAGCTCTTAAAGAAGCCGGTTTCTAAAATAGTTATCGGCGGCAAATCTGACAAGGAAGTGTTTGCTGAAGCTGCAAAAGTAATGGAGCAAGAGGATAGCAGCTACAGGATTCGATTTTTTGTAAAGTCCGGCGAGTGTAACCAAAAGACTGAGTCTGAATCTCGCCATGGTTCTGTTGGAGAAAAAGGTCCCATACTATCGACATCGTTACCTAGTAGTGGTGCCATGTTCCCGTTTGGGTTAGATGAAGGCGGTGACACTGATGACGACGACGAAGATGATGCTAATTCTGTTGGTTCTGGCATGTCGCTTCCTGATGAGATAGACGATTCAGTAGTCCAACTTGAGGGACAAGGAATTCTAATTAGAGATGGAGCTACGGGGAAACCTACACACGTGAGTTTTTCTTTTTTGTATTTTCCGATTTAATTACTGTTGCTAATCCAGAGATTGTAGACAATGTGGGTGTTGAAACCGTACGTTCCGCCACAGCCGCTAAGGATTGACCTGCCGCGCGAACTAGCCGAAAGTTTAGGGTTTGGTGCGGATGTGCTGGTAAATTATTTGGAGGGGCTCTCAAATGCGAATGTGACTGATTTAAACAACACCCCGCCTCCACCAACAGAGCTGTGCAGGATATGTGAGCGCCGTGTGCCGACTTGGTGGTTCGAACAGCACTGTGAGATTTGTGTATTGGAGCATAAAGCAGAAAGCGAACTTCAAGCCGCCCATGAAGCATTGTTGGAGCAACGAAATACGATTGCCTCTCTTCTTGGCGCCTATGATAATAGTCGGTCTCCATTGTCCACATTAGGGTCGGCAGATATTACGGCACCTGCAGCTGGATCCCCACCTAGGTCATTATCGTCAGGATCTTCAAGCACAGGGTCGGTTGCATCAAATCCGCTGACACCTACTATCGAGTATCGAGGATTCGCCCTTCCGGGTCCGCCTAGTTCTCCAATGGGTGACGTAGGATCTGCCACTACAGGGTCACCACCTAGATCACCATTAGTAAATTCTGTCGCAAAGAGAGCGATCCAAAAATCTACTGCTGGTACCTCCAAAAAATCCCCTGTTCGCCTTACTGAACTATTATTAGAATTATCTGATATGGCCCTGCAAATCAACATTCCAGAGATCCATTATAATGAAAAACAGGAAAGCGCGCCAGTGAAGGATAGCGATGAAGAAGAAGAATTCCGTGTCCACTCTCCTCAGAGTGAAACCAGAATCCATCAGGTTTTGGGTTGGATTCCATCTGTTGTCGATGACCCTGGTATGTCTTTATTGTGTACAGACACGGAGAACTACGCCAGACGGAAAGTTGATGCTGTTTTGCGTCTGGGGAATATTATCACGTATTCCGAAAAAATCAAGCTGGAAATTCAGGATGCCGTCCAGCAGGCTATTGAGGAGACAATAGAAAAGATCATTCAACAGAATGAAGAAAATTTTGAGGATGATGATACCTATGCCGATGAAGAAGATTTTGAGTATGAAGATGCACCACCGAATGAAATGGGCCCAGAACCGCAAAGTTCGGGCGCAGGTGGTCGTTCTATTTTTTCTGACTCGTATTTACATGGTGATGCCTTGCCAGGATCCGAAACACAACCGGAAGCTGATGCTGGCGTATCTGAAAAGCCAGCTTCCTCAAATGTTTCACCTTATCAGCCGCCGGTATCTCAGTTTTCTGCGTCAACCTTTAGCCCTTTCAAAAAGTTGAATTTTGAAGACGCTGATTTAACAAAATCTTCACCGGTCGCAAAGAGTCTTTCACCAAGCCAGAAGGCCCCTCACCTTTTCCCGGGGCTACCGAATACGGGTCCGGGTGGATCGTTAACACCAAAGTCCTTACTCTCTGGCTCACCATCATCCATTCCTACTGGTGCTCTTGCGATAGACAAATCGCGGTTCCCATCGTCCACATTGGCTGATAGTGATAGTGGTGGTAATGAAGAACATCAGTTAGCTGACTTTGACCTTAATGCTAGCATTCCTCGTGTCAAAGCAAGGAGGAGCACTAGCAATCTGTTCTCTTCTTCACCAAAAGCGTCTACAACGTATGGTTCGCCACTTAGTGGTATACAAAGAACCAGAGCACACACAACTTTGAGTGAAAACCCTAGCACTACCGGTCACTCGCCTTTCACGCCTTTTGCGTCGCCGTTGCTTTTCCCTCATGATGGCGCAGATAATAGGCATCATCGCCGGAGGTCCTCAGCTAATTCGGATCAGGTAAGAGGAAGCATTTCTCCGCTGTTAACATCAACAGTTCCATCAACAAAGCCACCTCAACCTTCAATCAAAGATTATGAGATTATAAGCCCCATCAGTAAAGGCGCGTTTGGTAGCGTATATCTCTCGAGAAAGAAGCTCACTGGTGAATATTTTGCGATAAAGGTTTTGAAAAAGGCAGACATGGTCGCCAAAAATCAGGTCATGAATGTCAAGTCAGAACGAGCAATATTAATGGCCCAATCGGATAGTCCATTTGTGGCAAAGCTTTTCTTTACTTTCCAAAGTAAAGATTACTTGTTTTTAGTTATGGAATATCTGAACGGTGGTGATTGCGCTGCGCTTATTAAGGCGTTAGGCGGGCTTCCAGAATCTTGGGCACAAAAATACATTGCTGAGGTAACTGTTGGAGTTGAAGATTTACATAAGAAAGGAATTGTTCACAGGGACTTGAAGCCAGACAACCTTTTGATTGATTCCAAGGGCCATTTGAAGTTGACAGACTTTGGTTTATCTAGAATGGGCTTGATTGGAAGGCATACTCGAATTCGCCGAGCAGAGTCCAACAGTTCACGATCATCCTCCAACAACGATACTCCGTTAGACAATCCATCTACAAGGAACACTTCAACAGACTTTTCCAAACAGACGAGCAATTCTAGTCAAAGTGGTTCAATGTTGCATGATCCGAATATCAGTCTTGTTCCGGGTTATTTTAATCTGTCGAAAGCAGGAAGTGGTGGTTCGTCCTCCGGGTTTGAACGCCACTTTGGTTCGAATAAGACAGATTCCTCTGGGAGTGAAGGATTGGGTGGGTTGAGATCCCATACAAGGGCTGGCGGTGATGAGTCAGAAGCGAATGTTGATCACCCACAGGCTAAACGATCACAATCCCCTAATAGTAACACAAGTGTAGTGTCTTCTCAAGCTGGTGACACACCGCCGATGGTATTATTTGATCCAGAAGATACAACGAGAAAGTTTGTTGGTACTCCAGACTATCTGGCACCGGAGACTGTTTTGGGTATTGGTCAGGACGAAACAAGTGACTGGTGGTCGCTGGGTTGTATATTATTTGAATTCCTCTGCGGATTCCCTCCTTTCAATGATGAAACACCAGAAAAAGTTTTTCAAAATATTCTTCATCGACGAATTCAATGGGACGATGAAGTTCCCATGTCAAATGAAGCGAAAGACTTAATTAATCGTCTTTTGTGTGTTGACCAGAATTCGCGGATTGGAGCAAAAGGTGCTGAAGAAATTAAGACGCATCCATTCTTTATGGGGATTAACAATTGGGATAAGCTTTGGGATGAAGAGGCCTCTTTTATACCTGATGTTGACAACCCTGAGAGTACTGATTACTTTGATTCAAGAGGCGCGGTAATGCAAGAGTTCCCAGACGAAATGGCTGTCGAAGATCAACCGTCGACTGGCAGCGGAGGAAACGAATATCAGAGTGATAGTAGTGACAATGGTACGTCGGGATCAAAGCAATTTGGTGGCTCTCCTACACTTGGTCCTCGGAAAGACACTAGGATGAAACATCTTCCACTACATATTCCGCCACATGTTCGAGATGGTCGGGTTCGGCGACTGAGCGAATCATCGACAAATGATGAATTTGGGACTTTTTCCTTCAAGAATCTGCCAGTTTTAGAACGTGCAAACAAGGATTTGATTTACAAGTTGAGGAGTGAAAGCTCAGAACAAAGGTCCAGTTCCGATGCATCTAGTAGCGGAACTAGAACGAGAGGTCTGTCAATTTCAACCAATGTTAACCGACGAGCAGGTTCACCTGGGTTGGTGAATAGTGGTCCTAGTTCTCCAAGGCATTTTTCAATTTCGGGTAGTTCAGCGTTACCATTACTATCGACAAGTGTGCTGCCAACCACTCAAAGCGGGCCTGTGAGCGCAATATCGCCACATCGAAGGTCTATTGCTCGCCCAGCAACATACAGCTCAACTAATCCGACAACTCCTATGGTTTCCTCTGGTCATGAAGATTTTCATAACATCGCGAGTCACACTGTGCTCTCACCGATACCTATCAAACGTCATGGATCTAGCGGATCGCATTACTCTGATGGCAGTACTGGTAGTGCAAATGCAGGAAATACTAGCATTAGAAGGGGTTCGTCTTTCCGAAGACTTTCGAACATGGAATCCAGTCCTGAACTAAGAGAACAGTTCAAAAAGCAATCCATGTCCCAGCGGTATAATCAGGTGTTTGACATGTCACCGAGCAATTCGGATACTGAAGAATCGAAAAACTCTGCGCTGTTACGAGTTCAAAAGAGAAGGCAAACCTCCGAACGTGTTCCGAGTAATTGCAGCGAACCAACGTTTAGGACTCTGGATATTCTTGTGTGTGATATTAACCCAGTATGGAGATATTCTACTGAAAAAATGCTTGTACGACTAGGATGCCGTGTGGTGAGTGTTAATACAGGTCCTGAGGCGGTTCGACGGTCAACTGGTGACGTCAAGTTCGACTTGATTATTTTGGAATATCGATTAGGGAAAACTAACGGTTCAGATGTCGCAAGACTTATCCACGACACAATGAACCCCAACACTAACACACCAATTGTTGCAATGACTAAATTTGTCAAAGATGCGAAGGAAGGTTCTATATTCAGTGGTATTATAGAAAAACCACCAACCGTTGAAAAACTCACAGAGCAGCTCAAGAACCAGTGTTGTTGGGCACCGAATAATCCATCTGACACAAGTTGACGCAAAATGCAACAGTCTATTTATAATTACATAATACCTACCGTTTTTTGATGATGATGATATGACCTATATTATACCAAAAAGCTTACTAATTGACAAGATTTTTAATTGTTTCATCTTTATTCTCTCACGGGTTTATCCCAGGAGCTGCTGTACTTGCTTCTCCTTCGAAATCGTTGTCCAAACGCATAAAAAATAAACGGTATCGGTATCATTACCACGGCTATAACTGCCAATACAGTGGGAGCCCAGTGGTAACCAAGTTTGTTAAACATTGGAACCCCAAATAGTGGGAACACGGCCGATAAGCATCGAACTACCAAAGTATTCGCAGCTATTGAACTTGCGGCATATAATCGATATCCATCCACAATGTATAAGAAAAGACCAGAAAATATCAGCATCGCACCAAAATGGAAGACGCCAGACCCTACAATAGGAACTATCCAATGTATGCGACGGAAATCAGTCCACCCAAAGAAAAAAAGTCCAATCGGTGCTATGATACTTCCAACTATCATTTGCACGAGCCAAAATTCCGAATGCGAGTAGCCGTAATGGTTGAATATGAGCTTCTCATATACGTGAGACCAGATTGGTTGTGTCAACGCCGCCAATAAAGTCCCAGAGGCCATTCCAAGGTAGCTCAATCCTTCAATATGTTGACTGAATCCATATGTGTTTTCGAACACAAGGGGGAACGCAACAAAGAATAGGTAAACGATCGCCATCAAAAATCCGGCATACACACTCAAAATCAAAATCACTGGGTCAAGTATTAATAGCTTCAATGGGCGACCAAACCCAAACACGAGCATTAGAAACCCGTTTCTTCCATGAATTTCCATTGGAGCTTTGAAATTTGGGTTATTGCTTATTCTGCGGATACGCTTGGCCTTATGGACGAGTAATATCGGTCCATAAGTTTCGGGAATGACCAGCAACGCTGTCACTAATAGAGCCACTGACCATATTAGCATAATGCGGAACACCCATTCGTAGCCCAATTTAGCAGTTATAACGGACCCGAGAACTGGCCCAATTAGGGGGCCGAGAATTTGCGCTAAGGAATAACACATCATTGGAGCTCCTAATCGTTCATTCACGAACAAATCTGCAATTGTACCAGAGACAACGGTGAGGAAGGCGCTTCCTGCAAACCCTGTTAAGAACCGGCCGATAAGTAATGACTCCACATTTTTTCCAACAACGGTTGGGATTTGGAAACAGCAATAGAGCACAAACCCAATGACATATACTGGTTTTCTTCCAAATCTTTCTGATATCGGTGCTAAGAATATTGGACCAGTGCCCAATCCAAGGACGAAAAGAGTGATTCCTAGTGTTGCAACAGGCCGTGCGACTCTATAGTGGTGCATGATTTCAAGATTGGACTCGCTCCAAACACTGCTCAAGCACGTCAATTGGAAACAACTGAACGTCAGGATTATAACGATTGACCACCGCCTCAAGGCAGACATTTGCCTGGTGTCCTCTTTGTCATCAGTTCCGTCCCATTCCACATCAATGTACTGGTTATCGTCTTCATGTGCATCTTCCAGGGGTATATTTTCAAACTTTTCTCCCCTTTCATTTGAATATTGTTCCACCACCAGGGTAGATTCCTGAGATGAAGATTGTAAAGGCGGTTCAGATTGGACTTTGGCTCGTCGGAACTTTGCTTTTCCTGGTGGTTTTAGTGTGCTAGCGGATTCATAGGATTGCGGAGTTTGAGGAATGATTGATCTACCTTTATTTTCGTTTTTCTTTTTGGTCATTATTGATACAAATTTGAAGAGATGAGCATGTACTTGTTTATATATTACTATTACTTATCGTTGTGGCCG
>JAJLUK010000025.1:20061-39688 GCA_030570055.1 Blastobotrys chiropterorum
TAACTTTAAAAAAAAAAAAAAAAAAAAAAAAACCGTGTTATGTTTTACATGCCAACGTCCAAAGCCGGTGCCTGAAATTTTGGGAGTGTTCCCCGACAAGCCCAATTTGCCCAAACAACAACACCGACCTATTTATTCTGTTGCAAAATGGTGGACCTTACCGCTTCAGCAGAAAGGCTGGAGAAAGTGTTAGATTCTTTTTCCAGCGAAGCAAAATACTTGACAGAAAAAACCGGATCAAGTGATTTGGCTAAAGTAGGGAAATGGTACGACGAAGAAAGCGGTTCGGACCCAGAATCAGCATTAAAAAGTAATCAATTGGAGCGAATCTGTAAAACCATGTTACATCGTTCGGTTATACAAAATGATGAACGATCGTCCATGTCTAAGATATGCCGGTTGTTGGACTCTGTGTTATATCTTTCAAGTGACTCAAAATGTGAATACTCGTTGACCCATCTATTGATTGAAGAACTACTCGACATTCAAACCATCGAATGGTGTCAAGAATTTTGGCATTATATGGTATCGAGAGAAGCTGAGATTGCAAACAACCTTGCAGGTAACAAAGCTCCGGGGACTACACTTATCCGACTCTGCAATTCGCTGGTCAAACGGCTCTCAAAGACCCGCGATGTTCAATTTTCTGGTCAAATTGCAATGTTTCTGGCACGTGCGTTTCCGATTAGTGAAAAATCCGGACTGAACATCAGAGGCACGTTTAATACCGATAATATCACGACTTTTGAGGAGGATAAAAAGGAAGAAGAAAATAAGGATGACGATGGCGACGAGGATCTGATAAATAAGGATTTTAAGAGCGACGAATCACTGTACTCTAAATTTTGGTCTATTCAAGAAGTATTCGCGGATCCAACTGTGGTATTTTCTCAGCAAAAATTGGACGAATTTAAACGAAAAATTACAGATGTGCTTGGAGTTCTTCGGGACAAGTCAGGCCCGCCTAGTTCTAAAGATAGGCGGATGAACAAACGAAAGCGAGGGAAGTATGAACAAGAATACCGTGAAGGAGGCGAGGCGGGTAATAATAATGAAGAGGAGGAGGAAGAAGGGAACATGTTTGTGCCAAAATGGTTGACTAGAAGAGACCTGTTTGAGCTCCAATTGAAGGACACAACGTTTAGACGAACGGTTATGATACAGATTTTTATTATTACTAACTTTTTATTATCGTTATCGGCGGAGGAAAAGGCCAAATGGGGCAGCGAATACAAGGCAGTGAACCGCGGCGTTTTGTTCTCGTACACGTTGACAGCGGGAGATAAGCTATTCTTTGAAAACATACAAAAAACTCTAAATTCGGGGAATGAGTTTGATCAAAAATTCATGGCAACTTTATGGGACATATTTGGTCGTGACAAGAATTGGCAGATTTGGAAGTTGCAGAGTTGTCCGTCTTTTGAGTTCTCTCCAGTTGATCCGGAGAATTATAAAGTTGCCCAAGAGAACCTGGAAAAGAACAAGCAGCCAAGAAAGAAATATTGGCATGCAATGGGAACGCCTGGATTGACCAAGGTGTGGAAGATTGGTACGGGGCTTCAATACTTGCGGAACCCGGAAAAATACACCATTCCAATGGCTGAGTCGTATTATCGCCGGATTGAGCAATTGACCCAGGAGAAGAAAGGACTGGCCGACGGCGGCTCCGAGGAAAAGAGTGACGAGACCAAACAGCGAGAGGAAGAAATTGAAGGTGTTGTTGAATCATCCACCTGGAGAGGTCTCCGAGCCGCGAGAGACCAAGGCTATTGGATTCAATTTGGATACGTTGATCGAGAAAAGGGCTTTTCTGGGTTATTTATGACACCTGAGGAGCGTGAAGAGTATGCCAAGAAGAAGCGATTAGCCGCAGCGGCCAATGCCGCTGCCAAAGCTGACTCAGCTAATGGTAATGATGGTGGGGATGAAGGAGGTCGAAAGAGAGCCAGAATTGATGATGACGATGAAAAACGGGAAGAGGAGAATATCGAAGAGAAAGAAAAAGACACGGGTGATAACGAAGAAGATGCGAACATGGACGATGATCGAAGGGATGACGATGCGGAGGATAACGCTGCCGATGAAGAACAGGTTGACGAAAATACTGCCAGTGATAAGGAACAGGGCTACACTAACGGCGAAAAATCCACACCGGGGTCACGAACATCGCTGTCTCACGAAACATCAGACAACCCGTTTGAACCAGTTCACGATGGCATTGCAGATGGGGAGAAACCGCAAGAGGCTGAAATGATGAATGTGTCACCTCCTCCGCAATCCGAAGAATAGATAAATAATTTATTGTACATTAATAGTAACCAATTTGGAAAAAAAAAAAAAAAAAAAAAAAAAAAATCAAAATGCATCGTCAACGGCCTTCCTTCGACCTTCCTTTTTCTGTGAAACCTGCTTCTTCTTTTCAAGCCGCTTTTCATTCGTCTTCTTTCCAATCTCTTCCCACTTGCGGACGTCCTTTTGGTCGGTCTCCGACTCCACATACACCGCATCATGGATCGCACGACACAGCTTTTCATAGCAGTCCTGGATATTCTCATGTCTGCTTCGGGTCCTGTCCGATTGGACGATCAGACCGCCTTTCTTTGTCAGATAGCGGAAATTCCCATGATCCAGCTGTCTCTTTAAATATTCCGGGATCCACGTCGAGCTATCCCACGCCTCCCTGTCCATCTTTATCGTGGCCTTGGAATTGACCTTATTAACGTTCTGGCCGCCGGGCCCGGATGATCTCGCAAAGGAGACCTCAAACTTGTCCACGGGCAGACTTTTGGGCGACAATTGCGATAGCCACAGTCGGCAATGCTCCAAGTCCTTTGTGGACGCCTGGGAGCTATAAAGACGAAAGCCATATACGCTTATTTGAGCTGCGTTAACTGCAGGCCGTCTTATCATCATCAAGGGCATTCTTTGGACGGAAAATAAAAGAAAAAGAAACTTGTGGAGGAGCGCCAAAAATCTCTCCCAAACACCGCCGGTTCCCATGGCAACACACAACCACGAGATCAGCTGTCTTTGTGAATCTTGGTTCCTAAACTTGTTTCCTTTTTGTCCGTCCCCATTCGTAAGCTGTAATGTTTGCTCTTAACTCTGCAATCAAGCGAAGTGCTGTGCGCAACGCCAGATGCTTCCACTCCTCGTTCCCACGAATGATCAATACCGGCGACCCTATCCCGTCCGTCGAGGTCCAGGAGGGCGCTCCATCCGACACGGTCAACCTGGCCAAGGAGACCGCTCAGGGGAAGTACCTGATTGTGGGCGTCCCAGGCGCCTTCAGTCCAGCCTGCAGTGCGTCCCATGTGCCTGGCTACATCAAGGCCATTCCAGATCTGGCCAAAAAGGGCATTAACACTACTTTTGTAGTTGCCGTCAACGACGCCTTCGTCACGAACGCTTGGGCTAAGGAGCTCGGAACTAACGATAAGGTCCGGGTCGTCGCCGACTCCACGGGCGACTTCACCGAACAGCTCGATCTCATGTTTGACGCCTCCAAGTTCTTTGGCAACGCACGATCCAAACGTTATGCCATTCTTGTTGAGGACGGCAAAGTGGTCGAGCAGTTTGTGGAGCCAGACAGCGTCGGCGTCAACGTCTCTGCCGCACAGGAAGTCTTGAAGTATTTGAAATGAAGTAGTCTGTGTAAAAAAACAACAACGCTCTGCGAAGTGTCACGCAACGCATGTTCTCGGCTATGGTGTGTGTTGCCCCCGGCGGCTTCTTTTTTTCTCCGAAAACGAAGCAGAAAAAAGGTAGCTCCGCTTCGCGGAAAGGGCCAATGCTTTTGCTTCTTTTCTAGAAAAGAAGGCCGCCCGCAGGGCACTCTCGTCCGCCGGAGGGGGTGCGTAGCCTCCGGCGGCTTCTTTTTTTCTCCGAAAAAGAAGCAAAAAAAGGTAGCTCCGCTTCGCGGAGAGGGCCAATGCTTTTGCTTCTTTTCTAGAAAAGAAGGCCGTCCGCAGGGCACTCTCCCCCGCGGGTCCTAGGTGCGTGGCCCCCGGAGCGTTCCAGTGCCCGCGACGGCTTTGTAGCTCTGCGAGGCTGAAGCAATAAATATCATAAAATTAGTCTTCATCGTCATCGTCTCCGTCAGTTATAACGTTCCGTCTCCGGGGACCGGACTTGCGCGACTCGGGCTCGTCGGTCTTGAGATAGTTATCTGCCTCCTGCTGCAGCTCCTCCAGCTCGCGCTTCTCCTTGATCTGCTCAGCCTTTTTGAGACTGAACCGCCCCGTCATGCCAATGTCTGCCAATTGCTGTTTGAGATAGTTTACACGGGCAGCGTCCGTCGGCAGCGGGTTCAAGTGCTTGTGCCACTGCTTCCGCACTCCGCACTTTAGCAATTGCGACTTGAGACGTGCAATCTCGTCACTCCGGTCTTTCCCCTGCTTTGGACTATCGGTCTTTCTACTTGTTGGCGGTTTTGCTGTTGCCGCTGCCGCTTTTGGCGTCCTTTTCCGCTTTTTGCTCGGGGCAGGAATATCGGTCCGCGGAGGCCCGTCCTTGTCCTCCTCATCCTTATTCGTCTCGCGTTCGCCAGACTCCTCTCCATCCTCAGCTTTCACAGAGCTGCTGTCTTCTGCCGACTCTCGTGTGTTCACACTTTCCTCCAGAGTCTTGTTTATAAGATGTTTACTCCGCGCTTTCCACTCCCCGGCCCGCAGAAACCCCTGTTCCAGTCCGAGCTTGGTCTCCACGTCTGCACGAATGGAATTGGCCGTCGAATGGTCCAGGTCTGCCGCCCTCACCGTGGCCACCAATTCACGCTCAATCTGCTCGTCCTCGACCACCATATCGCTCTACTCGACCAGGTCAATTCTCAGTGTGTGGATGTGCGGGTTTGTCGCCGGCCCGACGAGTAGTGGACCTTGTGTTGTTGGGAGCCGGCCAAAGCCTGTGGTGCCCGAACACAATAAGCTACATCGATAATGGTCAAAAAAAAGTCCAAGGTCAGAGAGCTGGACGCCCAGACCAAGCAGGCATACAACTACGCCGTCATCTCGCGCCATGACCCAGACCTTGCACAGATCTTCTACACGTCCGCGATCTGCAATGTGTACAAGTTTGACATTGACCTGGGCGAGTGGGACAAGCTAAACTGTCAGGGCACGTTATTTATTTATTCGAGGGCAGCCAAGCAGGGCTCCAGCGACGCCGGCGAGGCCAAAAAGTTCCCCTATGGGCTCATGGTGCTCAACCGGCTCAGTCTCGACAACTTCACCCTCGGCATTACTCCTCTTTCCGTCAGCGCCAAAACAGATGAGCCCGAGATGGAGGTCAAGCTCGAGGACCCGTTCATCATGATCCAGTCCGCCGACGGCGCAATGTACGGCCTCTGGCTCTTCCACGAGTCAGATCGGCCCTCCGCCGTTTCCACAATCAACTGGTGTCTCAGCCAGCAGATGAGCTGATGTATTTTGTATATACCAATTGCATAGAGTCCTGTCCGCACGAGAGCGACTGCTCTCTAGAGACACGTCCGGCCTTCAGTGGCCGTGATTGTTCTGCGGGCATCACTAGACAACTCTCTGTCTTTCTCCGCGCAGCGGAGCTACTTTTTTTGCTTCTTTTCGGAGAAAAAAGAAGCCGCCGGAGGTGCTAGAAGCCTCCGGCGGATGTGTGTGCCCTGCGGGCAGCCTTCTTTTCTAGAAAAGAAGCAAAAGCACTAGCCCACGGTTGGAATATTTGGTCGTAGAGCCGGCGATTACCAGGTGCTGAGTGGGCTTTACGAGATTACATCAAGTCGCGCGATTCAAAGGCACCAGGCATAGCGAAACACACCCCCTAGGACCCACTGAGCGACTGGATCGTCAGCATATTGCATCTGCTTGTGCCAATGAAGCTCGTGCTCTAACGAGTCTAGATAGCCAAACCATTGACCAAACTTTTACCCAACTCAAGTCCTCCTTCCAACATGTGCAACCACACACAAAAACGACAAACAAAAATAAAACAATACCAAACATACTCTGACTATTAACTTCTCCATTTTCTTTCACCACAACAGATTAATAGTTCCAAGATCGTACGGAACTCGCTAGGAAGGTAATACTGCTATCAGTGCTATTAGTTATCGCTTATAACGTGTCGCGGATCATTCTTAATATCTCATACAAAGATGTCGTCGATACCTCAATGCAATTGGCTATCGCTATTGCTGTAGTTTATCTACTTGAACGGAGCAATAGGACTTGGCAGTGGACTTGATACTCTGTTTACTTGACATCGACAACAATAATGTTACGTTCATGTACGAAAAGGGTAATAGAGTTATCAGTCTGTCGGACATAAGCGTACAGGAGCTTCGGAGATGAAGACAATTAATACCATATAAACATATTGGCAAATTTCGCAGCCAACTGAGTTGACTAATTGGCAAGTATGCGAGGACAACAAAATGACTTGCCAGGGCCCTTGTTGATACCTCAATCAACATGCCAGCTATATAAACACGATAGCGGAAATTGTTCACAATGCGCCAGATGGCCATATTTGCGGTAGTCAACAGCCATAACGACAGTCTTTACTACAATTTACATTTAGTGGTGAAACAGTTGAACGTATTCGCCGGGTTTATTCGAACAGGCTCACGCGAGGTCTAAACCCGGTTTATCGATGAAAACCGGCGGAGAATAAAGTCAATTGGGGACGGTGAGACAGAGACACCATTGTTATATTCTATTAGGGGCTGGTTGTTTTGCTAATAGGGAAAGCGTTATTCCACACCGAGTCTAATTGTTTTCAGTCCCAGATTGCATCCGGCCAGAAATACGTGCCCGTTATTTCTAACGCCCTCAGTATTTAACTATTGTTTGTACTAGGAATTACTATTGGCCCGATGGGAGCAGGGAACTGCTTCTGGCCACTGGCTACCGCTCTTCTATACATGTCAGTTCACACGAACAATCTTCCCAATGCTAACCGGCCTTACAATGATAAAGGTTTGAAAGGACTAGCTCGGGCTTCATAGGCCGCCTAGCGAAACACGCCTCCGTGTAGCGGAGCCACCTTTTTTTGCTTCTTTTTCGGAGAAAAAAAGAAGCCGCCGGAGGCACTCTTCTCCCCCAGGACCTAGAAGCCTCCGGCGGATGAGACTGCCCTGCGGGCGGCCTTCTTTTCTAGAAAAGAAGCAAAAGCACTGGTAAACAACCTCCGCAGAGCGGAGCTACCTTTTTTTGCTTCTTTTTCGGAGAAAAAAAGAAGCCGCCGGAGGCACACTTCTCCCCTAGAAGCCTCCGGCGGATGAGACTGCCCTGCGGGCGGCCTTCTTTTCTAGAAAAGAAGCAAAAGCACTGGTAAACAACCTCCGCAGAGCGGAGCTACCTTTTTTTGCTTCTTTTTCGGAGAAAAAAAGAAGCCGCCGGAGGCACTCTTCTCCCCCAGGATCTAGAAGCCTCTGGGGGCTGCGAGTGCCCTTCGGGCGACCTTTCATTGACCCCAACGCCGCACGATACTGCTTCCATTTTGGGAAATATTATTTTCCCCGCGTCTAAGTTTGAATATAAAAGACGGCCGGTTCCCACCCTTTCCCTTTCTCCCCAGAGACGGTCCCACGTCTCTCTGCTGACGCCCGCGACTTCCTGCACACACTACTGCGCAGTCTTCGCAGCGTCCAGAGCGGGTCCGACACGACGCCAGTCTTGCTGACCTTGTGCACAAGAAGCTGCACCCGTCTCCGGACATCAGCTCTTATCCCTGTGCGCTTGTGAGGGAGGAAGATCGGCCAAAAGCCGTTGACAAAGTAAGTATTCCAGTGTTACTACTACTAATAATCTAGAACCCTCCGGCGGGTGGGAGTGCCCTGCGGGCGGCCTTCTTTTCCAGAAAAGAAGCAAAAGCACTGGCCCCGCAGAGGTCCTGTCTCAGTCGACATAGTCCTGGACGTAGACGTCGCAGACATGGGGGATGACGGGCATCTCCTCGCGGAAGGGCAGGTTGAAAACGCGGGTGTGGGAATGCGGCGGTCTGAACACGGCCACGCACGACCACCCGTCGACGGCGATGGTCTTCTTGTAGCTGTGGGCGGCGGGCGCCGGGATGGGCTCGTTGTAGTACGACTCGTTGAGATCGTCCTCCGGCTCGCTGGCGGGGATCCGGCCCGTGAGCACGTCGAGGGCCATGGCAGTGAGCTCGTCCTTGATGCACCGCAGCACAGCGTCCGCATGGGCCTTGTCCAAATCGAGCACCCGGCCATGCGTGTGGATCACCACCTTGCGGTCCACAAACAACCGCACCGGCAGCACGTAGTTCTGGATGGCCAGCAACCGCAGAATCGTCATGTGTACAAACAAAGCATCGTCCCATCGGGCCCGCCCGCATATGCGCCATGCAAGGCGGACCGGACCACACGCCCCAGTGTCTACTATGCATGTCCCCAGGAAGTCTGCTGCTGTCTCTCGCCGTGCATAGGGCAATTGAGCACCGGCCACTGCTTTTGCTTCTTTTCTAGAAAAGAAGGCCGCCCGCAGGGCACTCTCGTCCGCCGGAGGGGGTGCGTAGCCTCCGGCGGCTTCTTTTTTTCTCCGAAAAAGAAGCAAAAAAAGGCAGCTCCGCTTCGCGGAGACCTCGAGCAGCTTCGTTATCCTCGCGGAGGGGGCTAGTATGCACTACTATTTCTACTCTACACAATCCTGCTATACGAGCCCATCGAAATGCATGGCGGGGCGTTCTGGGATACAGGACAGTCTCCGTATAGGATCCAGGTCTCGAGGAAACCGCAGACGAGCTTGGGAAAAGGTGCGCAGACTGGCCGAACAGCACTATATAGAGGTTGACCTGGCCACTTGACTACCAAAACGTAACAAGCTCGGGCTGCTTTTACAGCTAGGCAACCGCAAAACACGAGAGCCAACAAGCGGTAAACTGTCGTGGATCCAGTTGGATGAAAAACTAAACCTTAAGACGTACATTGTCGAAATCATAGAAAAGACCCGAAAGATATTATCGCAGATGGAGATTCCATGGCTGCTACAACGAGTTTCTGGGTTTGCACCTAAGCTCTGTCCTGTCCGTATGCATATGTGAAGCATTAGATAGAGTGCACGAGAGTCGGATCGATTTCGATTCAATTCCACCAACCGACAGGGTACCGAGCCAGGCCGGATGTCAAAACAACTTGCAGCCGGTCACGCATAAACTCGGAATGTCAACATTCACAGACAAACCAAGCACTGTTTGGAGCACTCAGAAAGCACCCAGTATACTCACTTGTCTATACCCAGTCACATTGCGACGGACGATTAGATCCGAACTATTCATACCTGCCGAACGATGACCTCTACTCCTATAGTTACTTCAGTTGGCTCATCCCCTAGAGCTCGATTACAATCTTCTCGCTCAAAAAGCACTGAGGCATATTCTAGCGACGGTCCTGACTACTTCTGGCTACAGAAATACCTATCATGGCGGAAATGACGAGGGCACCCAAGATCAAAACACATTCAGTGAGTTCAATCTCATGTTCTACTTTCCTCAATGTCAGACCCATTTCAACTCAACTTCAACAACCGACAGAGTACTGAGCCACGAACCTCAATTTTTTACAAACTATCACAGAGTCAGAAGGTCAACCGTTCACAGCCAAATAGACAAACTAGCCACCGTACCCTCACAATAACCACCTGTCTATAGGTAATTTCATCGCCGCGGACGACTAGATCCCAACTATGTGCTATGCGCACATGCCAACGAACAGTTGGATCTTCTATTCCTATAGTTATTCTAGCATGACACTTCAGATGCACCTAACGTATAGCCAACGATTACCTCTTTGTTTTCAAATATACCTTTCTTTTATCCTAAACACTGACAATGCCTCCAGTTCAACCATTAACAGTCAAGGAATGGGAAAACGACGGAAATAGCTAAAAGCGCGATCTACGCCCAATGGCCCGAAAACAAGCCTTAGTGATGTCAAGGTTGTCAAAGGTTTCAGTATCTAACAACATGTTAGAAGGGCAGGAGTACATTCACACGGCAATTGCGGTGGGCCTGTGCATATACCCAACACCAAATCCCAGATTCAACCCTAAATTTACGTTGGAATCGGTCACAATTCACAGAAGTACAGCTAACAACTTGTAAAGTTGTCAGACATTCCTGAATACGACTCAACTTTGCCTCCGTCTACTGAAAGACTCAAAATTTTGCGACAAACGCAGAAATAGAACAATTGATGACCAGCATATATAAACCACTGGATGAAATGGAGAAAGCTGTCATAATGCAGACCAGATAATGTGGCATCGAAGACACCACAACCAACAGTGGCCAGTAAAAAATAAGGAAGGAGCCCCCAAACGAGGGCAGGAAGGGACACCACGCGCAAAGGTGTTGAGGAGCGAGTTGCGAACGCAATCGAGCAGGATTACCGGTACACAAAAGAAGCAAAAGCACTGCCATAGGGCCTCGCAGAGCTACCTTTTTTTGCTTCTTTTTCGGAGAAAAAAAGAAGCCGCCGGAGGCTACGCACCCCCTCCGGCGGACGAGAGTGCCCTGCGGGCGGCCTTCTTTTCTAGAAAAGAAGCAAAAGCAGTGGCCGCGGCCGGTATCAAACGTCATCCATAGCTGGTAGGGGAAGGTTTAGCAATTCTTGAGCGAATGCAGCTTGGCAAGAAGCGCGAGACAGGAATTAAGGAAGCTTGGCCCAAGTCTCGGGGAAAGTGTGGTAGTCTTCTGCTACCCAGAAACCAGTCGCCATTCCACTGCTTTTGCTTCTTTTCTAGAAAAGAAGGCCGCCCGCAGGGCACTCTCGTCCGCCGGAGGGGGTGAACAAACACAAATGTATTAAATTAGAAGAAGAATTAGGGATACAAGATTAAATAGAGGCGCGATTAGGCGGCGACGGGCTTTTCTTGGTCCTCGTCCTCATTGTGCTCGTCCCAGACGGCCGACTCGCGCTGGGACGCGTTGTCGTCGAGATGATAGCCCTCGGAGGTTCTGCGGATGGACAGGGTGGGCTTGACGGTGGCCTGGTCGAGGGTCCAGGACGCGAGGGCGTTTTCTGCGTCGATGATGATCTGCTTGGAGGCCTCGTAGCCGTCGTAGGCGGGTCTGGTCTCGCCCGGGGTCACGGGGGCGTCGTCGAGCAGCTCGAGCAGGGCCTTGCCGTAGCCGGCAATGAGGGCGAGCTTTTCCGAGTGCTCGCGCATGGCGTCAAACTGGTAGTTGAACGCGGCCTTGATCTTCTCCCGGGTGATGTTGGAGAGCTGGGCCTCGGCCACCAGGGACTCTGCCTCCGCGCGCACCAGCTCCTGCTCGAGCACAATAATCTTGGGGGAGTTTGGCTCCTTGTACTTGAGGTGGGCAATCTGGTCCGTGATCTTCTGCTTGCGGTCGCGGGAGGGCTGGACGGACGACTCAATGTTGCGCACCGACTTGAGGGTGATGCGGTACTGGTCGTACTTGTCGATGAACTGGTCCTCCAGCTCCCCGATCTCGTAGATGAGCACCCCCAGCCGGTCCGTCACGTCCGACACGTCGTCGTCGCCCTCCTCGCCCCAGAGCGACAGCTGCTTGGCCACCTCGCGGCGCTCCCGGGCAACGAGCTCGATGGACCGCATCACGTTCTTCTCCATCTTCACCAGCGACGCGAGCTTGCGCGAGAGCTCCGGCCCAAACGACCCCGCCGTGGACCGACGAAACGTGTGGGCGATTGAGCCCTTGCCGAAGAACCGGCCCGTCTTGGTCGTGGACGGCGGCGGCGGCGGCGACTGCAGCTGGGCCGCGGTCGGGGCCCGGGAGTTGCGCAAGGAGTAGGTTCGGTGCATAGTGTGTGTGTGTGTGTGTGTGTGTGTGTTGGGTGGTAGCGGTGAGGTGGTCTTAAAAAACAAAAAGTTTGATTGCAGCACTAGCCTCTGGGCTCGCAATCTCCGCCCCAAACTCTTTATATACTTTTTCCCCGTTTTGTTCCTTTGTTTATTTTGCCCGCCAGCAACCTTCCGTTTTGGGGCGGCCGCGTTTCTTTTTCCGGCCGCTTACCCGGCCCACCTGTCAGGACTGTCGTCACACAGCACCCCGTGGGATCGGCGGGCGACGCACTGCGAGGACCCTGTTGACGTCATTGGGTGTGGAGGAGGGTGGAATGGTGTTGGAGTGGGTGCGTGTTGGAGTGTGTGCGTGTCGTTGGCGTGAGGACCGCTATTGCGCCACTGCGTCACTGTCGTCGTCCATTGCCATCATCGAGCACCTCGCCTCACCTCACCACGTCCCCGATCGCCTGCGGCCCCGAAGGGAAGGAGAACAACACTGTCGGGCCGGTGCGCGGGTTACTTGTTTCGGCGCGCGCACACAAACAACGGAAACAAGCAAAACAGGCTTTGCGCAAAACTTTTCACCATGAGCCAGTTTCTGCGGTGGTACAACTCCAAGCTCGCGGCCCGGCCGCTGCTCACGAACTGCCTCAGCACGGGGGTAGGTATTTGGTGTTATTTGGTGTGCGTGTGTGCTGACCGGGTGTAGGCCCTGTTCGGGATCGGTGATGTAATCGCTCAGACCCTCCACGAGGGCGTCGCCTGGGATCCTTCTAGAATGTCGCGAGCGGTGATCTACGGTGGTGTCATCTTCGCGCCCATCGGCACGGCATGGTACCCGCTGCTGAACCGGATCCAGTTTGCCAGTCCGCTCAGGCAGACCGTTTGTCGGGTCGCCGTCGATCAGCTCGGCTTCTCCCCCTTCGTCGGCGTCCCGCTCTACTTTAGCTGCATGGGCGTCATGGAGGGCAAGACCCGGGACGGTGTGGTGGCCCATCTCCAGCGCAACTACAGGGACACGCTGCTGGCCAACTGGTCCGTGTGGCCCGCCATCCAGGCCGGCAACTTTTCTCTGGTCCCCGTCCAGTATCGTCTGCTCACCGTAAACTTCTTCTCCATCGCCTGGAACACGTTCCTCTCCATGAAGAACGCAGAGTCCGAGATGGTCCTGTAGATGAATTGGAACGTTAGTGCTTTTGGCTCACCCCGGAGGGTTCTAGGGGGGGAGAGTGCCTCCGGCGGCTTCTTTTTTTCTCCGAAAAAGAAGCAAAAAAAGGTAGCTCCGCTGCGCGGAGGGGCCAGTGCTTTTGCTTCTTTTCTGGAAAAGAAGGCCGCCCGCAGGGCACTCCCACCCCCGGAGGGTTCTAGGGGGGGAGAGTGCCTCCGGCGGTGCGTTACGATTGGGTAACGTGTTTTGTAGACGGCCCTAGTTCCGGTTGGGGTTGTTAGGATTGTAGGGCCGTGGCGGTGTGGGACGTGCTCAGTTCTTGAACGCGAGCCTCAGGAACATGGGTGGTGACAGCTTGGCGTTCGGTTTCGTTTGGACCGCAGACGGGAGCTGAGACCACTGGGACTGGTGCTCAGTCGACTCGAGAGAGACAAAACGTGAGACAGGGCGAGACACAACACATTGCGCAGCAGACATCTGTCTCGTACTAGGTCGTATACGTCATTGGGTGGAGGTCGAGTGTGTTTGCAGTCGAGCTTAGGCTGGGATTGGAATGTGGTTTCGACGCGGGCCAACTTCTCCAACTCCGCAAAATTTCCTTACATTCTGCAATGAAAAATGGTAATTATTTGGCATCGTGCGTGCGAGCAAACACTCTAGGATCGAGTCAGATATCGTTGGCTGGGAAAGGAGAACAAACTGGCCCGACATTTCTTACAAATAGAACTGCGGAACAACAATCCATTAGACATAACATAAGCGCGTCCCAGCATCAACGCCAGCAGAGATTACAACCAAATCTGGACCAAACTCTACAGCTGTTGGCATTACCACTCGTTCAAACGCATAAATATAACCTCCGTCTCCCATGGCAAGCTGCGATCATGCCACATTAACCGAATCGCCCTTGTCCGCTCCGTCACCGACGCGTCATCCCGGGTGTCGTACCCTGCCAACTCAGCATTGAATGAGTGAGAGCCGTGTTGGCGGGTCACGCATTCAGAAATTGTCCCGGGCAATATTGCCAATTGGCTACAACACGTCGGAGCACAATGCTCGTACGTGCTCACACCAGCGAGTGCACTCACAAATTTTGAAAGCTTCGGCAATTCTCAACTTCTCTACGACGCCATCTGGAAGTCGTTTGGCGGGCGACTTGACGTTGACCTGGGGGTTCTAGCAGGATTGGTCGAGGGTGAGTATCGCGGTTTAAATTTTTCTTGAAAGCGGTAGGTTGGGCTGTCATTGGTCTGTCATTGGTGACATGAACTTTTTCACGGCCCTGGCTCGAGCAGGTGCTTTTTCTGGCTGGTGCATTAAATTGTTGCGCCGGTTTCATTTTGTTTCGAAGAAGACAAGGAGTGAGCTGTTCACAATGTGTGCTTACGGAGGGGCTGCATATGTCCTGCGCTGTTTCTCTTTTCTCCAAAGCAAAAGTAGCCAATGGCAGATGCTTTTGCTTTTTTCCGGAAAAAGGGCATCCGGATGGCATACATCCATAGACTGCGGCTGTTCAGAATCGAACGGCTGGCGGACCTTATCGCGATCGATATCGTATCGGCCGTGGCACTGGCTCCCGCTGATCCTTGTGGCTGCGGCGTACTATGGAAAGGTTCCGGTAACAACGTTCCTGTGTTTGTGTAGAGTATCGTGTAACGAGTCCGCGGGAGAAAGAAGGGAAAGGGAGAACTGACACGTCTTATGCATTGTAACTAAAACAAAACCAAACCATTACCTATCATCTGCGGCTCAGGCTCCTAAACTGTATACATATAAGGCGAGATCGCCGCCCTTGCCATGACCCTCTCTGCGAGGCCATTGACCAGTGCTTTTGCTTCTTTTCTAGAAAAGAAGGCCGCCCGCAGGGCAGTCTCCTCCGCCGGAGGCTTCTAGGTCCTAGGGGGGAGAGTGCCTCCGGCGGCTTCTTTTTTTCTCCGAAAAAGAAGCAAAAAAAGGTAGCTCTGCGAGGCCATTGGCCAGTGCTTTTGCTTCTTTTCTAGAAAAGAAGGCCGCCCGCAGGGCAGTCTCCTCCGCCGGAGGCTTCTAGGTCCTAGGGGAGAAGGGTGCCTCCGGCGGCTTCTGTAGCTCTGCCGAGGCCATTGCGCCCCAGCGGACCTGGTCGACACCGTCAAACACCAATGAATGCATCCCTGCGAGACCCGGCCGATCAGATACTATTCACTCTCCAGCGTGTAGTCGGAAACAGCTTCTAGTTGATAATTTTTGAATAAAGGTCTCATCACCTGGACGGGTCTCGCAGAGATGCACACATCGCTCCTGAGAAAGTGTGTGAGGGGGGGAATTGAGGGTTGGAATATTTTTTTCGTTTTGTGGATCCACTGACGAATCAGCGCTCGTGTAATTTGGGAGTGAAATTTCAGTCCGGGGGACTGCACCAGAATCGGGCCGATATAGGAGCGGACCTAACTGACTCATTGGTGCGCCGATATACTTAAAAGCATTGGAGGCTGTCCTGAATAACACACACGAACAATGATGAGATCTTTCAAGGCTCCTCGCGGCATGCGAGGGTTTTCCAGCCAGGCGTGCCTGAGCAAGGAATACAACAAGTACTCCAAATTGATCACCCAGCCCAAGTCGCAGGGTGCGTCCCAGGCCATGCTCTATGCCACGGGCTTTGAGGAGGGCGACCTCAACAAGGCCCAGGTCGGCGTCGCCAGTGTGTGGTGGACGGGCAACCCGTGCAACAACCATCTGCTGGACCTCAATTTCCGGGTCGCCAAGGCGATCGACCAGCTGCCGTCCATGAAGGCCATGCAATTCAACACCATTGGTGTGTCCGACGGTATCTCCATGGGCACCAAGGGCATGCGGTACTCGCTGCAGTCCCGTGAGATTATCGCCGACTCGGTGGAGTCGCTCACCATGGGTCAGCATTATGACGCCAACATTTCCATCCCCGGGTGCGACAAGAACATGCCCGGGGTGCTGATGGCCATGGCCAGAATCAACCGGCCATCCATCATGCTTTACGGTGGTACGATCAAACCGGGCCATTGCGCCGCCACCAAGGATGAGGACATTGACTTGGTCACCGCGTTCCAGGCTTATGGCCAATACATTTCGGGCCAGATTGAGGAGACGGATCGTGCGGACATTATCCGTCACGCCTGTCCCGGGTCAGGTGCCTGTGGTGGTATGTACACTGCCAACACAATGGCCTCGGCTGCCGAAGTTATGGGTATGACCTTGCCAGGATCGTCTTCCTTCCTGGCCACGTCGCCAGAAAAGTTCCAGGAATGCGTCGACATTGCCGAGGTGATGCAAAACCTGCTTGCAATTGACCTCAAGCCAAAGGAGATTATGACCAAGCAGGCGTTTGAAAACGCCATTGCCTACATCATCATCACCGGTGGTTCCACCAACGCAGTTTTGCATTTGATCGCCATTGCCCACTCCTGTGGCGTAGACTTGACCATCGACGACTTCCAGAGAATCTCCAACAACACGCCATTGTTGGCCGACTTCAAGCCGTCGGGCAAGTTTGTCATGGCCGATCTGCACAAGTACGGCGGCACCCCATCCGTCATCAAGTGGCTCATTGCCGAAGGCATCCTCGACGGCTCCACCATGACCGTCATGGGCAAGACCCTCAAGGACACTGTCAGCGAACACCCAGATCTTCCAAAGGACCAAGAAATCTTTGCGCCATTGTCCGAGCCACTCAAGCCTAATGGCCACTTGCAAATCTTACGAGGTTCGCTGGCCCCAGGCGGTGCGGTCGGCAAAATCACCGGTAAGGAAGGCACCTACTTCAAGGGTAAGGCTCGAGTGTTTGACGAAGAAGATGCATTCATCACTGCATTGGAGAATGGCGAAATCAAGAAGGGCGAAAAGACTGTCGTCATTATCAGATACGAAGGTCCAAAGGGCGGGCCAGGTATGCCAGAGATGCTCAAACCATCCAGTGCTCTGATGGGATACGGTCTCGGTAAGGACGTCGCATTGCTCACTGACGGCAGATTCAGTGGTGGCTCCCACGGGTTCTTGATCGGGCACGTCGTCCCAGAAGCCCAGGAAGGTGGTCCAATTGCATTGGTCGAGGATGGTGATGAAATCATCATCGACGCGGAAAAGAACGTCATTGATCTGTTGGTGGAGGATTCCGTGATGGAAAAGAGAAAGTCCGAATGGAAGGCCCCACCGCTCAGATACAACAGAGGCACCCTGTACAAGTACTCCAAACTTGTTTCTGATGCCAGCTGCGGCTGTGTTACGGACAAATAAACACAAAACTTAATCCTTATACGGTTGTATATATAATATTGTGCGCAAAAATATTAACTTTTCTGAACATATCTGCAAAGGTCGAGCTCTCAGGAGGGGGTTGGTCGCCTCCGGCGGCTTCTTTTTTCTCCGAAAAGAAGGCTGTTCGCTCGAGTCGGACCTTACGCGCATAGGCCGCGCGATGATTATCAGCCGTGCGGTTCAAAACCATGAAATTTTCACACCTGTGTCCACACACAAACTCATCTCAAGCAAAATGACTGTTGGACTTGATTTCGTATCAGTGGGTGCCAACAGGCAGCCACATGCTTCGGACTGGTGCCAGGCCGAAAACCTGCTGGCGTACGGTGCGGGCCGGACCATTGCGTTGTGGGACCCAAGCCAGAACAACGGAGTTCATAGCATCTTGAAGGGCCATGAAAAGATTGTGACGGCAGTCAAGTTTTACAAACCAGGAGTTCTTGTTTCTGGATCATCCGATGCAGCCGTCAAAATCTGGACCAAAACTGAAGGCGAAGGGTACACATGCACAACTACCCTGACGTCACACACAAAATCAATCACCTCGCTCGCGGTGGACCAAAAAGCGGATCTGATTGTCACGGGTTCTGCCGACGGTACGATTGTGTTTACACAGTTCTCCACCCTTAAGGTTATCGACACCAAAACAATTGACATGAGATTCTATGCGTTATGCTTATCTATCCACAAATTGTCTACTGGTTCAATTGCAGTGGCTGTTGGTGGCACGCTGAATCACATCTTCGTCTTTACCGGTACTCTCGATGGTCCATTTAACATGGACGTCAAGTTGGAAGGACATGAAAACTGGGTTAGAGTCCTACAGTTTAGACAAATTTCTGCCGATGACGACAATAGCGACATTTTGCTTGCCAGTGCCTCGCAAGACAAGTATATTAGATTGTGGAGATTCCACAAGGGCAGCACAGAAACGATTTCCGGAAGAACCGCTGTGGAAAATGACCCAGTCAACCAATTGACTAACAAAGTGTATTATATCGACGAGAAGAACTATAATGTGACATTTGAAGCATTAATCATGGGCCATGATGATTGGATTTTCTCGGCCCAATGGCATCCAACCAAGCTCCAACTGTTATCGTCATCGGCTGACACCTCAGCCATGATCTGGCACCCGGACGAGCAATCTGGCGTGTGGGTTTGTCTCACCCGACTTGGTGATGTCAGTATTAAAGGTGCAAGTACTGCAACTGGTGCGTCGGGAGGCTTTTGGAACGCATTATGGTTGGGTGAAGATAGCAACTATGTGGCGGCCATTGGTAAGACAGGGTCATGGAGATTATGGAAGCAAGAGCCAGAGACTGGTTCCTGGTGGCCGCGGTTCGGCATTTCTGGGCATACCAAGGAAGTGACTGATTTATCGTGGGAACAAGATAATGGGGACTATCTCTTGACAAGCTCGTTGGATCAAACCACCAGGCTATTCGGCACATGGAACACTAACGATAAAACCTGGCACGAGGTGGCACGTCCACAAATTCACGGATACGATATGATCGCAGTTAAGTGCGTGAATTCGCAAAAATTCGTCAGTGGTGGTGACGAAAAGATTTTGAGAGTTTTTGATGAACCAAAGGGTATCGCTTATTTATTGGAGAACGTGTGTGGCGAGCAAAGTGCCAACAAGGAATCCATGCCTGATTCGGCCATGGTCCCAGCGCTGTCTCTATCCAACAAGCAGGAACAAGAGGGCGTAAAGTTAAATGACGAAGGCGAAGAAGACGAGGAAGAAGATGATGGGACTAACACTGCACATGAATCCACCATTTCTATTCTTTCAAAGTTAACCAGCCCTCCTTTGGAAGACCACCTTCAAAGACTCACGCTATGGCCAGAAGTCGACAAGCTTTATGGCCATGGGTATGAAATTGTTTCTGTCGACGTTTCTCATGATCGCACTGTTGTGGCTACTTGTTGCAAGGCAAATACTGAAAATCACGCTGTGGTGAGGTTGTTTGATACTGCGACTTGGCAACAACTACCGAACCCACTAAAGCATCATAACCTTACAATCACAAGACTGCGGTTCTCCCCGGATGACAAGTATTTGCTGACGGTTTCAAGAGACCGTACGTACGCAATTTGGGAGCGTGACGTAGACACCAAGGAGTATAAACTCTCGTACCATGATCCAAAGGCTCATAGCAGAATTATTTGGGACTGTACATGGTTAGCCGATGGGCAGGGCTTTATCACCGCTGGTCGAGATAGAACCATGAAACTGTGGAGATTGAACTCCGCCAATTCAGCATGGGAAGTAAAGACCCAACTCAAGTTGGATCAACCCATCACAGCCGTGGACTTGAATCCTGAAAATGGCAAACTGATTGCCGGGTTGGATAATGGAGGATTGTCTATTTTCGCCATTGAAGAAAATGATCAAATCAGTCTTTTGGAAGACGTCCCATCC
>JAJLUK010000025.1:39788-64821 GCA_030570055.1 Blastobotrys chiropterorum
TTTTTTTTTTTTTTTTTTTTTTTTTTTTTTTTTTTTTTTTTTTTTCTTTTTGGCTAACGTTGGGATTCACTTGTTTCGCGTTTATCATCACCAGTTTTTGCTACCCCAGAAAATATAAAACAAACTCTCAACAATCAGCGGTAGCGCATTTTGCCATCGTCCACAAAATAAGCTATGTTAAGAGCAAGTTTCCTGGGACGTAACTTGAATTCCCCATTATCATGTGGAAGAACTTTCGTCCGATTCAATTCAATGATGACCAATCAATTAAAGAACGCAACGAGTCCGTACTTGCGAAGCCACTCTGATAACCCAGTGGCGTGGCGAGAATGGAACGACGAGACCCTCAAGCTGGCCTCAAAGGAGAGCAAGCCTGTTTTTCTGTCAATTGGCTATCATACCTGCCATTGGTGTCATGTCATGAACAAGGAATCCTTCTCCAACAAGAAGATTGCGGATATTTTGAACGAAAACTTTATCCCAATCAAAGTTGATCGTGAAGAACGACCAGATGTTGATGCGGTTTATATGATGTATCTTCAAGCGACTGTCGGCCAAGGTGGATGGCCGTTGAATGTATTTTTAGTTCCGGATACATTGGAACCATTCTTTGGAGGCACATATTGGTCCGGTCCGGAGGTTGAAGGAAGAGGAGCAAAGTTTGAGGATGTGTTGGCCGGGGTTAAGGATGTTTGGACCAACGACAGAGAAAAATGCGTGAAATCTGCGGGAACCGTTGCAAAGAGATTAAGAGAGTTGGTGGCTGCGCAGAGTGAGGCGGAAGCGGCAGACTTTTCCCGTGCGGTTTTGGTTGATGTTAAGGAACACTTCAATTCTACTTTTGATTATGTGAATGGAGGTTTTTCTCATGCGCCGAAGTTCCCATGTCCGCATAACATGTCGTTTATGCTGCGCTATCATAATTATCTAAAGATGGATGATAATGGTAGCAATACTTCACTAGCCGAAAAGGCATCGTTCTCCCTGAGGAAGATCGGGGAAGGTGGAATCAAAGACCAAATTGGTAACGGGTTCGCACGATATTCTGTCACGGAAGATTGGAATCTGCCACATTTTGAAAAAATGCTCTACGACCAGGCGACTCTTCTCAACGCCTACATTGATTGCTATCTTTACGATAAAGATGCCAATGAGTTTGCATTAAAATATGCCCTGGATATTTCTACCTTCCTCACCAATGGCTCATTGACCAACCCAGACGGTGGTTTCTATTCTGCTCAAGATGCTGATTCATTTGACCCATCCGGACACCATGCGGAAGGCGCATATTACGTGTGGACTTATCCAGAATTTTTCGAAGCGCTCGGTGGACATAACATGGAAGCCGACATGGCGGCTATGTATTTCAATGTGCAGGAATATGGCAACGTGAATAGCGAATTTGATATTCAAGAAGAATTCAAATTCAAGAATGTGCTTTCTGCCCACACTCCAATCGAAGAAGTCGCTGCGGCCTTTGGAAAATCGGTGGATGTTGCCGAAGAAACTATTGAAGAGGCCAGACAAAAATTGAGACGCCATCGCGAAGAAAACAGAATAGCGCCAGAAGTTGATAACAAGATTGTAACTTGTTGGAATGGCCTTGCGATTGGTGCGCTTGCCAGAGCCTATAGTCTTTTGGGTGATGACATGGCACTGGAGTCTGCAGAAAAAGCTGCCAAATATCTCAAGGAAAACGTTTATGACGCGAAGACAAAATCAGTCTATCGTATTGCCGGTGCAGCAACTAACGGCATGAATGAAGACTACGCATATCTTATCACTGGTCTTCTCGATCTCTATGAGGCCACTTTCAACACTGAATATTTGAAATGGGCCAAAGACTTGCAAGACACTCAAATTAGGTTATTCTGGGATGCTCAGAATGGTGGATTCTTCTCAGTTGAGGAAGAAAATGCCACCGACCTTGTCTTCCGTCCAAAGTCAGGATTCGACTCGGCGGAACCATCACCAAATGGTATTTCCGCCATGAACCTTTACAGACTGTCCGGTTTCTTGGATAGTCCAAGATGTGAGGACCGGGCAATTGAAATTCTGAACTGCTATGGCCGTGACTTGACTGCACAGCCATTTGGTTATTGCTCAATGTTGGGCTCGGTGATAGCCCGCATGAACGGCATGGAAACGATCATGATCACTGGCCAAGACGACAAGGAAGGAACAAAGCTACAGCAAATCATGGAAAATCTGAAATCAAAGCATCGTCCTAATACCACTGTTATCAAGCTCGACGAGGAGTCCATTCAGTATTTTGGTCAGCTCCCAGATACTGTGTTTGGCGGTTTGTACGACAGTCACGGTCAAGACGAACTCAAGGCATATATTTGTAAAAACAGAGCCTGCATGCCATTGGATAGTGGCGAAGGAGAAATATTGTAATTGATGACGACAAAACAGTTTTTAAATAGTAATAGGGAATTATGTATACGTATTACGACAAAAATATGATTTCTTTTTCATATATATTGTGAATATATAAGTTTTGTGGTAATTAAAATATATCTGTTGTCATTCTCTGAGGCGTGTTATGATGGGTATCTTGTTTTTTCTTTCTAATGTCAACCCCTATGCAATACGCCAGGTAGAGAACCAGTCAAGATAGCTATAGTCTGATGGCTCACCGGTCATACCAAAAGAAATTGGAGCAAATAAGATAAAGATGCCAATCGTGAGTGCGTAGAGGACGAGATAAATGGCTGCGGTAACGTACTTGTTAGCCCAAGTGGTAGTAGTGTGATCTACAAGGAATGCAAAAGTGAGGACGGCAAAATAGAGTGCTGGAAGATAATGATGGACATAGGTAACACGGGCCATAACGATAAATGGCAAGTAATGAAGGAACCAGCCAGCTGCTGGAATCAACCCTGCAACAGCGTAATGTTCAAGCGATGACAAGTCAAAGTCCTTGTACTGACGTTGCCATCTGCAAAGGTAAACAAACGTCATTGCGCCGAAAACCACAATGCCCACGGTAGTCAACCAAGTGGTAGTTGGATGGCCGAGAAGGAAGTAACGAACATTATCGGCCCCCCAGCCGCACAAACGCAAACCAACATGGAGGATCGGCCATTCCCATGCTCTGGAAGCCAAATCATCTTGCTTGTCTGGGTCAGGAAGAAGGGCATTGTTGGATGCCATCATGGCAAAGTTCAATTGAATGAAATCCTGAAGGAACGAAGACTTTGGTAGTTTCCTGTCGGTGGCTGGATCAAGGCGATCATTGACGTGGTTTTCAATGTTCCACCAGGTCTTTTTATCCCTTTGAGAAGCCTTGGGGTCACAGGTAACTTCACCTTGTCTGAAGCCCCATGGTGGGAGATTGTTGCCTTCACCAGCGAGATAGCAGCCGAGCACCTGGTGCTTGAGTCTAAATGTAGTGGAAAGTGGGTGAACTCGAGTCTTGTTTTCACTGCCCGGGTTCTTGACAATTTCCACAATCCAGTTATCCTTTTCGTCGCCAATGGAGATGTTACCATAACACGAAACTTCAAACTTGGACTTGGTCAATGGGGCATCAATCGAGTGAGAGTGAAGGTTTCTACCAGTAGAAGGATGCATGATTCTGATGCCCTCTCCGTCTTCAAGGAAGGTGAGAGTCTCATTCTCGTTGTAGAACTCGTCATACCTCTTATGTTCGATAATCCATTCGTTATTGGCATCCTTGTGGTGATAAGTAGTGACTTGTTGCTGTTCAGAACCTTCAGGGAAAGTTTGAATGTGAGAGTGAAGAAGACCACCATTAAGTCCTTGGTTCTTGATTGTGACTCTAGAGCCAAAAGCTACATCGGCGGGACCACCACCAACTTCAGATCCGATAAGATTCGCTTGGAAAAGGGAGCTCATGTTGGCATCACCAGGACCACTGTGATTAAGGACCATAAAGTGAATCTTGAAACAGAGCATAAAGACGAGGATTGGGACAATAATGAAACCAATGATTCGTGCAACCCAGTGAAGGATGTACTTCTTAATTGGCATCTTGGTGTCGCCAAACTTGACCCATAAATCGGCAACGGTGTAAAGACCAACCAGGGCGGTGACAAAGAGACCGACCATCTTGACCGACGTGACACAGCCAATCGACAAGCCCGTGATGATGAGCCACGCCCACCATTCGACACTGAAGGATTTTCTTTGAAGAGTGTGGAACTTGGACAAACAGAACATTGTGGAAACGGTAAAAAAGGCCAGCATGGAGTCGAGAAGGATGAGCTTACCAAGGGTAATGTAAGAATGTTCGAGCAACATCATCAATGTGACCAACCAGACTGCTGGGATGGACAACCGGAGGTTCTTAGCCGTGAAGTATGCCAATGGCACGCAACCAACGTTGAACAGGGCGTTGAAGATACGCATCTTGGTGAAATCTACATATTCTGGGTAATCAGAACCAGATTCAAAGCCAAATGAACCATTGTACCCAGCAATGTAGCCAGACAGCCCAACGAGCATCTTCCCTAGTGGCGGATGGACATCAAAGTAATATTCGCGTTTGAGGTAATGAGAGCCGAATTTTCCAAAATGCGCCTCGTCCCACACAACAATGTGAGATTTTCCAATTTGATACAGTCTGGTGAACAACGCAAGAGCAGTGAAGAGAATTGGGGCAGCAACGCGCTCAAACTTGGCCAAGTCATTGAACAGCGAGTCTTCGCTGGTATTAGTGGCTTTGTTCTTGTCATTGGAGTAGTCCGTGTCGCCGCCTTGTCTCTTTTGGTCCCTGGCAGCAGCACCCCGCTGGCGGAGCGCAGAGTCCTCGCGGTCAATTCCAGACGCAGTGGCAGAAGACATCATTAAATGATGATTGAGAAAATATAGGGTGGAGGAGGAAAGCGTGGAAAGCGAGTAGGTCAAGGAAAAGAAAAAATAAAATCCAGGGTTTCGTACGTGTTCAATTTCTCTGTGCGTGCGTGTCGCGTGGTGGGATACAAGTTATTTTTTCACATTCCAAAAGGAGTGAAGGGCGAGAGACACAACTATTCGCGCGTGCGAGAAAGTGTACCCGAAATATGTTCGGAGACTGAGAGGCTGAGAGGTTCTTTGTCGGCGTTGCCTATGGTATGGAATAGGTTGGATATTCTTGTTAAAAAGCTTATTCGTTTGTGGTTCCATGGTTGCACAAAGGCCAAGTCGGCTGGCCCTTTTACTACAGGGGTAAGGCACACCTTTGTGGTAATGATCGTCTGGATCAGCGCTGCATTGGACATTCGATGGCCGCATTTGGGCCATTCTTTGGTCAAGCTGAAATAAGCTGAAAGCTGCCGAGATTTATCTTGCGTAACGACGATAGATCTGAGATTTATTGTGTGATGAATCGTTTTTCGCGTGCAAAAAAAAGAAAAAGGCTTATCACAAGCGAGTATGCATATGCACACGGCTGTGCTGAAGACAGAGTCTTTCCGCTCATGCCCGATTGTTGCAGGTTTATCGTCGGTAGCTAAAACAGTTTCGGTTTAGTGGCTCATCCTGAATGCGCTTGGGGTTAATTATGAATAGCATATGTGTCCGTTAGTTTCATCAATTTGCACACTGACTCTAATTGTGTTCAGTTGGGAAAGCGGATAGTGCATACTGGCGCCCCAAATTGAGACGAGCCATTTACTCGGTTCTTACGATTAGTACGTTTTCTTCTTTTCTGGAGAATAGAGCTGCCCACAGGGTAATTGTACCTCGGTCTACTCAGAGCTGTGGCGCTGCGGACGCACAAGAGCGGAGAGATGGTAGAATACGTATCGGCGCAGACCATTGACTTCAAAATAACCATTTAAATACGCTACCCAGCGTAAATAGCAATCAATCGAACGACATCCGACATCCTCAAGTCCCTTCTATCGTCCAAAACTTGCCCGTAGTGTGAATATGGGTAAGGGTCAGGGTTAGGTTAGGTTTATCGCCAAATAGGAAGGAGACCGGTCGGTGGCCAACTACACCCGACGACGACATAATGAGTGAGGGCCTATTACGTGATGACGGCGAAGAAGAGACTTTTTGGGCAGAGGAGGAAGAGATTGTGGTGACCAATAAATGGAGCCTGGAATATATAACGTTCACGGTCATTGGAGTGTCATACCTGTGGCCGTGGAACTGCTTTTTGGCGGCCACGGCGTACTTCACCGGTCGAATCGCAGACAACGAATACCTAAAGACCAACCTATCAAGCTATATCATGACAGTTAGCACCATCACTGGGCTGGTGACCAGTTTGATTCTCGCTGATAAGCAGCGCGGGGCTAATTATGCTGGGAGAGTGTTTATCGGAGAATTGATCATTGCGGCGACGTTTGTGTTAATGGCCGTTTCATGCATCTTCCAGTCGGTTGGAACCGTGTCATATTTTCTATTTGTCATGGTGTGCGTCTGGGCAGCTACTGCAGGGACAGCGTTTGCCCAGAATGGCTCTTTTGCCGTGGTCAACACAATTGATCCAGTTTATACACAGGGCATTATGGTTGGTCAGGCCGTCGCCGGCGTCCTGCCGCCAACAATCTCGTTCATCTCAGCACTCTTTGGAGGCGCGGCAGAGAAGGGCGGAGCTTTATCGTCGGCCATGTATTTTTTGGTTTCCACTGTCGTTGCAGGAAGCGCTTTTGCATTATTTAAACAGTTGCTTAACCGTCATGGTCATTTGTTGCAGGAAAGAGCCGCTGCAGTGGGAGACTTGGAGAATGATGTGCACAAAAAGCACATTCCATTGCGGGTGTTGTTTAAGAAATTAATGAGCCCAGCGTTTGCCGTGTTTTTCACATTTGCCGTGACACTGGTGTATCCAGTTTTCATCACAAATACAACATCGGCGAATGGCATCCGTTATAACTTATTCGTCCCGCTATCGTTTCTGGTCTGGAACGTGGGCGACTTGACCGGGCGTGTGGCGTGTGGCTATGAACGCTACACAGTCAAGTCGTCTCGAATGTTTGTCACCTATGCATTGTTGCGGTTGCTTTTTATTCCGCTCTATTTTATGTGCAACATTCATGGAACAGGGTGGATCCAAAGCGATTTGATTTATTTTTTGATTCACTTTTTGTTTGGATTTACTAACGGGCATCTTGCCAGCAGTGGTATGATGATCGCTCCTGACTATGTGCAGGAAGACGAGCGGGCCGCGTCCGGTGGATTCATGACACTAGTATTATCCCTGGGCCTGGCTGCCGGCGCGCTATCAAGCTTCATCCTTGTCAGCGTGTTGTAAGAGTGTTGAAGATTGTTTTGTTCTTTGTAGTGTATTACCGGCTGATAGTTTCTACATATTGCCAGCCGGTCTGTAACCGGGAGGATGCAATTTTGCCAGTGACAGAGAGATTGAATTGGCCTAGCATGGAATTCATTTTGTCGGTAACCTCTTGATCAGATTTTTCGTCACCATCCTCGCCATTGTCGTATTCTACTTCAATTAATAAACCTTTAAACCCTCCCTGTAGAAACATGTTTGCGACTCGTAATTTGAGATCGCCGAGTTCATACGCATTACCTTCGCCTTTGATTGTTTGGCGATGGAGCCACAACGATTGCAATTTGGTGTTCAACATGGCGTCAAAATCGCCTTGTAATATAGATCCGGAGCCATTGGTCAGACAGAACGTTTCTCCTGGGTAATGCGCAAAATGTAGTGTATAGAGAAAGGATGGATCCTTTTTATCTGGAGACGCGGAAGCGGGGTTTTCTCGGAACAGTCTATATTCAAACCCCCACTTGCCCAATGCCGTTGAAAGGGTGTTGGATATCTGATCGTGTAGTTTTGTTATATGCGTGACGTTTACCGAGTTATTCAGTATTAACGCTGTGGCTTTCATTTTTGGCCCTTTTTTTTTTTTTTTTTTTTCTTTCGATGCGTACGTCTTGCGGATTGATTTCTAGTGTTGTTCTCTCCCAACGCGTTTCTTCTATATTATGGTAAAAAGAGGTGTAGGCTATGCGTTCAGTGAAGAGTTGATAAGTGCCGCGGATAAACTGCCGTCAAACATTGGACGCGCAAGTAGAGTGCACAAGCTGATTGAGGCATTTGATCTGGTGGATGAGCTCGACGTGATCCCACCAACACCGCTATCAGAAGAGGAGCTTAAAAGTTATCACGATTCCAAGTTTATTGACTTTTTGAAAACAGCCGAATCAACGGACAGTGACGCAGAGGACTCTTCAGATGAAGAAGATGAGGAAGAAAATCGAATAACAAAGCGTGAAAAATTCGGCCTCGAGTTTGACTGTTTTGTCTTTGATGGACTTTGGGACTACGTGCGGCTGGTGGGTGGAGCCACAGTGGCTTGTGCGGACTATCTTGTCAAGGGCGAAGGGCGGATAGCTATCAATTGGACGGGCGGGAGACACCACTGCCGGAAGGGGAAAGCCCGAGGGTTCTGCTACATTAATGATGTGATTTTGGGGATACTCCGACTGAGAACAAAGTACGATCGGGTAATGTATGTAGATCTTGACTTGCATCACGGCGACGGCGTCGAGGCCGGGTTTTGGACGTCGGCCAATGTGCTGACGTTCTCAGTACATCGTTATGATCGAGGGTTTTACCCGGGCACCGGAAAGTTCACAGATCGTGGTTCCGGGAAGGGAACGGGGTATGCTCGGAACATCCCTACAAAACGCGGGCTATGTGATGCCAGCTTGCGCAAGATATGGGACAGAGCTATCAACCCGTTGAAGGAAAAATTCAAGCCGCACGCGGTAGTCATAGTATGTGGAGCTGATGGTTTGAATCGGGATAAACACAATGAGTGGAACTTGAGCATCCGGGGACTGAGTGAGATCGTGAAACAGATGACGCATGGTTGGGGGCTTCCGACCATGTTGCTCGGCGGCGGAGGGTACCATCACTTGGACACGGCAAGATTATGGACGAGTATTACTCATGACTGTACAGAACGAGCTGAAGGGATGGCGGACTTGATCCCTGAGCATGAATACTTCAGTGAATATGGGAGAGACGGGTATTCGCTTTGGATCGGACCGAACGAGAACATGGTAGAGGAGAATCACATCAAATGATTGACATGAGACATTTTTTCCCGGCCAAACAAAGGCAGGGCAGGAGGAAGGAGCGACGGAAGAGTGAAGAAAAAAAAAAAAAAAAAAATTCTTTGTTGGTATATTTATTATTCTATGATGTTGATCCCTTTTTTAAGGTTGAAGAGAGATTAATATTATGACGAAATCATAATCCCGAGGGTCGGGAAATAATACATGGCCGCATCAGAACGGGTCACGCAAAATGATTGATTAATATGTACTCAGAATATAAAAATAATAAATAAGATAAAATAAATGATCATAATCGTTTCGCCAGCACACGGTGCCGTTCAGTTTTTGTATGTTCGTAATATCTTCGTTCATTTGCGAATGCCCCAAAGCACACCCGGCATTCAAAGAGGCCGTTAGGATTTTTGAACAGACATGGATCTAGAGGTGGGGTTAGTGATGGAGCCAATATGTGAAAGGTACCGCGGACTTACCGCCTTTTGCGTCTCGATCTATGATGGAAATATCCTTGAGATGGTTTCGAAGTTGAGACTCTATGAGGGGAGGTTAGGAGACAGACGAAGGAGAGAAAAAAAGCCTAACTCACTGTTATTTCTAGCTATCATTGGAAAAAAGCGGTTTATGTTCTGACAGAAAAGCGCCGGAATGGGACCCTTTTATAGAGCCTGCAACCTTAACATGACTCCGGCTGGGTCGTTACGTCAAAACCTATTCGGAAGTCGCGCTAGTTGATCAAACCGTTTTTATTTCTTTTTATGCAGGGAAAAATGTGGATGTCATATTTTCTTTTTTTGGTGTGTGACAGGTGCTGCAAGGATTTGTGTGTGTATCAGAATTGCATGTGGGTTATGCAACTCTCAACGGTCTGTGGATGCGACAAAACACAACAACAAAATTAGTTTCTTTTTTTAAACTTTTTTTTTTTTTTTTTGCTTTTTCGGAAGGAAGAGTGGTTAGTTAGGTAATATGGACAAAATTTACTTTTTATTCTGAGTCACTACTGCTACTCTCACTGGTGATGTCTTGATAGTCCGGATGATAACGATTTTTGACCACAAACAGCGGCCCCACTTTTGTGGTCCAATTCTGCGGCCACCTCAATTGGGACTCTTTTAGCGCCCCCGTGCGGATTTTGAGCATATGCTGCGGGTTCGTCAATACGTCAATGAGGGCCTGCGCCATGGTCTCGCTGTCTTTCACAACAACGCCATTCTCCAAGTTGTTGACGAGCTCGTGCAATGCATCAAAATCAAGCGCAATGACCGGCACTCCACATCCGAACATGTCAACTACTTTCATTGGAAGGTCCCACCCGCTGGATGAGGTGTGGAGAGAAATACCAAGGTCGGCAATTCCCAAGATCTTTGGGTAGTCCTCCATGCTGAGCCAAATTTGATGGATCGAGGACTTGGTCAGGTTTAGTTGCTTAATCTTATCAGCGACTTCATTATACATTGGCCCCTTTCCAGTGATAAAGACTCGCAGGTTGGGCTTTTCGTCCGTCCCGTCTTGTTCATATTTGACAAGGGCGTCTAATAGCACGCCCAAATCTTCATCTGGTGTATAACTGGTCGACGTAATGATGACTTTTTCATCATCCCTGACCACAAATTCTTCGTACTTCTCAGCAAGTTCCTTCTTCACTTCAGGTACATTGTCCTTATCAATCACTTGGAATTGCTCGCCCGGACGGTCATACAGAGGTATGATCCGTCTACTATCCATGCCAAATTGTTTGCGTAATTGTTGCGCCATTGTCACGCTGACGGTGAAATGAGCAAATGCACGACGGCCAAGAATTTTCTCATACCATCTATATGCAATCACAAATGGGTGCCTGTTGCCCAGCTTCAATGCGAGAATGGAATAGCCCAAATTGTGCCAGTCAATTATCAGCTTTGTGTGCTGGGAAACGAACAAGATATAGAACCGGATAACGCCCAACACTGGAATGCTAGGAGGATTCTGAACAATCATAATATCGGCATTCTTCAATGGTTTCAAAACTTTATACAAATAATAATGTTGTAACAGGACCTTCTGAATGGCAAAGAGCAAAAACGGCAATCTCCACGTATTCCGGACCTCTTCAATTGGTCTAATTTTGATCAATTCGTGCAAGGAGTTTTGTCCATCACCATCATCTTTGGCCTGATACCCGCACAGATCAACTTCGTATCCGGTCTGGGCCAGACTCAATGCATGATAGTTCATCCGTGGTGATCTGTTCAAATCTCCCAACACCAGGATAACGGCCCTTCGACGCTTATACAGCGTACTCTCATCTGGGGGATTCGGAGTCACCAAATACAGAAACACTGGAACTAGCACATAGATGAGGAATAGAAACCCCAAAAAGTACCATTTCAAATCCATTTCTTGGAGATTTTTTTACTCTTGTCCGAAAATGAATTTTTGGGCCCTTACGCTCCAAACTATCCCAACCGCGAATCGCGCGCAACCTACTAAGCGGCAGCGGCGGGATTGGTGATTCAGGAGTCGACAAAGCGGTAAGAAGTTTTTCTAGAACGAACCACACAAGCGTTCATGTGGGTCAATTGATAGTCATTCTGCAGAGCCCGTGCGCGGAGTCACGGTGTTTGCTTCTTTTAGCGGAAAGCATTCACCGAGGAGCCAAGTCAATCATCATTCCGTATCGACAATCTTTTCAGTCGGCACTTCTGAATACCGTGACATCGGATCCCTCGGCCGTTTTTTTGCTTTTTCCGACCATGTGTTGTTCCGAATCAGGAAAAACAGGGTGAAAAAAGACGTTATAATGGCCTAACATTGACAGGAGAAACATAACAAACATGAAAAAGAAAAATCAGAACCCCCGGGGTTAGCCTCTTCCATTTTTTCAACAACCACTCCGTGTCTCAGCTTTGACGTTTTTTTTTTTTTTTTTGCCTGTAATTGCTTTTTTAATGATACGCTGTTTTTGGCATGTGTTACGCTGTGCAGGAGACAGGTGCCATGTGTATCGTATTGGTGGGTGTTTCCGAGCGGCACATTGAACCCCAACTTTTTTTCTCGCGCTGTTATAACTTTCGCAAGAGCGCATCTAAGTGCACCTCATCGAGTACACTGGAGGAACGATCATAAATAATATTCTCTTAATACATTGAATATTTTTTAATAGTTTAAAAAGCCCGTTGGCCTTTTACCAGTTCTCTGGGTCAAATTCATGCGCAAATCACACTATGCAAATCCCCATAATGAAACGCACAGGATATGGCAAGCCTTTTCTTTTTCCTTTGCGTGTTGTGTGTGGATGTTTTAAGAACAAAACATAAAACTGATCGTCATCACAAATGTCAATTGGACTGTTGTGGGAATAGACGCATTGCTAATTGAATTAAGACCTACCTGTCCATACACTTTCCATTACATCACACGGTCGTAGTCCATCCATTTCACCGTATACTATATTTTATATTAAACGCTCTCATCTCACCACCGTTCATATACGACAGCCTTCCCCCCCTCCCCAAATGGATCGACCCGCCGATCAATATTTCGACGTTATCACTTTTAGTAACACATTTCTTTTTTGGGCCACAGCTTCCCAAAGCGGAAGGCGACCTGCCTAAATAGGCAGCTGGCGAGAAACAAAAGAAACAAAATTCTGTACAAGATCGAGCGATCGTGCCCAGTGTGAAATCGCTGACGACGGTCGCCCCCTGTTTTATTTTGTTTTTCACCACCTTTCCGTTTGATCGCCACTTCCAGTCCAATTGGTTTTGTTTTGAATTTCCTCACAGTGCCGTGAGAGCGCTTGCTGTGACAGCTGCTGTCAGCTTTGCTGATGATAGCTGCAGAATAGGCAATGATCTGCGCATAATTGGTTTTTTTTTTTTTTTTTGTTTTTTTCGTGTTTTGTTTTCTTTTTTTTTCTTTTTCGGCTGGCTAAACGTTTCTATTTTTACACACCTGCATCATTCTCATGCCATGTCTAATTCTTGACTGGTTCCCCGAGACTCGAGGATCGGCGCACCTCCCACCGGGGAGGACGGACCACACTTCGTGCAGATCCCCAAATAGGCAGTTTTTCTATAGTCTCTTTATTTTTATCGTTCGGTGAACAAAGAAGTGAAACGTCAACGTTTCATGTTGTTATTTACCAGCTGTCGGGTTTTGGTGGCGTGGGTCCTCGCATCTGTGAACACCGAGGACACACGAACCATCGCTAGCGCCGCAGTTGTCCGAATGTGGACCTGACACTTTGTCAGAGACACGTCCATTCCAGTCAGCGCATCTACTTGGCTCGATAGGTGAGGCGTGGCGTATGCGAGCCCCTGAGATAACAGCCGTTAGTACCAAATCGGTGTCTCAATTGTCCAGGATTAAGGGGTCCGCCGATATTTCAACGGTTTTGAAAATCTATCTTGCTAGAGTATATAAACAGTGGCATTCATAACTACCAACGTCTTATTATATTGACGAACGGCCGTTTTTGTCGTTTGTACGCACCGTATTCACCCCCATGCTTGGCCGTATTCGCTGCGACAAGCATAAGACAAAACAGACAACGCGCATCTGTGACAAAGCCTCAAAAGAAGCTCCGATTCGAAAAACGTAGTTGCCGCTCTTATACCCCATATTTTGTGCGTTCTCCACGGAACAGACAAAGGATCCTGCAATCCGTCATTCCATTTCGTCGGCCGCTCGAGCATTTGCTCCTCTCAGTTTGCTCCTATCCCCTCCACGCGGCGACTGAAACCGACCTGCAGCAAGCCTCACGGACCCTCTGGGGAGATCTTCTTAAAGAGCCAGTCCGAGCCCGTAACTAATTTCTGGAGGTAGCCTCCGGAAGCTTGTTTCTCCGAGAAGAGCAAGGAAAAATCTCGGGTGGCGCTCCGAGCTCTGGTGCCGTTTGTTTCTTTTCTAGAAGACTGTCGCCTGCAGGGGACATGCTTCACAGGCTGTTCAGTATATTCTGCTGCATGGTGTCAGTGTTCCAGTGGCGTCTTTCCTTTTCTCCAAAAGGAGGGGCATACGTCCTAGATGGTGGCTAGCGTGGACAGTTTCTTCTACACTCGCCCCAGGGTTCTACGGAGTGGCTGTTAACTCTGGCGACTGTTTTTTTCTCCGAGAAGAAGCAAAAAAGGCCTGCTCCAATTCGCGGAGTACTTCTTCCTTTCCAGAAAAGATGGCCATCCGCAGGATATGCACATTCCAAGAGATATCGCGACGTGGTCTCCTACGACCTTGTTCTTTCCTCCGAGGAAGCAAAAAAAGTACTTCTGCGAGGCGGGGCCTCTCATTGCTTTTGCTTCTTTCAAGAAAAGAGGGCCGCTCACAGAGCACACTCGTCCAAGCGGTCTTCTACGGTGTGCTGCCTCTAGTTGCCTTCTCTTTTCGCCGAAAGGAAGCAAGATTAAAGGTAGCTCTCTACGGAAAGTGCCTGTTTACCGGAGTCTTTGCTTGTTTTCTGAGAAAGACGGCCAAACAGGTGCACGCTGGTTGTACTCATTGAACGGTAGTGGGCTCTGTATGACATGTCGTTGCATCCAGTGGGAACAGGTCAGAGAACAATTTCTCTAAGGGCACTTGAGCTGTTTCAGTTACGCTACAATCGGGTATCGCGCTGATGTAAATATGCATACACTATTCTATTGCGGTATGGGAGCTTTAGCGGAGAGCATCCCACTATTCCAAAATGGATCGTACGTATGCGCTATTTCCAATAGACCGTTTACGAGAATAACCCCATACGCACTTTAGAAGTGGAGCACCGTTCAAAATGGTTCAAAATTATTTCCTATTTCGGACGAGTCCGCGGGAGTTGATCGGCTCAGCACACACACCCACTGCCGACGTGTTGTTCAAACGAGAGATAAGCATACTCTTCTCGGTTCTGCACGACGCCGAGCAGGCATCGTTTGCATTTGCCCCAGGCAATAGTGATTGAAACTCTAACCTATGCATACAGCATCCTATAAGTACCCGACGCATATGCCACACAGAATTTTGCTCATGCGGCTCGACTCAGCCTCAACAAAGTCGCTGCGGCGTTTTGTCCCCCTCGTCTATCGATATCGAGATTTATGTATATGTCTATACGTGGAAAGGACGTAGACCATTTCAAAATACAATTCGGTCCAATGGACTCGCACCACCGTTCGACTTAACTTTCGTACGTCCAACTTCACAAAACAGTTGTCAGTGATTGTCTGGGGCGCAGTAGAAATTTTCCGGCTTACCCCTGTTACGGAACCCCCAGATCGGCAATGCCAACGACGTTGTGACGGTTGTGCAGAAAAAGTCCCAATTGCCCTAACAAACCATCAGTTTCCCGTGAGCATGCAAGGGGGCTTCTAAAAAAACCGCTACGCCATCATCAAAAAAACACAACCTTACCAAAATACAATAAAATGGTGAGCAGGACACAGCAGCATGTGTAACGAACTCAAATTAACTCTATAGGCTGATCAACTGACTGAACAACAAATCTCCGCTTTCAAAGAGGCCTTTTCCCTCTTTGACAAGGACAATGATGGTAAGATATAGAGAAAAATGCAACTCTGCTCGTTGTAGAATACTAATTCCCCTCTAGGTCAAATCACCACTAAGGAATTGGGCACTGTCATGAGAAGTCTGGGCCAAAACCCATCCGAGAGCGAGTTGGCCGACATGATCAATGAGGTTGATGCTGATAATGACGGTACGATTGATTTCCCCGAATTCTTGACCATGATGGCCCGTAAGATGAAAGACACAGACTCTGAAGAGGAGATCCGAGAGGCGTTCAAGGTGTTTGATCGTGATGGCAATGGGTTCATCTCCGCGGCTGAATTACGTCACGTTATGACCTCTATCGGTGAGAAGCTCACCGACGAGGAAGTTGACCAGATGATTAGAGAGGCTGACGCTGACGGCGATGGCCGTATCAATTACAATGAGTTCGTCGACTTGTTGCAAAACTCCAAATAATGTGTCAGTTATATATTCTAATATATCGTTGTGTTAGATCTGTGTGCGTTTGTGTTGAATTTTTAGACATCTACTTTATTTTATATCTATATACACATTTTTAGGCTTTGAGCTCACCTGCCCATTCTGCTGGTGTTACCCTATAAACCTTTATATCGCCAGCAACAAGCTGTGAAAAGTTTTGGGTGCCGGGTTGAACTCGCTTGACACCGCCAATATTCTGGTTCAAGAAGTGCACATCCTGGCCATTGACAGATGTAACAACAGCAGTGTGGTCTGGCATCCCGCAATAAGACATGCCTTGGCCGTGCTGGAATTGGGCCCGATAATATTGGATGATGTCCCCACGTCTGATTTCATCATCACGCTTTTGCAGTCCTTGTGGCGTGTAATGCTGAATCAAGGCGCCATGGATGAGGCCCTGCGACGTCATTGCCCTACCGCCACTGCTTTGTTCTATAGCCTGTTGGGCCAATGTCCAGCATTCGCCGTTTCCAACCATCTGAGAGACTTTTGATTCAGACCAACTGGCAACTCCTTCGCCAAATTGTCGATGATAAGCTTGTAGTTCTTGCGCATTTGGCTCTGGAGGCGGTGGCACGTCACTACGTTCAACGTTGATTGTAGCTAATGGATTTTGCGAATCCCAAGTGAGCTTGAATTTGACAATAGAGAGGTCCTCGGTCAACCTCATCACTACTGTCAATGTGTGCGAGCCGCCATGGGTTGAAGAGGAGAAGCTGTACGGATATCCCTGCAAATCAGCCGGCAATTTGAGAGAGTTTAGCGACGCTGTGAACCAGAGGGTCGATAGCTGAAGATCAAACCTTCTTACTGTTTCAGAGGGAGCCCGCTGTTGCGGTTGCTGTTGTGATCGGTTTTGCAGCTGACTCAGTGTCGGCTTAGTAGCCATATTGATCTTTGGAGGTGCATCAGACGGCGGCGGGGACTGCGGCTGTTGAGTTTGTTGAGCCTCCTGTGCATGTGCTGGAGCGGGAGGAGGAGTTGGAGAGCTGGATGTGACCGAAGCAGAGCTATTTTGTGATTGTAACCAAGGCTTCTTTTTCGGAGGCGGTGGTGGGGGTTTCTTCTTATTCAGCGGCGCACGAGTTGCAGTTGGCGGCTGTTGTGGAGGCGAATCCGCCGTACTATGATTGTTGCCAGTTTTTTTCAATCGAGCGATTTCTGCTGCAAAATTCGGTACCTGCGAATTTGCGTCGATTGAACTGGATCTTTCCTCCGGTGCGGGTTGTGCCTGCGTTGCGTCGGCAGTATCAGAACCAGAAACAGACATTTGCGAAAGCTCTCGTGTTGGCGGAGCCACATTGTTAGCTGTGGAACTGGTCCGTGAAGGCAGAGCCGGAGCTGCCGCCGGGGGTGAAGGAGACGCAGCAGACGATTGCCGTCGAGGAGGCGGAGGTGGAACTGGTCTAGCTGCAGGTTGCGGAGGAGCTGGAGAAGAGGACGGCTTTGACGGTGCACCATAGACTGGTGGGGCTGGGAAAGACCCCGGCTCTGGAAGATGCTGCTGCTGCGTCGGTGCAGGCGTCTTTTGACTATGGCCGGAGCTAGAATAAGTTGGAGGAGGTTGGAACGAGTTTGGATCGGGCAGATCCGGTCTCGGCTGCGGTGGTGGACTTTGAGCACTTGAGCCACCTCCCTCTTCCTCGGAGGCCTTACCTAATGCATGGTGAACAGGAGGTTTTGGAAATGAGTTGGGGTCGGGCAGCGGAGGTTTGGGCGCAACAACAGGGGAACTCTCGTCCCTAGGTGGCAACCCCGGGGCAGTTGAAGGAGTTGGCGGCTGCTGTTGATATTGAGGCTGAGCAGGAGGCTGCTGATATTGGGGTTGAATAGGAGGCTGCTGATATTGAGTTGGAGCCGGTGGCTGCTGATATTGCTGAGGCGGCAGCGGCGGCGGCGGTGTCTGTTGAGTGTTCTGCGGCTGCTGACATTGTGGCCGAGCAGGAGGTGGAGGGGGTTGAGCTGGCGCCTGCTGCTGATACTGTGGCGGCTGAGTTGGCTGCTGATACTGCGGTTGAGCAGGTGGAGGTTGTTGCTGTTGATACTGTGGAGGAGGCTGCTGATACTGAGGTTGAGCAGGTGGTTGCTGATACTGAGGTTGGGGAGGAGGCTGCTGGTATTGGGATTGGGCAGGCTGTTGGTATTGAGGTTGAGCAGGTTGTTGGTATTGAGGTTGAGCTGGAGGCTGTTGATACTGAGGCTGCTGATACTGCGGTTGGACAGCGGGCTGTTGAGCTTCAGCTGGCAAGCCATGAGCGCCTCTATGCTTCGGAGGTGGAGGGAAAGAAGTTGGGTTCTGCAGTGCGGCCAACGGACGAGCGGCTACCAAGTTTTCTTCTAAAGATCAATCAATGTTAGAAAGAGTATGTACTGGCACTTGAATTCATTCTTACCTCTTGGCTTTGAACTACTATTTCCGGGGACTTTGGATTTCCAATCCTTCTTTTGCAACTCGCCAAACTTTTCTTTTCCGCCTTTCACAAAGCTGGAAAATGAATTGTTGGACATTTTTGGACGTCAGATGGTGGGGAGTAACGAATAGTGTGTGGTGGAAGTTGGGATAGCATGACCGGACCGCATCACATCTGTTTCAGAATGTCGCACTTCGACAACGTTCATGGGACTATTTATTAAAACAATTTTTACACAGATAAATACGATCAGTAGATTTTAGTTATTTATAATTAGCCTGTACTGGATTAGTTTGGTAGGATTTTAAATTGGCGAGGCAGAATGGATCGCATTCTCATGTTCAACTCATCGAGAAACAACGTAACTGCATGGAAATATTCCTGATTCGCTATTAAAAACTTCTTATTCGAAAAAGTTTGGATACAGCACCCTGATGCTTGTACCATAGAGCAAGCATATTTTCATTAAAAGAACATGCTTAAACTCATTTGACCAGAGCAATTCCAGGTCGAGGCCAATTTCAAACTTTAGTATAAATCACTCAACCTCTTTCCAACATAGTTGCTTCAAAAAAAAAAGATACCGAAGGGATGGATACGCATAGCAACGCACAACTTGATAAAGATAGAAGTGCTAACCGTCTTGCAAACGAACAGCTTAACTATCGCTTGATTGACAAGTGCTGTATTTTACAGCTAACTGGCGATCCCGTAGAGATGCCCGAAAATTATAAACGAGTCATGGCACTGGTACTTTCGTTGGCCTCAACATTAGCTCCAATTGGCGGAAGGATCCTCCTTCCGGCACTATACCTATTCCATCAGCAATACGAAATTGGATATGGAGCAGTGTCATTAATCACAGCAGTCTACAGCTTGGGACTGGGAATTGGGCCGTTGTGGAGTGGTTCGTTGAGCAATAAGTTTGGCCGGCGAAGTGTCATCATCTGGGCAGCTTTAATTGGAGCGATTTCCAGTATAGGCTGCTTTATGTGTTCCGGATTTCGGTTCTTCCTCATATTCCGATTCCTTCAAGGATGTGGATTCTCTTCGTTACAAATGGTAAGTGGCCAGGTACTTGGAGATATCCATGTGGATGACCAACAGCTGGACGGTAGGAAATGCTATCTACACTGGCCTTTTTATGCCGGGATGTATAGCGCTATTATCACACCAATCGTTGGCGGCTATTTAACTGAAAAAAGTGAAGAGATTTTTGGATGGAATGCATCCCTCGTAATTATGTCTATTACTTCATTCTCGTGGGGATTGATACTGGTGACGTTGATGGTACCAGAGACTTCAATGATGCTGGTTTTGGGTGAGAAGCAAAAAACCGGTGAATATCGGAATTGGCAGTACGCACTGACTAATTTTGCCAGGTCGCCACTATTAATGCTCAGCCCGTTGTCAAGCATATCTAGCTTCTTGATTCTAATGACATATGGTATTTGTCAAGGTAGTTTCTTTGGATTCTTATTCATGCTCTCGATGAACTATAAGAACTTACTATCTCCTCTCGCACTTGGATTAGTATACGCAACCTTGGAAGCTATATCATTTTTGATTGGCAGAGATCTGTTTTCCAATGACCTGTTTGGCTGTGGGAAGGATATCAGCGAGCGTGACAATTTTGAATCAACCGTTGCTGTCGACCCACAAAAATTATACATTAAACCAACAATAGCTGGAATATTTCTGGAAACCTTGGGACTACTAATTTACGCATGGACGCGTAATGGTTGGGGCTACTTGACTCCTTTAGCTGGCTTCTTGGTGTCAGCCGTAGGTCAAATCATTCTTGTGTTGGCGGAATTTGCTTTTTTCAACTCAGTAGAGCCGCGCACCCATTCGACAGATGCGTTAAGTTGCAGCGCGGGGTTTGTTCGATCCGGAGTTTCTGTGATTACAATAATTTTGGGTCCGTTGACGATTAAAAGCTTTGGCATTGATAACAAAAGCCCATGGTTCTTTACATCATTAGCCATTGGCTGTGGGGTAAGTGTGTGTATTTTTGGATTGGCATTAGGTTTCGACGGAAAGAGACATCGTAGTGCGGTATGAGCTTGATGATGCCCAGATTGTGGGATGCTTGTGATCTCTCCGATTCTGCTGAATCGGAACCACCACACACGTACACACTGCAAAGGTGAAAGACAAAAAGCATAAAAAATTAACAAGCCATTACCAATTGCGTTCCTCTCTCCATGACTGCAAATAAATTCACACTTCCGAGGCCACCTGAAACGGGCACAATTGATGTTCTCATTCCGTTGCATTCGGCGCCAGTGCCGACGCCGTGAAAAATGTGGTTATCGCGCCGCGCGCCCAGCGGATGATAAAAAATAGTTGTTTCTTACCTTCCTAAACGAGCGTTCGATAAACAAACAGCACCAGGCCCGAGACACTCGAGTTCCTTTACTCTAACATACCTTCGGATACACAATTTTAGACACACTGGCTTTTTCTTCCATCTGCTGCAAAGCATGCCTGAAGATTTTGAAAGTTTGGAACTGATTGGACGGGGATCGTTTGGACAGATCCGCAAGGTCCGTCGGGTCGCGGACGGTCAGATTTTGGTCCGGAAGGAGATATCTTACAAGTCGATGAATCAAAAGGAAAAGGCCCAGCTGATAGCTGAATTTCGAATCCTCAAGTCATTAGTGCATCCTAATATTGTGCAATATCTTCACCACGAACACATATCTGACCAACACATGGTGCATTTGTATATGGAATACTGCGGAGGAGGCGATTTGGCTGGGCTGATAAGACAGTGTAGAGAATCAAATGAATATGTCCCGGAAAATGTCGTGTGGAGTATTTTCACGCAGCTGATTTTGGCGCTTTATAGGTGTCATTATGATACTGATCCTCCGGGACCTGGTGAAGTAATGTGTCTTGACACAAACGAAGTTAATGCTCCGCTATCTTCAACTGGAACTGTAATTCTTCATCGTGACATTAAGCCGGATAACGTATTTTTGGACCAGGATAACTCTGTCAAGCTGGGAGATTTTGGCTTGGCTAAGATGCTGGATCAGGAACATATTATGGCCAACACCTATGTTGGAACTCCGTTTTATATGAGTCCCGAAGTATTGATGGACCAGCCCTATACACCACAGAGTGATATCTGGTCTCTGGGTTGCGTCATTTATGAGTTGTGTGCTCTGCACCCTCCGTTCCAAGCGAAATCACATCTACTGTTATCCCAGAAGATCCGCGAGGGAACATACCCAGCGATTCCTGATTGCTATTCCTCAACTCTGGGTAGGACGATTGCGGCATGCATCAATATTAATGCATTGCAGCGTCCGACAACGGCGACTTTGCTGAGTCTTGACGTGGTGAAGCTGTGTAGAAAGGAACGCGAAATAATGGAAGCGAGAAACTCGCTTGCAAATATTGAAGAAGAATTAAAACGAAGAGAACAACTGCTAATTGAAAGAGAGCAACAGCTAATCCAGGACTTTGAAGCCCACAAGCAGGAACTGGAGCAAGAAGTCTACAACAAATTGGAGCGCGAGCTATCTAGTGCAATTGAGCGAGAGGTGGATAGGCGGGTTGAGCTTATAATGAAAGAGAAGAATCTCTTCCGCAATAACAACAACAATAATAATAACAATAACACCAGCAACGCAAGCAATACTTCAGGAATTTCACCCAACTCACCATCAGACACTACAATGGCATCTCCTGCATCACCCCCGTTGTCAAGTAGAAACGTGAGAGGGCCAAGATCGATTCGGGATAACATTATCTCACCTTTACGAGCATCACGGCAGCCATTCGATGACATGTCCAACCATCAGTTTGTTCCATCAAGTCCCACAGTCGCATTTCGAAATCGCCCGTCCAACAACGTTGTCACGATTGATATTGAATCTGACGAGTCGTCTAGTGGTAATTCAGAGACAATCACTTCTGGTTCATCCTCGGCCACTTCAGTGGGCCCAGGGTCAGATTATACCTCAAACTGGCAAACCAAAAAAGTTGGAACACCCCAACGAAACTACAACGTCGGTGCTGGTATTGGTGCTGCTGCGGCCAAGGCCAAAATTATGGGTATCAAGGGAACACCAGGATCCATTGGAAGAACAGCGGTCCAGATCCAGCGGGAAAACCACACAAATAGCGATAACAGTAAATTGTGGGATGAAAACCTTCATGGCGATGATATGCCGAGTCCGTTCCTGAAACGGTGGGAACGAAGGCTAGAACTGAAGAATCGATCAATGTGAAAAATATTTCCGTAAGCAGTAATGAACGTAATGAATCTTTTTATTTAATAATACTATTTTATTGTAATGTGTGACCGAATGTGTGCAAGCTTGCTATTTAACCAAGCCGCTAACAACCGCACAACTATCTCCACGCTTTCCGTAAACTCCAAAACCAACTGCTAAAAAACACGCATCTAATACAGCTAATTTGCTCCGATATTATACAATAGTTATGCTATCTATAATTACGCCCATTTTTCACCGGTGAGAGCCTCATAAGCCTCAACATATTTTTCCCTGGTCTTGTCAACAATATCTTCAGGCATGGAAACCCCTTCTACACCCTTCAACTTGTTCGAAGTTAGCCAATCACGCAAAAATTGCTTGTCATACGAATCTTGGCTCTTGCCGACCTCATATGTATCAGCCTTCCAGAAACGCGAAGAATCTGGGGTAAGCACTTCATCAGCCAAAACAATGTTGTTGTTTTCGTCAAGTCCAAATTCAAACTTAGTATCAGCAATGATAATGCCTCTTTCGAGAGCGTAGTCTCTAGCCTTCTTGTACAGTCGGAGGGCAAGGTCTCTAACACCGTCGGCAATTTCTTGTCCAACAATCTCAGCGGCCCTGTCTGGGTGAATATTTTCATCATGCTCACCTTGCTCAGCCTTGGTACTCGGAGTATATAACGGCTCGGCAAAAGCTTCACTTTCTTGGAGACCTTCTCTCACCTCAAATCCGTGAACAGTACCCGACTTTGTGTATTCATTCCAGGCAGAGCCAGTAATATATCCCCGAACAATGCATTCAAGTGGGATAACCTTCAATTTCTTAACCAACAAGCTTCTATCTTCCAATTGGCTCTTTAACGTAAGATCAGTGGATAATTCTTTTGGAAGCTTGTCGAAAAAGTTATCTATCTTGACGAGATGATTCTCAGTCTCTTCAGAGAGAAACTTGAACCAAAATTGCGATAACTTAGTTAATAACTTGCCCTTGTCAGGGATTCCATTTTGCATTGACACATCGTACGCGGAGATTCTGTCTGTCGCAACAAAGAGCAGCGAGTTATCATCAACTTTATAAAGGTCTCTGACCTTCCCTCGAGTGATTAGTGGCAATTTGCCCTGTAAATCAGTTTGTGCAATTGGCATACTGTAGTGTCTGGTGTGTGCAATGAGCAATTAATTTTTTGTGAAGGTCAAAAAACCTGATAAACATTTCTGTGCGGCGCTGAGTCGGAGGCCCACCGGCCGTATGACTTAGAGATGACTATTCATCCGGTTAACGGCTACGTGACTAGCAATGTTAGGATTAATGCTGGAACCTGAAAGCAATCAATTCTTATGCTGGGGTTGTTTGGAAGTAGCGTGGAAAAAGGCTAGTTTCTATAAAGGACAGATTACAGATTAGTTACGACTATTGAGTAGAGAACCTCTGCCGATACGGGCAGGTATCGAAGTATCAGATCGACAATTAAACTCTTGTCAGTATGACAATATAACCAATATGCAAAAGTACATGGCTTCTTATGCTGCGGCCATCATAACTGGACACAATGCGTATGTGTCCAATGGCGTCGGCCCTAGTGGTCAATCGCCAACAGCCCTACTCAACGAACACCTTTATGGAAACTTACAATCCTCAGCTTACCATATTTACTGTCAATAGATCCAATCAATTCCTCAGCTACTGCATATAAGGTATTTTGCATAGAGTCCCGACTAACGATATTCTTGTTAACAAATATCGGACCCCGAAAGCCGACCACAGGCTGCAGCACCACTTCAAACCTGTGAGCCTTTTTCGATTTCGTTGCACCGACATGAATGTCACAGAGGACTTTTTTTTCAACGCGACTATGTCGTGCTATAGAGGGACTAAGCTCCACGGGTTCAGGCGGAGCATGGTGTCAGACTACGAAAAGTCATTACGGCGCACGCTATCCCTCAATGTGAGCAGTGCGGATTTCAAGAAAGACGCGTTTGAACAATTAGAATGGCAAGTTGAATCCAGAGAAGTCTCGAATGGTGAAACGCTACTGCTCCATTTTCTTTATATTCGGTGTACTTACTCCTTGTATCGGGTTTGTCTGATTCTATGGGATGACGGAGTATTGATTCTCGCGAACTCGTCTCCTGTTGTACTCCAGCCGTGCGTCAATTGGCTCAGTACACAATTTGACTGTGTTATCAAACCGCTACACATTTCGCAGTCGATATTGCGGCATGCATACAATGGATACTTGACCAAAACACTACAACGGAGTGGTGTTGTGATTGATTCTCAATTGATTTTTTCTCCTCCGGAAAAGATGCCCGAACTACAAAAACTTGTTATAGGCGTCCGCGGCGATGACATACCCAAATTCAATGAACTCAATGAAGAAGATGTAACAGTGGGACTTTTTGATCATTTGATGAACTA
>JAJLUK010000025.1:64921-100299 GCA_030570055.1 Blastobotrys chiropterorum
ACGGGTAGCTTTTTTTTTTTTTTTTTTTTTTTTTGGCATTACGGGACAACTAATTACCAACGGTGGCTTTAATTGATCACGGTGGATATAACCTAGTTGTTACAGCTTGCATTCTGTGAGAGAACTGGCTCGCTATCAGTGCAATGAGATAAGAGATAAAACCAAGATCTTAAGGCATTCCCGTCATATATGCATAACCATATTATGGGGGAATATACTTATGCCACACGCCAAAAACATATTTTGTGATCATATCCGGTTAATATTTACATGCATTATATAGAGGTTAATTCATTATTTCTTCTTGGACGGATCAAACGCAAAACTGGAGCCACAGCCACAACTCGAACTTGCGTGTGGACTATCAATAACTTTAAATTGACTGCCAATCAACTCGGTCGTATAATCGATGGTTGAATCTTGAAGGATTTCCAACGACGTCTCATCAATCACAACCTTTGCACCGTCGCGTTCAAAAATAGAGTCAACGTCCATATCTATAGTGCTTTCGCTCTTTAATGACAGCAAGTATTGGAATCCATGGCAACCGCCACTCTCAACCGCCACTCGCAAAACTTGATCGGGATTATTATCATTCTCCTTGATCTCGTTTAATTGTGCTGCCGCTTTTTCAGATACTTTTACTCGTAAAACCTGTCCCTGGTCGTCCTTGAACGGGTTGGTAAGCTTGGTGTATGGATCCGCCTGAGGGCCCAAGGTTGGAGCAGTTACGACAGTTCGACTCTTTATACGTCGTAACCCAAGTGGCTTTGGTCCACTGAATGTGCTCTGCTTTTGTGCCAATAGCGAGTATTGTCTAAAATGTGGCGAAATTCTCTGGGAAATGCATCGAGAGTTCCTCTTAACGACTGTTCGAAACATCTTTTCTGAATACCTTGTATCGTTCTATGGTTGGTGATGTCGGAATTGAATGAAAGCTGATTTGATAGCGGGAGCAGTTTGAAAATTCCAATTACTAATCGTAAGTGGCGTAGTGGGTTACGTAATCGTGAAGTAATGTGGTTGGTGACCACTAATGCGGCGTGGTGTAAAATGACCCGGGTCCCTCCGGAAACCAGCTTAGACAATCCAGCTGCTATGTAGCCCCTCAGCAGTGAGAGATGCCAAATATTAGGAATCTCACTATAGCGTTTCGCGTGCCGAGTTGTCATCTACGCATGTTGAAAACAGTAAAGTAGCGTTATCGTTTTCCAAAACACAGCCTACGCACTAACCTCGATCGACTTTCTCTTCCCAGTTATCTGCTCGTGATCATTTGCGGCGAAAGTGGATGATGCTAATTCATCTGTTAAACCCGATTCCAACCGTTTAAGGTACATGCATTAGATGTACTTGCTTTGCAGAGTGATCAACGCTCCACCGTTTTTGGTCCTAACAACTATCCACCTTAATCTCTAATGAACCCTGGATCGGTTGAAACCTGGTTATGAGTTGCAAAAACATTTGCCCCTCATATAATCAGTTCGCTAATAAACAATTGGCCGAAGCACAGACCTACCATAATACAATTGCCCCAGCTGTAAGCAACCGCATTGCCATTGATATCTGTTAACACTTGGAGACTGTGTTTGAAGGGACCAATTACTCGTGTCTCGCCCTGGTTTAGATACTAGAAACCGGAACGCACAACCTTCAACACTGAACTTGTATGAATAGATGAAATATGAATGTAAAATAATTGTGCCAACGCCGTCGTCGACGTCGGCTATTGCGCGAAAGGCCAGCCGTACCTGCAGCGGCACCTAAGCTTGCGGCTGTCATACGCGCGCGCGATGATTGCGATATTTGTGTAATTCACAGGCTCTGTCTAACCTCGGAGCCATTCAAAATAGGCAATGGCGCATTGCTTTAAAGGGACGCTTTTCTCATCTCCATCACAAATCCTAACGGAAATATGTGTTCATTATCAAACTAAATAATGCTCACAAGAAATGCCGTGTATGTTTTTACTAGTAGCACATCTTCAATCAATTATCGAAATATAGTTTATAAATTCTCACGTTTTAAACGACCTTTGCATAATCTGGTACGTTAACAAACTTGCAAAAGTTATAGCGAGGTTTCCCGTCAATCCAGTTTGATCTGAAAAATGATTCAATAAAATTGAAATACTGACGACGGTCACTTTCCTTGAAAAAGTCATAGTAATGATAAATTTTATCGTCGGATAAAGGCGGGTCTCGATAAACCTTCATTTTTGCCTCGCTATTGGGTTTGGGGGGGCCTTTACAAGTCTCACGTAAATACTGCCTGGACACTTCAGTACGATACAACGCAAAGTGTTTATAATACCACTGCATCCCATAAACTTCAATAGTTTCGGTATCGAGTTTTTCAGAGATTGCGTGAGCGCCAAAGAACATTCCACCCAATACCTTTTCTTCCATCCAATTAGCCGGCGCAGTGGGTTGGTCATACGATACCACTTTATCCATCGAATCAGATTCATTCATGATCACAAGAACCGTCGGGTTGAAACTTTCGTAGCAATAATAGACTCTCCTGTATAGCGGAAAGTCATCTTCACCTTTGTCAGAGGTAAAACTTCCGAAGAAAACATACGGAAAATAATCGTCCATGCCCAATAAAGCAGTAACCACATCTAGCAAACAGAAATAAAAATTGCGTCCGGACTCTTGTTCTTGTTGGATGTCGCGGAAGATACGAAGGACATTACGGACCCAGACTCGCGCACTTCCAGTAATGTGTGGTGGCAATGTATCGCCAAAGTTATTTTGAGCCCATTCCATGTTCCAATCCCCTTTCAACTGTTCCAAGTAATGATTTACCCATTTACTGGGCTCATGTCTCCAGTCTTTTTTAGTTTCACTTTCCACTACTATGTTGAACTGGCATGGCGTGCCGGGCTCCCAGTTTTTCCTTAACGGTATACCATATTTGGCGTTGAGAGTCTCTTCTCGTGATACCACGCCTATGTGGTAAAATTTTGGCCCATCATCTGCTTCATTTTTCCCACTCGCCTGACTCATAGGCTCTTTCTTCCGCCAAAATTTTGAACCTACCATTTCAAAAAGACGATTGTGGGAAGAAAAACTGCGCAATAGCGTCACTGTTCGTTCTACATTGCGCGTAGCCTACGTACACATGTACGCTAAATTAATAATTAAACTTAAACCTTATTACCTCATCAACTCAGCCATCGATGGCCGCGGCACTAGCGGCGCCTGAACCCCGAAGCTACTGTGAAAGCGACCGAAAGCCCCCAGAGAGCTTATCTCATTAACAGGCTACGCGGAGGGGAAACACTCACACTACAAACACGACACGTGGCGTGGTTTCTGGGGTAATTTGTTGATGTTCCCTATTTAGCTCATAGATTAGTCTCTCCTGCCAAGTCTTGACTCTCATGCATAAGCTGTTAAGCGATGTGTGTGGATTTGCTAGCTGGACGAGTGTCTGACTTAGTCACCGCTCGACCAAGAAAAAATTAATGTTAATTTCAATTTATTATTTAGAGTGAAAGATTTTTTGAAAGCGCACTAAATCCAGCAATCCACATTTCCGGTCCATTTTCATCGACCAGAAAGAGAAATTTAGTTGTGATGGGAGGGCGGTATGCATAGTAATATTTTTTATTTTCTTATTTCTATGCATATCTATTTATTTTTTGTCCAGTCCTCATAGCGCTATGCATATACACACTGTAAATTAAATGTGCAATGCATACGCTTAAATCACATTGACAGAAAATTAAAGGCGGACCGGTTGATTAGCGGTACGGCGGCAGCGTGTAGATAATAAATAAAGTAAGGTTAAAACACTTACTGTATACACACATTCGCTCCTATAAAATGCCAAAATGAGATCTGAAAATAAAGTGACTTACTATCAAAAAATCCCAGCCACCAAATGGAAGAACTACATTAAGCAATTGAAGAAGTTACTGCAGCTCAAGCTGATAACCAGCAATCCGTTGCCAGAGCCATTAACTGAAAATGTGGAGTTAAATGCCAGTCAATCTCAGACTCTGGAGGCTATCCACTCCGTATGGGCCATGGGACCGATCCAGGATGACCAACTGCTGGATATATTATTGCGAACAGGGCAGAATAAAAATTACCAAACATTACCCCTCAAATTTCGCGCTGTTGACCTTCGACGAACCTTGGATGATGCCATCAAAAATCTCAAAGAGTGCGACTTTAAGTTTTTCTTCCACAATTTCCTTAAACTTGTGGGATTCAACAGCCCTGAAGAGGAAAACCAGACTCATTATCCTATTCATGAAGAGATCTATTTTTCAACGAACTATCCGATACCAGGGAACTCAACTCGTTCATGTGCAGACTTCTGTATAAAAGACAGATACGGAAAAGTAATAATGGTCCTAGAAGGAAAACGCGCCATTCGAAAACACCATAAATTGAAAAGCCGAAAATTCAAAGAGGCCGAAGAGCAGATCTTCGCATATATGCACATGGCTTCCCATTATAACTATGAGAAATTCATAATGCCGAACGTTGGGGACGCTAGAGAGGACGGCAAAATGATAGTATATGGCATCCGTTTTCTCGGTCATCTCGTGACTGTCTACAAATCTATTACCAGCTTCTCATATCTTAATGCCACTAGGGGAGAGATCAATCAATCACAAGCACTGCCTGACTATTGGATAGTACTTGGTTACCCTCCAGCTGTGAAGAAAAAAATCTGGAAATTTAACATGTTAGACGCAGACCACTTTATCGAGCTCTGCAGACTGATGTTCGAAATACAGCAATTATTTGGCTCCTAGGACGATGACCCTGCAGTGTGAAAGAAGTTAATAGTAAAAGTATGCATCTATTAGAGGAATTTTGCACCTTGATTAATTAAAGAAAAGTGGCCTAAATAGGCAATTTTCAGTGAGACTGCCGGGGATCTTCAAAAACATGTCTCATAAAAAGTAAACCTTTAATAAATTACGCTTTAATCAGTCGGTTTTTACTCAAAAATAGCATACGAATTTAAGTGAATTAAAATCTAATTAATACTGCAAATATGCGAAACATCGACACGTTTATGCCTCAATCGTCAAAGCGAGACATGGCATATACTTTCCATTGGGAGTTTCATTTACTTTAACACAAACGGCAAACTAGCCGTCAATTCATATATCATACGCTTCAATATTGTACAGCTACGAAACAAACCATTTTAATTCGCATTTTAATCAGTTGCAAAAACCACTGAATTGATTAATTGTATAGGAACTTATTGGTTTATGCCTCTGAATATCGTTTTTCTTTGGAAAGGATAAGCGTGCCGCGCATAAAACGTTATCGTGCATCTTTAATTAAATTAAAAAAGGTGCAAAATTCCTCTATTAGAAAATGATGATAATACATAAACGAATAGATGTCCCATATTTATATTAGAATAATTCTTGCACCACAAGATCATAAGTCATTGACCTTCATTACAAATCAAGATCATATGTATATTATTTATAAGAGAAGTATATCTCTAATTAAAGATCTTTTAGTTTCTCTGTCAAGGTCATGAGTAAGTCACAGTCATGAGTTGTGCGGGGTCCGAGCGGAATGGTGCTGGATCAAGTCGGAACTCCAACGTGAGGGATCATAAAAACTTAACAATCCCCGTACTTCACTCCTTACAGCAATTTTCACTGATAGTCTCCAGTACCATATCAGCATCTTGTTGTGTTGAAATACATGGAGCAGTTAGAAATAAGAATATGTTTAGAAAATGATGATGATACATAAAATGGTAGATATGTCCCATATTTATAATAGAATGATCTTGTATGCGTTGAACAAGATCATAAGTAATTGACCTTCATTACAAATCAAAGGTTTCGCAGAGTCGTGAGCTAATGGGAGATGAACTCGCAAAACCCAACACATCTGCACATCTACCATGTCCATCTGTTGATAGTGAGTGAATGATAACAGGCTGTTGAATATCATTACTAACAGACCGTCAGGTTCCTGTGAAACCTTCCGGTCTCTATTTCTTAGTTTATCAATCGGTATCTAACAGTATTATATTTTGGTTTAGTTGCTTTTCCAACAAGTAGATGGGTGTAACTTGTGAGTAATGAGAAATGGACTCAACCCCTACTCTGTTGTCGACACGTACGTTACGTCTATTGCGCGAGGGTCCAGCCGCATCTGCAGCGGCACTTGCGGCTGTCATATGCGCGCGCGATGGATCGCGAGATTTGTGTAATTCACAGGCTCTGTCTGACCTCGGCGCCATTCAAAATAGGCAAGTGCGCATTGCTTTAAAGGGACGCTTCTCCACCTCCACCACAAACCCCCCAACAAGCAGACGTTTTTTTATAAAAAAAATAAAATCGCGATGGCGGGGATGAGAGAGCAGGTTCCAGCCTATATTGTACAATTTATTGTCTCTGACCGAGAATATGAAAGGCTTCTGACACGGTTAGGCAACAAGATAAGTGCAAAGCTACCACCAGCTGAGCGTGTGTCACGAAGCGCACACCACCATCAAGGCACTTTCCCCCACAAATTTGTTCGGAACCACACCCGGCTCTTTTTGAGGGTGCACCTGGCGTTAGCAGGAGTCAATGTCGTTGGCAAGCTTGCTGCTAGGCTACGCGGTACCCAGGATGGATCTCGAGCCGGTATCCCAGCAGCAAGAATTGCAGGGTCCTTGGCATCCATCTCGGCTCTATACAGAGTATGCTATGGTTTGTTGGATAGGTTGTCACAAAGTAAAGAGGGCGACAAAAAGAAGAAATGTAATCTGATGATTCCCGTGATTAGTGGGTTGGTTGCGGGTGCCGGGTTTGGAATTTATCCGAAGAACGCAGCTCGAGGATATATTGGGTTGATCGTTGCATCCAAGGCGGTTGAGTTTGTCTATAACTACTTGGACGATGAAGGATACATGGAGTTCAAACCTCGATTGTTGGGTTCCTGGGCATTGTTCCCATTTTCGCTCGGACAGTTGTTCTACACATTCATCTTCCATCCAGACTGCTGTCCAAGTACAGTCAGCAATATTCTCTTCCGATTGTCAGATGGCTACATTCCAGAAGCACCCGCAAGCTTTAACGCCACTGACCCATGGCCGAGCCCGGAAGAGATTGTTTCCAGCATTGCAGAAATTTCTCGACAGAAATACCCTCCATTCACATCGCCGATTCTCTTCCCAGACACATTCACTGTTCCGGCCGGTTTGGAGCAGATCGAGCCTGTGATTTCCATGGCCCACCCAGCTATCACCACTTTGACTGGAGCTGTAATGCATCCATACCAGCGATCGGAGTTTAGAACGTACCTGGAACTTATTCTGCGCAAGTTCGGTTCTGTGTCTAAGTATGTCTTTGCAGCATATGCCATCACAGGACTGATGAAGAGCAAGGCGACAGGAATTGGCAAGGCAAGCTCGCTCGTGTCGTCCTTTGGCTATTCGATCAGAACTACCATCTTCATTGTCATGACCGCGGCGTCCGCGTGGTCTGGCGTTGGCGTGTTCCAGAAGATTTTCGGTCGAAACGTTCTACCAGTTCAACGATACCGATTGATGGGTTTTATGGCCGGTCTGTGGGCATTTGTTGATCAAGTGAATGGCCGAGCACGATACACGTATGCTGCGCGCCTTGCTGTACTCTCGTATTGGAACACTTTGGTCAAGCAGCGCAAAATCAAGCCATTGCCATATGGCGACGTTGTGTTGTTTGCCGTTTCGTTTGCGGTGTTGATGGGACTCCTGGATCATGCACCAGGCTCAATTTCCGGCCCAAAGCTTCGCAAGGCCCTGACCTGGATCCGCAGCGATTCTGCAACCGACCCATGTGAGGAGGCTGAGACCAAAGAGAAGGAATTGTAAACCCGCTCTAAGCAAACCCACTGTGCATACCCTATATATTAATAATAATCAAAAACGCATTCATTTTGTTTTAAGCTCTCAGCAGCGTTCGTCCTCAATGAGACTATGCACACAAGCAGGCAGTCCGTCTACAATTTCGTCAGTAGGTTGCAGCGTACAACAGTCCGAGCTGAACGGTGCCACATAGCAAGAATAACCCTGGTTTGATGCCACAATCACAGCCGTTTTTTGGACTACAATTCTTGATCACACTCTTGTGATGCATAACAACTGACTCATCTCTCCTTATCGCCGCTTTTTTCCAGACGCAAGAGAAGTGATCATTTTTGGTTCCTTTCGAAAAACAGAAGCCACCAATGGCTATTTACGTGCAAATGTATTAGTACTTACAGACCAGCTTCGTGGTCGATTATGGATGCAACTTTAGCCGAATTCGGCTCTGGAAGGGGAACAAATCGGAAGGACGACACAGAGTTTATTGCCGTTACGAGTTCATCATACACTGGACCAGTGTATATTAGGTGGCTGCCTTTAGCCAGCTCTTTAGCAATTTCCAGTTGATGATTCTCCATTAGCCGCTCATTTACCACCACAATCAGCTTTGATCCCACGCGTAAGGCGTCCAGGATTGATCCGGTGCCGGCATGTGAAATTACCAGGTCCACCTGGCTCATTGTGCCAGCCATGTCCTCGACAAAGTCAAAACCCGAGATTGTCAATCCGGGTGATGATCCCAAGTGGTGCTCAAACACGTCTTTCCCCCGACCATACTGGACCAATAATCGATCGTATCCAGCACAGGTGAGTGCTGTCAGGACGTCTGGATGGAGTATATTTTCAATAAGCTTTTCAAATGGCGCAGTGGCTCCAGTTGTTACCAAAACAACCGGCATGTTATGTGCTGAGAGTGTGTGGGTGCTGGTGTATGTGGTGTGGACCGGACTCGGCGAGACCGAGTGGCTCTCGCCCATGTTTATTAGGTTTAGACCTTCTACGAGTTGGGCCATCTTCTCCACACAAGAGGCCCAAAAAAAAAAAAAAAAAAAAAAAAAAGAAAAGAAAAAGCTGCTACTTCAATAAAGGAAATAATATTTTTCTAGCATACTTAATAGCCCGCAGCGCCCGGGGCCGAGGCGTCGCTCTTGAGAGACATGAGCAGTTCTCGGAACCGAGACTTGTCGGAATCCTTCGACCCAGTGTCAGAAGTGTCAATGAGCTTCACAATGCGCTCCCAAGTGTTGCCGGTGGCGGACAGGTCTTCGTCTCGTTCCTCCAAAAACTTCTTTTCTTCATTTCGGGTCTGCTCGATCGAGTCGTCCTTCTTGGAGTTGTAATTCTCGTAAAAGTCGTCAATGGCCTTCTTGGCCTTTTCGCGGGTCTCATTTCGCTTCTGCTCGCTGAGTTCGTCCCGTCGTTGAATCTCCAGTTCTCTGCGCGCCTTCCACTCCTTCACGGGTTCCGACTCCTCCAGCGAAAGCTTTTGTTCAACTTGCTGTGACAGATCTGGCTGTTGTGGGAGATATGGCTCCGCTGGCTCGGAAATCATGCCAGATGGATTCAATTCGGATTCGCTCTTGTCTAGCGACGGATAGGACGCCTCAAAAGCGGCATCTGTGGTGTCTGCGCCGGTAGCCTCTCCGTTAGTAGCAAAGGCCTCAGCATCGTCACCCAACGCGGCCTTTTCTCGAGATAAAAAGTCCTCCTCATCATCAAAGTCCTTCTCATCGGCAGCCGGCTGTTGAGCCAGATCCTGGTCTATCTCTTCAAGTGCGGGAAATTTGGACATATTGGTGGTATATATATATGTTGGTACACCGCTGTGTTGACACCTTGTACTCGCACATAGACTGGCCATTGCGCGCAGCTTTCGCGCACACACACACACACACACACACTCCCACAACACAGCCTTACCCCAGAGACTGCGAGTGCCTACGGACTGATAGCTCAATAAGAGACAAAAGTTGATTGATGCTATTTACTTGACGAGAGATACCAACAGCGTGATATAACCAATCGCGGAACAAACGTTCCTGAACAGGCTCAACTTGCCCCATTTATCAATGAGTGGACCAACGCCACTACTCTCGGCCTCCTCTTCAGTGGTAATATCTGAGAGGTTCTTGAGCTTGTTGACTGTGGGAAGAATGCCAACAAGGGTCACTGGGAGGGCTGACACTGCACAAACGCTGCAGAAGATCCAGCGTCTAAACTCTGTGTCGTTGAGCGAGTCTTGGAATGCACCGTAGCAGTAGAGAAGTCCAGACGCAATGGCAAGCGGGGCCATTAGCTTGGATCCATTGTCATAAAGGCGGACGAATTGACGTTGCTGCACAACAGCGGGAGTATCTGTGGCCCTGATCATAGGGAGAGAAATTACGTTGATACCAATGTTGGCCCCTACAAACACTGACTGGCACGAGAGACCAAGCGCAATAGAAACTGGAAGAACCATCTTGTGCTAAGTTGTGAAAGAACAGTAACTATCGGGTGATGTTCTATCGGCCCCTTATTTATGCTGCAGGGTCCGGTGCTGCAATCGGGCCTCCGGGGTCCCGGGCCCGTTGCCATTGACCGCGACCGGTGAACCGATTAGACATGTAAGCCGCATATTACCGCATATAGCGCATATTAGTCTTGATTCGGATGGCGGCTGTTCATTAGATGAACTATGCATAAAGATATGCGACCAAAAATTCCCCACAAAATGGTCGTTCTGCCGTAATGCTCGACATCGAGCCAAAAGGAATTGGATTATGCATAAAGAATATTTCAAAATGGTAGCGGATGCGTCACCTGCTCTGCACACCTCCTAGTCAGCCTTATATCAATCCCAACTGGAATATGCATATATATTCATTATTAAATAAACAGATACTTTCAAGAAATATCGTGCATTTTGTTTGCGCATACTAATCGCACATCTTCAACAAATTATGCCTATCGAATGAGTTTCGCGTATTTTAAACGACCTTTGCGACCTTTGCATAGCCTGGCATGTTAGCAAAACGTGCTAATGTTATAGCGGGGTTTCCCGTCAATCCAATATGATCTGAAAAACGATCCAATAAAATTGAAATACTGACGACGATCGCTTTCCATGAAGAAATCATAATAATGATAAACATTATTGTAGGGTAAAGGCGGGTCTTGATAAACCTGCGTTTTTTTCTGGGTAGTGGGACCTGGAGATTCCTTACAGGTGCCTTTTAAATACTGCCTCGATTACTTCAGTACAGTACAGCACAAAATGCTTATGGTACCACTGTATCCCGTAAACTTTAATTGTTTCCCTATCGAGCTTTTCAGATAGTGCGTGAGCACGAAAGAACATTCCACCGAACAGCTTTTCTTCCATCAAATGAGCCCGGCAGTGGGTTAGTCACACAATGCCACTTTATCCATTTAATCAGATTCATTCATGATCACAAGAGTCGTTGGCTTGAAACTTTCATAGCAATAATAAACTCCTGTATAGCGGGATGTCATCTTCACCTTTGTCAGAGGTAAAATTTCCGATGAAAATATACGGAAAATAAGCGTCCATGCCCAACGAAGCAGTAGCCACACCTAACAGAAATAAAATTTGCAGCTACTTTCTTGTTCGTGTTGGATGCCGCGAAAAATACGACGAACATTACAGACTCAGACAGGCGCTTTTCCAGCGACATGTGGCAATGTACCACCGAGGTGATTCTGAGCCCATACCATATTCCAATCTCCTTTCAACTGTTCCAAGTAATGATATGCCCATTTACTTGGCTTACTTCTCCAACGTTTTTCAGTTTCACTTTCCACGACAATATTGAACTGACATGGCGTGCCGGGACCCCAGTTTCCCCTTAACGGTATACCATACTTGGCGTTGAGAAACGCGAGGCCACCCTTATGTGGTAAAATTTTGGCCCATCGTCCACTTCATTTTCCCCGCTCGTTTGACCCATAGGCTTGTTCTTTCGCCAGAATTTTGAACCTGCCATTGCCTATTTATACAGTTGATGTGATAGAAGAGGGGTTCAAGTTATACATAGGCATGCAAAAGCTAAGTGCTATATGCAAAACGTATCAAGAGGACGATTAATTTGCCATGCATATAATTCAGCCGCAAAAAGGTTTTTCGTGGGGATCGAAATGAAAATATGCATAGCGGTTAGCCCTAATTTAAGAGCCCTGTAATAGTTTGTTAGATATTTCACTACAGTATGACCAAAAAGGCTTATTATATCACTGCATCGCATAAATGTCAGTCGTGTCCATACCGAGCCGTTCAGAGATTTTTTATACACCACGATATTCCACCCAGTTTTATCGTTTCTTCTATCCAATGGGTTGGCGAATCGGCCGATAAAAAAATATGACATTGCATATTTATTGAACCCGCGTTATTCATGTCAACCCGGCATGTTTGTTTTGGGTTTGGAATTGCCATTACGATATTGTGCTCTTTATAGTGAGTCGTCCTAACCGGCATTACCAGAGGTAATTCTTTATCAGTAAAACCAATGGGGGATAACTAACTACCAACACCTAAAAAATATTCATGGCGAACTTTACCACTTGGAATTAATACTACGCTTGCTCATGTGCGTTGGTCACCAACCCGAGGCGGACCGATACCGAGTAAACAGCCGCGTATATCAAGAACACTGATCTACAGGGTAAACTGGAGATCTTTGCCAATCTGCAGATCACCAAAGAAGGAAAGTGTGCGTAACAGTAACGAGTCACACCAGCATGCATCTGTGCAAGTGTTTTTAACTAGGTTGTGTGTTGATCTGAAGCTGTTCCACAATAAGACATGCAGAATCAACCTTAAAACAAATGCGTCACACATAATCCTGGCGCGGAAATGGGGTCTATAGCAACAGTTTAATTGTGGAGGGATGAGATTGTTCTGACTCATCGGTGCTGCATTGCCTCCTGCCAGTCCTGCGGCTTACTTTTCTCCAAAAGAACCAAAATGGTGATTCGGCTTTGTCTCGATTTCAGCGCCTACCTAGGGCAATGATGTATAGAGTCCCTTCGAAAGATCCCAGGGTTTCTCGACGGTACAAATCTCCTCATAGCCAGTACTTTTGCTTCTTTTCTAGAAAAGAAGGCCGCCCGCAGGCAAACACACCTCAGCGATCCTAGAGGATGTGTAGCCTCCGGCAATTACGGAAAGAAGCAGGAAAAGACGGTTTCTGCGAGGCTATTGCGGTTCTAAACTGACGCCCTAAGAACCTTTGCTCAGCAATCTATCAGAAAAATATGATTCGCATCAGTGGTGAAAAGCATTTCAGTTTCTATTCCAACACTCTTACGAGCAAGCTTGGGGAAAGGGAAAAAAAAAAATCGTATCAGACTGCGCACCACCCAATCACGTCAGCAAAGCTTGTCTGCGACACTATGCACAAAACTCGGCACTGGAGCCATGCTCATAAATCCACATTCTCTAGATGCAGAACGCATAACCCGGGATTCTGCCAAGAAAAAACTACTTTCTGCATCGGCTTCTGCGCCGTGTGCATACATTACTTACGCGTTTTGGAAGACAATGACCTGGACGAGATGAGACACAGCAGTTATATTTGGAAGTGGGGCTATTCCGGCGAAACAGTTGTGGTGAGCCATTTTGTAATGATGGCGAGGACTGCTCCTCTGGCGAGATTGAGTTCAACGGGCGACGATGCAATGATGCATGGACAGTTGAGCACGCGTCGTTACGAGTTGCACGATCCAAGACACAGAACGAACGCGTTATGCCGCATTACATCACCGTTCTCCAACCCACATAGCTTCTCCTTGCTGGGGGCGTTGAAAAATTTTGCCCCTCCCCTCTTTTCGACGTCATATATCGCTCCCTAGAGGGTGTCTTGGAATGAATGCTACATTCTTGCAAATCTCCTATACGGGGTTCGTCTCTTTTGTCTGAAATCTTGGGACAAGGCGTGCGCATTTTTTTTTTTCTTGTCCTCAGCCTCATGATTGACACAGTATGGACTATCATCATCTCAACCGTTGTCTGCGTTGAAGATCGCGATTTACACAAAGATAATAGTGCCAAGTCCTGTCCAAACGCAGCCCAAACAGAATGATTTTATTATTTCAGACGTTGCATTGCATTTTTTTCAGTATTCTTTTGTCACGGGATGAAGCCCAGTGGATGTGTGTTCCAGAGGCACTAATTTCGCGGCTGAGGGCGTGCGCTTTCGGAAGTTCCCGCCGTCGATCGTCCGGACCCTTATGAGACATCCCCTAATTTTAGCTAGGCTAGAGCTGCTGCTATTGGTGCTGCATGAAGAGAAAAAAAAAAAAAAAAAAAAAAAAAAAAAAAAAAAAAAAAAAAAAAAAAAAAAAAAAAAAAAAAAAAAAAAAAAAAAAAGAAAGAAAGAAAAATAAAAATAAAATATAAAAAAATAAAATAAAAAATGGATCAAGCCATTACAAAGCGACGGTGCCAGTGAGCGGGCATGCGCTTCCGCTGTATATATATGAGCAAATGTCCTGATTCCGAATTCATCAGGTTGTGTAAAATAATTAATTTTTAGATTGACGGCAGCTTTTTTTATTTTTTCCTTAACAAGAGAAATATTTTCTCAAATCCGGATCCATTCTCAAGCCATTCTTTATTATATATAGTAACCGCAATCGTCCCCTGCCGTAAACGCCACCGGTAATGTTCAAGCTCAGGTTCTTCGATTTCAAGATATTGACTATATTGCTCCTGCTGGTAGTAATCATTCATGTCGCCAGTTTGGGGCTCAAGTTCCAGGGAGTTGATTTGAATCACCCGCTGAACTATCTGATGGAAAACTATAGGGCTAAAGATACCAATGGTACGACAACGACAAACTCCACTGAAGTGGACTACACCGCGCTATTTGAGGCCGCGGGTAATTCCACCTTAGGATTCCAATCCATCCAATACATCAACCTAGAACAAAACTTTGATCGCGAAGATGCCATTAGAATGCAAAGCATTGTCGCTGGTCTCAAGACAACCCATTTCAAGGCCATTGGCACGGATCTCATCCAGGACAATGGAAAAGGCCTCCCTCCGACTTCTGGGAAAGAACTCAAACCAGCCGAAAAGGCATGTCTTCGTTCCCATGCTGAATTGTGGTACAAAATGATAGACGAAGACATCCAGTCAATGCTCATTCTAGAAGCCGACGCAGCATGGGATGTCAATATACGAAACATCCACAAACGGCTCGCCAAGGGCTTTTACGACCTGCACAATATCCATAACCCAAACTCGACAATTCAGCCCTCTAAAGAAGATCCGTGGAACTTGGATTCCTGGGATGTCATTTCTTTCGGTAGCTGCCACGACGGGAAGCGTTTCCGCGAACAAAGCTTATTCGTGGACGACCCAGATGCACCTTTGGACCAGAAATACTTCGACGAACCTTTAAACGACCAGAGAGTTGTCCGTAAAGCTGGATATGTCGTGTGTACAACTGCCTACGCAGTTACTCTGCAGGGAGCAAAGAAGCTGCTTCTCAGGGCGATGCTGAATCTCAACACACCCGTGGACCTGATGATTGGAGACATGATCGGTCATGAAGGGCTGAATGTATTGTCAGTCTTCCCTCCTACCATCGCCCAATGGGCCTACACTCCAGGCATTGGCGCAGAAAGTCTCGGATCCACGATCCAAAACTTTACCGGTACCAGATCTAAAGATTACAGAAAGATTTGGGATAACATCCACAAGACGAGAAATATATGGGATTATAAAAAGTCGTTCAAAATGGCGCGGTTCAGAAACAGCGCGTTTTCAAAGCTGAACGAGTATGTATACGGTCCTTCTGAAGACGACTAGACCTCGCAGTCTCTTTTTGCTGTATTCTATAATTAATCACCATCTGCATGCCCCGGTAATGTTTAATTTTAACCATTCACTTTCATCATAAGAAAAATTCGTTAGTTACTAAAAAATCTATGCATAAATCTAACACCAAATTTTGGCCAACTTCTTCCATTTTGGCTTGCCCTCCATAGCAAGTCGCTCTTCTTCCCAGTCTTCTGGGGTCATTAATGGAGTTCGTCCTGTGATCAAGTCCATCTCGGATGGCTTCACGAATGATGGCTTTTTCCAAATCTTAAAGATGACATAACTCGCAACAATAACCGGGAAACCCAAGTAGGATTCGAAGAATGCTTCTGGGTCTGGCTTACCTCCAATTGGGAAAAGCGCAGTCCAGAATTGTGCAACAAGCACCAAAGCATTGAAAATGGCACCAATGTAGGAACCAATTGATCCTGCAAAACTGGTAAATGGGATTTGATCAATGGTGTACCCTTGTGCCTTCCATCCACGACGGAACTGAATATGGCTAATGTTGATAGAGAACCATGCAAACACCGCGGCAAGCCCGGAGATCGACATCATCCAGTTGAAGACCGTGGAGTAATCATTAGTAACAACCAAATATGACAGCAGACCAAAAGCCAATGCAACGGCAATTGCCACAAGTGGTCGACCCCGTCGATCGACATATCCAAGGATCCTTGGAGCCTGGCCTTGTTCTGCAAGCGAACACAGGATTCTCGTCGATCCGTAAACACTGGAGTTTGCCACAGACAGCAATGAGATGAGAATGACAGCGTTCATGATCGATGGAATCACAGGGATAGAAGCCCGATTTGCAGCAATTGTGAAAGGCGAAACTCGGCTGTCGGATCCCGAAGAGCTGTTCAACAGCTGTGGGTCGTTATAAGGCACCAGTAGGCCGACAATCGTCACACTCGTCATGTAGAACAAGGTAATTCTCCAAAACACTTGCTTGGTTGCCTGTGGAAGTGTCTTTCTCGGGTTGGCAGTCTCGGCAGATGCCAGCCCAACCATTTCAGTACCACTGTACGAGTACGCGGCATTCACAAACACAGTGCATAGACCTTTGAAACCGGATCGGAAGGCGCCCGGATCGTGCCAGTACTTGCCGCCAATGTACTCGCCGCTTGGCCCGCCACCGACATCAATGACGATTCCAAGAATCACGAAGCCAATAATGGCCAGAATCTTGAGCATACTCGAAACGTATTCAACTTCACCATAGCCTCGAGCACCACACAAGTTGAAAATGGCAATCGCAACGAGGAAGATGGTGACGAAAACAGCATTGCTAACGTCGGGCTTCCAAAATGTAATAGTGATAGCAGCAGAGACCAATTCCAACGGCAAGTTGATCAACCAGGAAATTCCATAATTCCAAGACAATGCGAACCCCCATGCAGGGTCAACAAATCTAGTCGCAAACACACTATACGACCCGGAGACGGGGAAAAGCACCGCCATCTCGCCCAACGCATGGATTGTGCAAAACAACATGATACCAGTCAAAAAGAATGCAATTAGTAACGATGCTGGTCCACCAGTTGCCAAAGATGCACCAGTACCAACAAAAAGCCCAGTACCAATGGACCCGCCGATCGCAATCATCTGTAAATGTCGGCTTTTCAACGTTCGAGACAATGGAGACTCGGCGGTCTCTTCCATTGCCGCCTCCATGTCATATCGGCTCGGTCCATTGGCGGTGCTTTTGTGCATCGAACGTTGTGGGTGTGGTTTGAACGAATCAACAAAGTTCTTGAACATACCCCCACGGGCACTACTAGTGGACACTCCGCTAGGGTCCTGATTGTCATCGTATATGGATATGACATCAGCCTTGTGGATAGATGACTCACTATCCTTCCCCTTTTTCAGCGAATTACTACTACTCATGCTGGATTGGTTTCAATAACGAAAAAAATTAGCGGATTCAAACGTGGGATAAACGCACTCTTTTAAAGCCTGGGATTAACATTTGGAGAGAGAGAGAGTGTGTGTGTGTGTGTCAAACGTTTCTTTTTTTTCTGACTTTGAGATTTTTCACTGCCGATCAGTACCTTCCATACGGCTTCTGGACCGTTAAATTAAAAAGAGCGTGTAGCGGGCACCAGTGTGGGTAAGGCCCTAGAAATGGGCCCCGTAGGCTGAATTCTAACCATCGCTCACTAATATTATCTTCATGGGCCTTTCCAATTCCCGTTTTTCCTGGATTTTCAGCCCGTTAGTTGCATCCGTGACGACGACCCTTTCACCCACTTGCGCTAGCTCTTTCCCCCAATAGCCAAGTGGCGGCCAACACACCCCCCAAAAAAAGCAAAACAAAATGCACAACTCCCCGAGGATAAGCGCGCGAGATAGCTTTATCGGTCATTATCCCTTCGCATATAGATACAATATCGGGGAACGATCAGTAATTTTTTTTTTTGTATTTTTTCCACTTCTTCAATAAGCTAGTTGTGGCTCCTAGCGGACGTGGTAGGGCAAAAAATGATTTACAGTGGGACCCAGCTTCCTCGGCCCACCGTCGATCGAGTCGCCAGAGAAAAGTGTGCGTTGCCGTATGAGGCCTCATACCTCGGGGAGCCGTATATGTAAGGTCGACAACCAATCACATCGCATCCTGCCCTGTATTACGTAGGACTGCATATCCTCACAAACACAACAGTGCTCCGCATGAGCTTTGGCCATTAAGCGACCACGAACAAGACAGATATAAAAATTTTTGAGGCGGGTCTACAAAAAAATAATATTGACGATTACAATATTTTTTATTATTTCTAATCTTCCCTGCAAAGGGGGTGATTGATGGCGGGCGGTGATGCTCACACGTATTATCCCTTTCAACCTGCCAGCTCCCTAACCTACGCGTGCGCGAGAGGGCGACCCCATGGCCAATTTTTTTGTGCCTTTGCACGGCCTCGAGCCTCGGTTTCATGCGGCACGGAATCCGCCCAAATTGAAAAAAAAAAAAATGGTAGAAGTGTAGTCTCCAGCATAATTAATTTTTATGGTAAAAGCCATCATTCTTTCATTAGAATCGTACACTCGAGGATATCGTGCGGGCTGCCTCCTTTCCTGGAAAAAGAAGCAAACGAAACTGGTGTCTCGGGACCAAAACCGATCCAAACGAAATGCGGCAGTCGGGGTTAGGCACGGCCCATATGAGCTTGCATTTTATGCACTAGTTTTCTAGAAAGCACAGTTGCAGCACCTTTCGTATGCATGTACATGGCCGCATAGCCCTAGCTATGAGTAGGTTAGTCTAGGCTATTAGTGGGTCCAGTCGAAAACTACAATTTGAGCTTGCATAAAAGTTAGCAAGGTCCATAGTTGTTAATAATGGAAAGAAAAACATCATGTACTCTTCCAGTTTTTTGGATTCTCTTGAGCCCAAAAAAAAGATCCTGCGCTCAAGAGATTCAGCCGATGAATGATTTGACATCACAGTGGTACATATATATTCCCTTGGTTATATATACCGTCGGCACAAAGTCGCATCCCCTCTCGCACTGCTTATGATGCTACAGCGAAATCTTACGGCCATGGTGCATATCCGCTCAAAGTTGGTGTAACATCCGACAAATCTCGTGGGCCGTGCTCTTCCCGTCCCACTTATCACGATCACGCGTGCGCGCAAATACTGGTACGTGATTGAGCTGGACGTAATCAAGGATAACAAAAGCAACCAATACGCAATGTCATTTTCAGAAGACGTTGTGATATCCAAGCTCAGTGGGCTCAATGAGACGCAAGAATCGATTGTCGGAATATCTCAATGGGTAAGTTTCGAAGGAACTACCATTTTTTGTTCAACCATAATGCTAAAACGTTTAAAAAAAGGTCATGTTCCATCGTCGACATGCTCAAGAATCGGCGGAAATATGGGCACGATATATCCAGAAAGGTGGGTGAACTATCTCGGAACATTGAACAATTACTAACTGGAATTGCTCTAGTCCCACCAAATAAGAAGTTAGGATTGGTCTACTTGGCCAATGAAGTTGTGCAACAATCACGGGCCCGCAAGCGAGAGGAGTTTACAAATGCATTCGCGTCGGTGGTTCCGGATGCACTGGCAGACACTTACAAACTAGTATCCAAGGACGTTAAAGAAAGGATAAAAAGAGTAATTGATGTGTGGAAGCAACGCTCGGTCTTTCCGCCTCAAGTTTTGGAGGAGATCACAAATAAAGTGCTAACTTCAAACACTCAGCCAAAAAATGGCGGTAGTAGTTTACTAAGCGGTAACAGTAGTCTCGGTAGCTTTGGCAGTTTGAATATTCCCCCTGCATTGAAACAATTGACCAGTCTACAGAAGATTTTGGATGAAAGTGAACCGGCTGCAGAAAAGTCATATAATCCTGCAATCAAGGAATACTCGGATCTGTTTGACACGGAAGCTCTTCCCGCTCCACCGGCATATCTGAAAAAGCTAAATGGGTTGCTAGGTACGCTGGAAGGTGCAGAAAAGAGCGTTAAAAAATCTATCCACACCAGGAAAGAGGTTCTCTCCCATCTGAAAACATTAATAGAATCGAACGAAGCAAAACTTGAAAAGGAACACTCACATATTTCCGACCTGGAACAGAAGTTGACCCACACGAAGGAAACTAAAGCTGAAATTCAGGAAATGTTGGTATCTGATGGCACAACCGAAGGTGAGGAAAAATCGGCAACGCCTCCGGCAGAATGGAAGGATAATGAGGAGGAAAAGAAAAACGAAGAGTCCACAACTCCACCAGGTCCGTCACAGGTTACGGCACAGGCTACTGGTTCTGCCTCATCAGCAGAGGAGTATTCGCCCGTAGACAATGCCGAAGCACCTGCATATTCCCCTCTGAGTTCCGATAACGAAGAGGACGACAATGAACGACAATTCAAGAAACAAAAGACAACCCAACAGGCTACTGATACGGAAGCGAATAAAGGACAAGACAAGCCAGCTGAGGGGACTACTGGAAATTTGGAAGGACTGGATCCAGCAGTAGCGCAATTTTTGTCCAATATGACGCAAGGGAACTAGTAATATGAACATGTGTAATAGTAATTTATCTAACATTCATAAGCGTTTCCGAATTTGCGGCCTAAAGTCTCTATTTTTTGGTTCCCATCAAGTGATAGAATCCAAACTCCATTCCAGTGTGATCCGAATGAATAGCACACAGCTCCACCACCGTAAATGACAAGCGAATCGTTATCGATTTTGTCCATACAGAACCCGTTGAGAAGCATAGGTTCAAGTAGCTTCAAACATGATACCCCACCACCATCGATATTCAATTCAATCAGCATGTCATCAGAATTATACAACTGTTTGTCAGATACGCCGCCTGCAATGAGAAGTGTGTTTGAATTAAGAAAAGCACTCTTTGCTCCCAGCCTAGTTAGCAGTCTTGATTCGGCAATTTTCGTAGCCATAATTCCATTTTCTTTCAACTCGATCCTGTATGCGTCGTTTTGTACGCGTCCAGTTTTTTCCATCCCTCCGACAAGTATACCAAAGTTTTCATCCTCCTTCCACGAAAGTGCTGACGAACTTCTACTACCTAATACATTACCATTTTCCTTCAGCTTTTTCCATCCTTCGGCATAACTCCACACTAGCCATGACGAGAGTTCGTCGCTGGTCAATCCACCATATACTAATGCTCTACCATCTGGCAATGCAACCGTGCAATGCCGGAACCTTGGTGTCGGTAAATCTTGCACTTGAACCCATTCACAATTGCGCAAAATCCAACAATCACGAAATGCTTTTGATGGGCTCGATCTTCCACCCACTAAAAGGACTTCACCAGAACTCAGATGCGTCATCGTATGGCCCATTCTCGCGAGCGGTGCTGTATTCCCAGCTAAACTGATGTTTCCCTTTCCAGAAGAGGACAAAACTGCTGTAGTCTGTTTTCGGGAATCACCCATCCCACCATTCATTAAAAGTTGATCATTGTACAAACAGCCAGCAGAAAACTTTCTATTGAATTCAGGAAAGGATAGATATTTCTGTTGGATTTGTCGATCAGCGAATTTCAAATTCGCATCGGCTTTCCTACCCAATAAATTCCCCTGACTGTCGTCGCTTCCATCATTTACCGCGTCAAGGATAAAATAGTGTTGTCCGAATATAATAAACTCCTCCCATTCATCAAAGTCTTCCACAGAGCGAACAAATTCCTTTTGTTCGCCAGATACTTCATTGTACCAGAAATCTGTCAAATCTCGAGCATGCACTTTTGACCAACCTCGACGCCTGAAACGATCTATCTGATCGTCGAGCTTTGGATACAATTCAACACTGTTTAACGGAGAACCGTAATTTCGAAAATGGTTAAGCATTCGCCTAGCGAAAGGATGATGCTCCGTTGCTGGTATTATTTGTTCCAATAAAGCAAATCGTGCATTTGGTAAAGACCCTGCCCATTCAATTAACTTGTCTGCTGATTTCTGTACCATATAGGTCAAGGAGACTTCGGCCACAAAAAGGAATGACGAAGCTTCAAAAGGGAATAAGCTGTTTAAGACTTTTGAAAACTTTTCCAGTTTCCTCAGGTCACATGAAAGAGCAACATATTTCGGAGTTTTTAACAGAATTCCATTTTCTTTATCTTTTGTACGGTCTGGCCCGATTGCATCTGAGAGCACTGAATGTGCATCGACAATTTCCAGCTTTCGATTCATCAAGTCGGGGTAATCCACATCGACAAAGATAAGCTCCGAGTCTGGATTTTTGTGTAAGTACTGAAATGCATATGGATCAAATCCACAGCCCAAGTTGACAACCACTTTTCTACCCTTAAAATTTGACTGGGCAAAGTGCAGAATCGATTTATTGATAGTCTCCATACGTGTCCAATACCCTCGATTAATATTAGGCGACCTTCTCTGTCGTTTCGGAACGAAGAATTTGAAGAATTCAATGTCAGTTGATCCTTTTGGCTTGTAGAGGCTTTCTACCGACCTCTTAGAAGAGATAGAAGAATCATTGGTTCCTTGGATGCTGTCGTCAATAATTTCTATTTTCTTCTTTCTAGTTCCATCCTCTCGAAGCACAGACACTGGCTTTTCTTTAGGATTGGCTCCACCCATGTTTAACACCTTGGTTGTTCTTATTTCGGTCTTTTTTTTTTTTTTTTTCAGTAGTATCTCCGTGCGGCTGGGAGTAAATGCGTCCGTCAAAAATGAAACATCCCACACTAACAAGCGTAGATAACAATTACTCCTAACTTCCAGATACTACCGCCGTCATGGACACTGGCGAGACCGAATTACTCTCGTCCGCTGACATGGGACATATGATGTTCCCAGTGGTATCAGAATACGGTGGGACTAATAATGGAGGAACAGCAAATGACAATCCTCATAGCGCAACAACGGCTGGACAAACTGATAGTTCGGGCTCTAAACAGGACAGCACTGAGAATAAGGTGCGTCCATTTTTGTTAATGAAATTCACCCTCTATGAGACCAAAAACAAGTTCTACATTGTCGGTTCCAATTCACGAGAAACAAGATTTAGAATGTTAGAAATAGACATCTCTGGGCCCAAGGATCAATTAGTTATAAACGAAACGCGAAAACCATGTTCGCGTTCGGAAATTATGGAAGTTTTGGCGTCTCTAGAAAACGAGAATAAGGCAGCTGGCGGATTGACAAAGCGTCTTACAGCACATGGCATTCTCGGATTCATAAGGTTCACGGAGGAATATTACATGCCAGTTATCACCAAACGTAGTGTTGTTGCATTGATTGGCGGACATTATATTTATCATATTGACAGCACCGAGTTAGTTCCGCTGACGCATAGCAGCGTGTATAGGAAGCCCGACAGGAGATCTGAGGAAGCACGATTTCTTTCAATTCTGCAGAATTTGGACTTGAGCAAAACGTTTTATTTCAGTTATACCTATGACATTACGCGGCCCCTTCAATACAACATTACGCGGGAAAAGAAAAAAGCGTTAGGAATTTATGAACCAAGCAGTCCAATTGAATACAATGAAATGTTTGTATGGAATAATTCCTTGTTACAGGCCGTAAGTGGGTTCGATGCAGCATTGGACTGGTGTATACCCATTATTCATGGTTTTATTGATCAGGCAAAGATTTCGGTCTGTGGTCGGAATATACTGGTAGCTATAATAGCCAGGCGATCTCACTATTTTGCAGGGGCCCGATTTTTGAAGCGAGGGGTGAATGACCAAGGGAACGTTGCCAATGAAGTGGAGACTGAACAAATAGTTACTGACCTGCTAACGAGTTCATTTCATGACCCAAAAGATGGTCTCTTCAATAACCCACGGTATACTTCTTATGTCCAGCATAGAGGCAGTATTCCATTATATTGGTCTCAGGATGTGAGCAACATGTCACCAAAGCCACCAATAGAACTTAATGCTGTTGACCCGTTCTATTCATCTGCAGCCCTCCATTTTAGTGATATGTTTGCAAGGTATGGAAAGCCGTTGTTGGTCCTTAATTTGATCAAATCAAGAGAAAAAATCCCGAGAGAATCAAAATTGCTTAGGGAGTTTGAACAGTGCATCAATTATCTGAACCAATTTTTACCCAAAGACTCCAAACTCGATTACACTGCGTGGGATATGAGTCGAGCATCTAAAGGGCGAAATCAAGAAGTGATTGATTTTTTGGAAAATTACGCCGAAAAAACTTTAAAAAGGACTGGTATCTTCCATAATGGGAAAAACCTTTCTGGTATGGAAATACAGGATGGCGTTTGTCGAACAAACTGTATTGACTGTTTGGATCGTACCAATGCTGCCCAATTTGTTATTGGTAAGAAAGCATTAGCTTATCAACTTTACGCACTGGGTGTGATTGATAATACTTCCATTGATTATGACTCAGATGCAGTTAACCTATTGACTGAAATGTTTCACGATCACGGTGATACCATTGCTCTGCAGTATGGTGGTTCGCACCTGGTTAACACAATGGAGACATATAGAAAGATCAATCAATGGACTAGTCATTCCAGAGACATGATTGAGAGCATACGGCGTTTTTACAATAATTCGTTTGTTGATTCACAGCGGCAAGATGCTATAAACTTATTCTTGGGAAACTATGTATGGCAAAAGGGCCAACCAATGTTATGGGATTTACCAACCGATTACTATCTGCACAATAGTTTCTTGGGTGGTAAGAAAATTCGACGAAGCTATCAGAAATGGTGGATTCCAGACAATCTTACCCCACTGCATCAAAGATTGGGTCTTGAACTTCAGAAAATTGGAGGAGATGACGATCTACCATTAATTCCATATCGAGGCTTTTACGATAATTACTGGAATGAATACTACCGTCCACGAACTTTAGCATCCCTTCACGCGACATTTGCATTTAACATGAACTCTACATCTCGGTATACAATAGGTTCTGGGCGTATAAAAAATGAGATCGCCATGACCGGCCCATTTCAATCTAGAAAGACTGAGAAGCGAGCCAAAACACGCCCCTCGATGCAAGAAGACCCACGAAATCGATTACTACTACAAAAGAAAAACACTGGCAGTGTTCTTTCTATCAGGAAAGAAGCGCTGAAAAGAGCATCCCAGATGTATCATTCAAAGAGTTTTAACAGGATTTTAGGATACAAGCCATCTTTTACTGGTGCAACAATTGACACTTCAGAGTCTGCTACGTCGGAAATTAGCCCCATGGCTTCTGACTATGAATATGGCGATGAAGAGCGCATGGATGCGTTGAAGAGTCGAGTAGACGAATGGCTGGAACCGCTAATAGTTGAAACAGATCACCATGAGCGTATTGAGTACGAACAATACTTAAATGACAATCCCTGGGTACATGAATCGGTAGAAACACATCCTGATTACCAGCTGTACAATAAGGCAGTGTCTTGCGAAGATATTTCAAACGTCGGAATTAATGAGGAAGATTATGAAAACTATAAGCAGCATTACGAGCAATCAAAACTTGAAATTCCAAGTGTCCTAGTAGAACAAGATGAACCATCACACGATTATTACCATGCATGGATCAATCAACAATATTGATCGTTATTATTATTATGTACAATAAGTTATTATTTGGATAAACATTTAGCAACGTGAGCGTCAACATGAGAAGGGGTGATTGTCTCGCTTTCTTGAATGCATTTTGATATTTTCCAGATGGTTTTGTTATCTGGTGCATCTATCCACACTTTCCCATTAACTCCAATGGCAATTTCGTAAGACACAGTTTCTCCAATGCTAGCTAATATCCGTGGGTTATTGAATAGCAGTTCTCGTGCGTAGCCCAATGCAACATCAAACACATAGCCACCCTTTAATTCACCAAAACCAGCGGCCTTTCCGGTAGTTGCGTCGAAACACTCTATTTCTCCTTCAATATCCTTCTCTGCTGAAACCACTCTCCCGTACACCAATGTTCCTACGTTCAAGTTGGGTTTGTTCTTTTTCGTAGCATTTTCAAATGCAAATTGGCCTAACCTGACAGGTGCAGAGTGATCCTGCAAGGTCACACGATAACCTTCAGAATGTTTACCACTCACAACCCCCACTACGTGATCCTTCACAGCTGGTATATATCTTTTGGAATTTGAATCAACATATAAAACCTCATGTCCACGTTTGGTAGATGACTGTAAAAGACCAGCTTTTATTGGTCGAGGATTTGCCAATGGTACCTGATACACTCCAGGTCCGAATATTGTAGAGTCCTGGACCTCATTGTCCAGTACATCACCGGGGAGAACAAGCTCTGGCATTATTTTATGGTTTTATGAAAAAATATCGGTTATCAATCCGACTCAAAATTTTGACGTTCGATTATTCTATCGTTGGGAGGCCGCGCACCGCGAGCCATAATAACAGTCGACGCTAAACAATGTGGAAGAGCCTTGGCTGTTGTCAATTGTTCGATTAATTAGTTTTCATTGATTTGGTCCAATTTTACTTGTCATGTGGAAACATGAATAACACATCTTTATCGAGAATCTGTTACGTTTAGAACAACCACAATAAATTTACTACAAAACCATGGCCAAACATCATACATTGTTACAAAACAATTACAACTCTATTTAAGAGCATTCTTAGCCCAGGTAGGTAAAACGAACGACGCTCTATGGATTTCTTTGTTGTAGTATCGGTTGAGTTCGTTTTCTTCTTCTTCGGTCCAAGTTCTGACAGGTTCATTGAGCTTGGCATTTGGATCCTTAGAGCAAACCATAAAGCCGATTTGACCAGATGGGTACGTGGGAATGGTAGTATAAGCATATTCCACAGTTGGGAATACAGACTTACAGGCTTGCTTGACATCCTTGATGATGTCCATGTGAAGCCAGATGTTCTCACCCTGGGTGGTGATGACACCCTTTTCAGTCAGGGACTCCTTCAAAAGCTCAAAGTATGGCTTTTGGAAAAGAGCCTCAGCGGGACCTTCTGGGTCAGACGAATCAGTGATGATAACATCAAAGTGATTCTTGTATTCCTGCAGGAACTTGAAGCCATCGCCAATGTGGACCTTGACCTTTGGGTGTTGGAAACCGACAGACATGGATGGGAGATACTTCTTGGAAACTTCAATAACATCTTCATCAATGTCACACAAAACAGCCTCCTCAATACAAGAGTGTTTGACAACTTCACGGAGAACACCACCGTCACCCCCACCGATGACCAAGACTCTCTTTGGGTCTGGGTGGGAATTCATGGCCAAATGGGTGATCATTTCTTGGTAAGCAAATTCGTCTCGTTCGGTAGCTTGAATGCAGCCATCAAGAACTAAAACGTTGCCGTAGTTGGAGCTTTCAAACACAAGAACCTATTGACATGTTAGTTGGAAATCTGTGGAGCCAGAGAGAGAATGGCTGCTTACGTCCTGATATTTGGATTTTTTGGCATGCAGAATTTGGTTCACTCTAAGCGCCATGGCCTGGCCTGGCCACATCGTCTCGGAAATTTCGCTGAACCATCCGTCCTTGATTGTTTCATGAGTCAATTCTTCAGTCATGGTGGCTGTGGTTGAAAATGGGATTCAATATATCGTGGTCAAGGACCTTCCAATTATTTTATTTTTCTTTTTTTTTTTTTTTTTTTTTTTTTTTTTTTGCTGCTGCTGCTGCTGCGGAAAACGTGAGCCCCACTATTCCTGCTGGAATCGGGATCGTCGTCGGAATGCCGAAGATCCCGATTAGCCCGATGCGGTAGGGGGGGAATCTTCTGGATACTGGATATACCTCTTTTCTGGCGCAAGAGCACAGCGAGATAATTGTCAGTCAACTTGTGTCATAAATATTTTCTTGACAAAGGAAAGTGCAGCGGAATATTCGAAGATGAAAAAACTTGTTAAAGTATTCTGCATAATTTTGGTTACATTACCGCGGTAGACAGCCGTTAGATCGGTGTCCGGTGCCGAGAAATGCCCGTAGCTCTTGAATAGATAATATGCGTAGATGCTTATTGGTCGTTAAAAAGATGAGATAAACGAGCCTGTTTCTGAATGAGCAGTTTTCTCTTGGCCTGGTTTTATTAGTGAATGTGTAAATATACTAGTTGAATTATCTGGGTGGAGACTCCTTTTTTTTAGTCAAATATATGCAATATGCACGTTGACACAAATCGAAACAATTATTCACAATGGCTCAGCGTGAACATCTTACATCGTACAGCTGGCCTTACCATGCACGTGCGTCGGTTACAAGTTTATGTATCAAAATTCACTTAATTAGCTTGATAATGTTGCTTTAATTGTAGCGGCCTCATTTTTTTTGTGTCTCGGCCGATGTATGGATTATCGTAGTTGTTCTTTAAAATACCTTTAAATAGCGGATTGCCCATTTTATAGCTCAAGTTCCTGTCAAATTGGACCTTTTGCGTAGCTTGAATGTGTTAGCGCAGGTGCAATAACTTAGTCTTGATATATTGGCCGTCTCCAGTTAAGACCCGCCATGCCATGGTTAGTAGTTACATCTGTTTGTAAAACAATTGGTTATTTAACCCGATTATGAATATCATAATTCTCCTAAATCGAGCAGTTTAGCCTCCAATAAGCTCAGTCTCCACTCGTCGCTCCATCGGGAGATAGCACCTTCGGAATTCCGGTCCCGGTGTATGTGCACACAACACATCACAATGTTTATTGAAGTGTGTAAATAAGTGCTTCTTCGAGTTGGGTGGTGTGTTGAACGTATATATATTAGCCACCAACTCATCTTTTTTTATTTGTTAAATGGGAGTCATAGTTTGTTGAAAACAATAATAACCATGTTTCGAGACCGAACAAATCTCTATATATCGTTTCGACAATCCTATGCTCATCATCCCCAGTTCTCCACGTTGCCCACATCATATGATGAGCCCGAAGAGCAGCAGGGTTTAATGGCCAATGCAGGGTCTGGTGGCGGCGCAGAAGGGGATGGTGGTGGTTTCTCCATTGAGATGGATCTGCTTCCACCAAGCTGGTTAGACTTGTCCGAAGAAGTTGACGACGCACTGGCAGATATCAAGAAAAAGATTACTCAGTTGGATTCATTGCATAAGAAAAATGCCCTTCCGGGATTTGATGATAGAACGAATGAAGAAGCCGAGATCGATCAACTAACATATAAAATAACCCAAGAGCTTCATCATTGCCAAAGTATCATGAAAAAGTTCGATTCAATGACAACAAGCGTTTCACGCCCTGCCGAAATGAAGATGGCGGCAAATATGAAGATTTCACTTGCAACAAAAATTCAGGAATCCTCGACAGTCTTCAGGAAAATGCAGTCAAGTTATTTAAAATCTCTTCGAAATGAAGCGTTTCCTGCTACTGTTGGGGGTGATAACCCGTATTCTGGTAGAGACTCCCCAGCGTTGGGCAGTTATGATCCCGTCATGGACGATGACCTAGATGTCAAGTTCAGTCAGTCGACTCTCCAACAATCGTCTCAACTGGCGACATCACAGGACGAAAGCATTCGCCAGCGCGAAGAAGAAATCACGAAAATCGCTCAGGGCATTTTGGAATTGGCAGACATATTTAAGGATCTTCAAACAATGGTTATTGACCAGGGTACGTTGTTGGATAGAATAGACTATAACATTGAGACAATGTATTCAAATGTGACTCAAGCAGACAAGGAGCTTATTCAGGCTACTCATTATCAAAAACGAACGCAGAAATGCAAGGTCATATTATTGTTATCGCTGATTGTTCTTGGATTATTTATCATATTACTGATCAAACCTAAACATCATGGTGGCGGAAGCAACGACAATAATACTCCTCCTCCAGAAGAACCCCCAAAACGACCAGAAAAATTGCCTCCAAGCGATGAAAATGGCAACAAAAAAATTAATGAACTTTTATGATCTTTTTTTTTTTTTTTTTTTTCTATTTAGATTTATAATCTTTTTGCATACAATAAAGTTAATATACATCTCACTGCATATTAATGCCCTCTAATGATTGGGTGAAAACGACGTACCTCTTATTGCCTTGGCTGACAACGCAAGCGTACACATCTGTTCCCTTAGACTACAGTACATTGTGACCTTAACGAAAGCATAACAATTATCGTTGAATATGAATAAATTAATAATCGTCTATATCTATGTACATAATCATTTCATCTCCCTATAATTGGCCGCGAGAAGATCGTTCAAAGTATTCATTGAAGTTTCCACATCAAACCCTTGACGCACTTGAACAACTGATTCAGCCACTGCACGACTGACTTCTGTAACGATTCCAATTTCTTTTGCAGATAGCCGAGCATTCCCATCTGAACTGGCTATTTCATCAAAAAGCTTTTGAATGTCACCAATAGGCCATTTCTTGGACAGCTCCTTGTGACGAATAAACCATGACGCGGCAAACTTTAGGGCGGATTCCAAAGGTAATATTTCATAACGGAATACCAATTTTAAGATACTCATGGACTTGCCGTTGTTGGTATTTTTCAAGACATCATCCAAAACTTGCAGTCCGTCCTTGACCGCTTCCGATTCCTTGAAAGCCGCTAAGAATTCCAAGATAACGTCTTGCGAATATGTGTTTAATTGTTGGGTGTGAACAATATCAGTCCACTCTTTTCTCAATGGCTCAGCTGACTTGAACCTGCCTAATGCGCCGATGTACCTTCGATAGACGTCAAAATCTTCTGGAGTGATCATCATTCGTAAGGTCCCCAATACAGCTTGGTCAATGGTTTCTGAGCCCCGAATCAGATCATTGCTAAACCACCAGTATTCCGAATTTTTCGTATCACTAATGACTGCTGCGCCATCATTTCTGAAAACCATTGGCAATCGGTCAAAAACATTTCCAATTATGTGCTGAGATGGATGCGATGGCTGTTCACCCTCTGGTAATTCTTGGTTCAATGCTTCTCTCATGGCTAGTGATCTATACATGCCAGCAGAGTTGCCATAAATAGCTGATAGTAGCAAGCATTGGTCGTATGCACCGGCAGTAATTCCCGCCTTGCACTGCGTGAACCTGTTCAAGACACCAAACATGTGTGCCATTGCACGAACACTGACAGGCGTAGGTGTTGGAGTCCCATTGTTCCCGTCTAATATTGCACATCGAACAACAGCATTCAAAATTTGTTCTTGACACGTCGCCAAGATCAGATCCGATTGCCTCGCATCTGCGCTAATTTCCAATATGCTGTATACTTCATCAAGACTTTCCGACCATGATAACAAAAATTCAACCACTGATGGAGAAACGTTTTCAGAAATCAGCAGGGCCCGGTATGCTACCAGGTCATGTTTTACTAATGATGTGAATTCTTCATCGGTACCCGGGAAAATCTGTCGTTGGGCATTAATGTGCTTCGATAATGCAGTGATGAGCACATCAATGGAATCTGGGCTTGGAACCATTGATCGTTGAAGATGGTCGGATAAAATGGCATCAGCGACTTCAATGCGGCCGGATTGAGCTGCCAAACGGAAAAGTAAATCATACAATGCCTGTCTTTTTTCCTTCATATCTGTAGATAATTGGTGCGGATCGCCTTCAAACGACTCAAAATACATATCCAAAAAGTGTCTAAACACGTCGACATTGTCAATTCCATAGTACGCCGCAACTTCCTGATTACGCACGGTATACTCGGTTGGTTTGTAGATTCTGAGAGCACGGTTGAATAATTGTTGCGTCAAATTATATGCTTCACGATCACTGAACTCAATTCCTTCTTCAAAGCCGACAGTCCAATAGTCAGTCAATAGGTCGACAACGGCTCCTAAGCTTTTGGGATTTGATTCATTGATCATCACTGTCAACATCTCCACTAACCATCGCTTTGTAACAACATGGGGTACATTATGTGGTGCTTTGATTTTCAGATACCCATCAAGGTCGTGTGATGTTATTGTACTGCTGCGGATCAAGTTCTGCAACTTGTTGATGGCATCTTCGTCAGGGGTTGAAGACTTGTTGGCGACTATCGTTGAGGCATGGGGATGGTTTGACGATGATTTAACTCTAATCATGTCACCGTCTAGTTGTCGAAACGCTACTTTGCTTCGTCGATCCTTGATCTTTTGACCATCTCTCTCACGCAGTCGTTTGATTTGATTAACATACGGCGTATCCGGTGCTCGTGATCGCTTTTTATTTGACAGAAAGGCTTCAAAGAGCTTGTATTCGTCCATCACAGAGAACGGATGCTCCTGTCGGAGCCCTCCTTCAGGGTCATTTAATCTGTTTAGCCGGCTCGCTCTAGAAGTTTCGGTTCTTTCAGTGGAATAATATATCCTACCATGAGAGGTGGATACAAATCCCCGTTTCAAAAACCCAGTCTGTCGCAACAATTCTGTCCTCATAGAAATTTAAAAACCAAAAATAATGGAAAAGTAGTGGACAGGTCGGTCAGATGTACTATTTAACGGCGGGAAAGTGCAGACCTGTGTAAATTAAATATTGGCGGCTAATTTCACGTCTTACTCGTTGAAAAAGGATAGGCCTGCAGGACGCTTTCCGGTAAACTTTTTTTCTTCGCAGTAACTCTGGTACCGCGACCCAAAACGGAAAGGATGGGAAAAAAAATTCACTGCAAAAAGTAAATAAAAATGAGAATGGCTGGTTTCTGGTGACCAAAAATCATAATGCCACGTGACGACTCGGGATCGGGTGGTTACGAATCGGGGGTCCGGTCGGTTGTTGTGAGGGCAACCAAATGCCGCACAGGGGTAGAAATCGCTATTAAATAGCCCAAAGAGGAAGCTGTAGCCTTTAGCGCCCGATGAAGCCATTGAAAACTGTACGAACGCAGTTCGTATCACTTTTACAAATCGAGCACAATATAGGCACGAACGCGATTATTACCGCCGTATTATATCAAAATGTTGGTTTGTATGTTGTTGTATATTAATGGAGAGTATGTTATATTACATTGAGAAATAAAATCGTTATCGTTATCAATACATTCGTGACAATTAAATGTTTGGAGGGAGGGATCCACCGCCTGCTGTTCTTGAGATTCCATACGGTGAATCTGAAGTGGCAAACGCTGCCGGCATGTTGGGCTTCTTCCTCCCTGGTGGTTTGGTGCCTGGGGTAGCAGCAACTGCACTACTGCCCGTAGCTGATTGTAGTTTCTGGTGTGGATTTCGCTGGCGGTTCGCACGAGAAGTAGGTGGACCCACTTGGAAGTCTGGATTAGATTCCAAGACCATTTCGGACCTGTTCGACCGTGGCGGTGGTTGGTATTGATGCTGTGGTGGCATTGGAGGCGGTGGTTGGTAATATTGCTGGTGACTGTAATGAGACGAACCGTCAGACATAGCTCCAGGTGACTGAGCTGGCAGAGGTGGTGATGTTTGGTAATCCTGTTCGTGATCGTATTGCGGCTCAGCCTGTTGTGGACGACGATTTTGCCATTGCTGTCGTGGCGCAATATATTGTTGTTGCGGGGAAGGTTCTCGCTCGTACTCCTGTTGTTGAGTATTAGGGTCATATCGATCATCGTAAGCGTGTTCTGGATCATAATATTGGGCTTGCTGTGGTTCATGATATTCAGCATGTTGTTGTTGAGGATACTGTGGAAGAGGTGGATGTTGGTACGTTGGTCTATACGCACGAGGACCACTGGGTCTTCTTTGCTCGCCAGACCTTCGTGACGTGACGCTAGGATCGTTTCTTAATTTTGGAATCGGAACAACGTTAGGTCCGTAATTCGCCGCATTAGTCTGTGGTCGGCCGGCCATCTCCTCTTCATCATCAAAGTCGGTTCCCGCAGGGATTTGCGGGATTTCAGAATCTTGAGTAGTTGGAAGATTGGTTGATGCTTGAACTGCCGGCTCGTTTGCATTGGTCAAGCTATTCGAGTGATTATTGTATCTTCCTCCTCCCCTGTACGCGTTGTACGCTGCGTGTTGGTAGTGGTCGGTAAATGACTCGCCATTGTTGTTGCCGCCAACGTTGCCGTTGTTATTGTCATCGGTGAAGATGAAGGATTGATGACGATTTGTCGACGGATCATCGTTCAACGGCACAGCATCATCACTGGTGTTGGTTTCATATTTAATTTCGCTAAAGTCCGGGCTCTTTCCTGGGCCAGAAGCAGCACCACCAGCAAATCCGTGCGTTGGCTGGTTGGTGAATTCATTCATGTGATGCAATTCTGACTGAACCTCCATGCGTTTTTTCATTGCCTTCTGCGATGATAGCGTTCTTCTCATGATACAGAGTACAATGAGTGCCGCGAGAGACAAAATTGTGGATGCAAGCATGATCCAGCCTCCCCATGACAGATGCGAAACAAACAGGAGAATGTCCACTAAAAAGGCCAACAAAGTTGCCAAAAAGGATGGAATAGAGAATACCAGTACACCCAGAATGTATCTGGAAGAGTTTGCTGGTCCGTGAATATGGGCCAATAATGAAAATACTAGCAGAATAAATGTTAGCCCTGCCGCGATGACATGGAAAATCAGCAGCCGAGCGAGAGATTGCCGTGCATTTGATGGTAATGAAAACTTATTGTCCACCTTGCTGACATCATAACCAATCCCAACGCTGGAACATTCGTCTGTCTTTGTGTTACAATAACCAAAAACTCCAAACTTATAGTCTTCGTATTCACAAAGGGTGATTGTCTTTGTAACTGGCGCAGAGAGTACCGTTATAAGGTCCAATGCAAATGCGATTAACACCAACACTGTTAACGTTGAAGCAACCCGAACTCTTATAGCCATGGTGAAGATGAGTTAAGAGTCTATTTTATGTCGTTTTGGTAGGTTGTCATGTATTATTCTTATAAGGGGTGGGTGTGGGTCCAGAGGTCTTAAAGGCGCCCAAAAGAGTGACAGTAGGACAAAAAATTAAAAAGTTTAAAAAAAAAAATTCAAAAAGGTTTTTAAAAATCCCTCCCTGGTAGTCTTATTTATACGCCTTTAAACGGGGAGGTGGGGACGGATCAAACAAAAAAAAATTTGGGTGGTTGTAATGTGTTATATATCAAAACTTCCCTGTCGACATGGGAGGGGTAAAAAATATGGTCAAGCTAGATGCTGCCAGGTACCATTCAACCCAGCCGTTTTTTCTTTTCTTTTTGGGAGAGTGTCCACCACCCCCAAAAAAAAAAAAGGCGCGGAGTCGCGGTCGCGCTTTTGCACAAAAATGCAGCATCCAACGCTAAGCCTTGATGTTGCTATGACAACACTGATACTACCAATCGACTGAGACATGACGATCCTTGCGCGATCGTTATGAAAAACGTATGTGCGTAGCT
>JAJLUK010000025.1:100399-117725 GCA_030570055.1 Blastobotrys chiropterorum
TTTTTTTTTTTTTTTTTTTTTTTTTTGTCAAGCATATGTGAGTAGTTTTCGCTGCATATGTGGTTTCTCGATGGTAAGGTATAAAATTACTCAAATTCATATCCGTGTCATCTTGGCTGGTCGCTGGGTCCCGTATACACACATATCCAATGGAGAGCACATAGGTGTAGAGATGAGCACCATCAATTGAATGAAGTAGGTATATCATTAATACACCAATGTGCATTAGCATATTCAATCTGACCTCGCTGGACTAGTTGCATTCAACTGGAGGGATGGTAACCACACGGTATGGACAATACTCCCTAAGCTTCATGACCTTCATGGCTTAGCCCCTTGGGTTCGCGCTTCACTTAGCTACATGGCTGGCGCTAGCGCTGGCGCATATATATGCGCATGCATACACCACGCGAAGGCCAGCCGCATGGAACGGTGATAGTCGGGCGTCGGAGAAACTTGGGAGTAGGAAGAAGATGGAAAAAAAAAAGAGGAAGTGAAAAAAAAAAGCTGAAAAATTCTTCGAACTGATACTATAGCACGATGGGGCCTCGTAAACATACAAAGTTCGAGGAACCCACAAAACTAGACGACACTAAACAAAAAGCACTCTCGAAAAAGCAGCTCAAAAAGCTTAAGAAACAGCAGCTGCAACTACAAAATGCAAAGACTGCTTCCCAAGAGACACAACCTGATTCTAAACCCAAGGAAGCTACGCCGCCGCTGCCGGGACCTCTAAATATAGCCAGACTGCAAGCACTCGAAAACAACCATGACACTCTAAGTGATGGAGACTTGAGGTTCCATTCAAGTTCGGAAAACAATGCAAGCGACGAAGATCAAAAGAGAAACAATCAACCAACCACGGAGACCACGACAAAACCTAAAAAAGTCGTGTATTATAGAGACTCTGAAGATGAAGACGAACAAGCCGACAAGAAAACGCCATCCCTCACCAAAAGCGACCTCAAAGCTAAACGAATTGAGTTGCTCAAACAGCGCCAAAGTTTACCAATATATGCGTCAGGCAGTAAAGTTTTGGACTATGTCTTAAACAACAAAGTAACCATTTTAATCGGTGAGACGGGTAGTGGTAAATCAACCCAATTACCGCAGTTGATTTACAGCAAAGAGGCACACAACCATAGAATTGCAATCACCCAACCTCGAAGGGTCGCCGCCATCAATTTGTCAACACGGGTTGCCCAAGAAATGGGGTCCTTCTTGGGGAACAAGGTCGGATATACTGTTCGATTTCAAAACAAGTCTGGAAATTCTACCCACCTCAAGTACCTCACTGACGGTATGTTGCTACGAGAAATCCTGATCGATCCACAATTGTCTCGCTACGACACAATCTTACTCGATGAAGCACACGAACGGACAGTCCTCACCGACATGCTCATGGGGCTCATTAAGCGGCTCATAAACGGTCCCAGATCTGAGACACTGCGACTTGTGATTATGTCTGCGACATTGGATGCCCAGCGGTTTTCGACCTTTTTCAACGAGGCACCAATTCTCTACGTGGAAGGGCGGATGTATCCTGTTCAGCGGTATTATGTCAAATCTCCCGTTGACAATATCGTGGATGGCGTCGTCCACGCTGTGTGCCAAACCAACATGTCTGAGCCCTCCCCGGGGGACATTTTGGTGTTTTTGGCTGGTCAGGAGGAAATCGATAGATGCGTTGATCGTCTGAATACCGTTGCACATGACCTGCCTAAAGAAGCCCCGCTCATCGTTGCGCTGCCGTTGTATGCGTCGCTTCCGCCTCATAAACAACAACAGGTGTTTGAGCCCCTCCCCGCGCGGCGGCGGAAAGTCATTCTGGCCACCAATATTGCTGAAACATCGCTGACGATTTCAGGAGTGAGGTATGTTATCGATAGTGGACTACGCAAAGTACGTGTGTGGAAGCCGGAGCTTGGCCTCGACGCGCTTTTGACGACCCACATATCCAAGGCCAGTGCCGCCCAACGCATGGGGCGTGCCGGACGTGAGGCCCCTGGTAAATGTTTCAGATTGTTCACAGAGGCCACCTATGAAGATGAGCTTCCTGACCAGACTGAACCAGAGATTATCCGATGCGATGTTGCCAGCACAGTGCTCATGCTAAAGAATGCAGGAGTTGACGATGTTATTGGGTTTGAGTGGGTACAGTCGCCGTCGAAAAAATCGCTTCGATCGGCGTTGCTCAAACTGTATACGCTGAAAGCGCTGGACGACTCGGGCCAAGTCACCCAGTTGGGCAAAGAAATGGCTCTACTGCCGGTATCACCACATTTGGCTGCTGTATTAATCCGCGCCCGGGACGAAGGCCCACAGATGCTACAAGCTGTTATAGATATTGTGTCTTGTCTCTCGGTCGAGGATTTACTCATCAACCCCCACCCGGACAAGCGTGACCAGGTCAATGAACGTCGTCGCGTGGAGTTTGGGGGTGGTATTGACTACGGCGATCTCATCATGTTGAAGGAAATGTTTGATAAATATTACTTTAAATGCGAAGGGAAGCATGAACGAAGGCAGCTGTGTGAATCGACAGCGATCAATTCTCGAGGAATGAATAATGTGCAGTTAGTCCGACAACAACTTCAAGGTTACATGAAGGTGGAAGAAGACGTCTCCACTAAAAATGTGCCTTACCACGACATTATCAAATGCTTCCTCAACGGCTTTGTGTCCAACACTGCACTGGGGCTGCCGGACCGAAGATACAAGACGGTTTTGACGGGTCAATTTCTTAACATTCATCCATCATCCATGCTTTTTGGCAAGAAGGTCGACGCGATCATGTACATGGAATACGTGTATACCACCAAGGGATATGCGCGAACAGTCAGTCCAGTTCAGAGCGAATGGCTGCAGGAAGTGGCGCCCCACCTGCTTGCCCGAGGAAAAGAGGCTTAAGGATGACGCCGTATATGTGCGTTTTCTCAGTGTTTGTATATATTATATAATTTTTAACGAAGCTGCTACTAACCGAACTGTTAAGCCGCACCAACCCAGCCGACGACGACGGCAAGCGGCGGCGATCACCCCAACGATCCAGGTACGAAAAATTAATGTTGCTATGGGAACCGGGGTCCCGCATAATCACTAGTTGGCGAAAAGAGGCGGGCCTCGCCACCTGAAAAAAAAAAAAAAGATACGTCATATGAGAGCATTTCTTTTTGCGCTGATTTGCGGTGCATGTCGATCAAAGGAAAGACAGCTTTATTACCTTGTTTGATCTTAAACACGCAGCGCAGATGGATCTTTCCTAATTCAGGAAAAAACGTTGATCCTGCAGGCAGAAAATTTGGTATGTCCTTGATCCGGGGGAATCGGAAATAAAGGCCGCAGAGGAGCAGAAGCATGGTTTCTTTTTCCTTCCACCATTTCTTTTTTCCCACTTTCTATCTGTCTCTTTCCCCCTATTGAGATTTTGTCATTATTTCATTTCTTTTTCCCCCTCTTCGAAGTTTCTTTTTTAGAAGTAACAGTAGGAGATTTTCTTTTTTCGGTGTGTTTTTATTTTTTTTGCCGTTCCCAGACTTTCCTTTATAACTCGCATTAAACAATTTTTTTTTTTTTTTTTTTTCTCTTCTTCCTCTTTTCATACTCACAACGCCTACAACACACACTCCTTAATTTTTTTCTTGCTCACTTACACCTCACCCATATTTTTTATTCAGCTCGTGTATTACCTGGCATTGAACGGAGAAAGCGAAGAATTATAAAAAATGGCATCTCAACCACAACTGGTCGCTCCTACGACCGTCGTGCGTAACGGGCAAGTGCTCCACCCACCACAACAACAGCAGACACAAGGCGCCTCTACGCCTGCCAACAACGCGACTAGTAATAGTAAGTTTATTGACGGTATTTATTTGTGTGTGTGACCTTGGGTACTAACATGAATTTCTTTTCTAGGTCAAGATAGCTCCGCTTTCCAAAAGATGGAGTCGAGTAATGCCGAGCTGTGGCTCTCATTGGGCCGACTGGCCGAATTAATGGGCGAACACGACCGTGCAATTACGGCCTATGACAATTCATTGAAACACAATCCTTACTCAATCCCGGCTCTGTCGGCGATTGCTAATTTATATCGTTCCAAGGAGATGTTCGCCAAGGCGGTTGAATATTACCAGAACATTCTATCTTTATCGCAAGATTCTGGTGACACCTGGGGTTCGTTGGGACACTGCTATTTGATGATGGACGATCTTCAAAAGGCGTATTCCGCGTATCAACAGGCATTGTACCATCTACGAGATCCCAAAGATCCGAAGCTTTGGTATGGAATTGGGATCTTGTACGATCGTTATGGATCGCTCGAGTACGCCGAGGAGGCGTTTTCACAGGTTATGGATATGGATCCAAACTTTGACAAGGCTAACGAAATTTACTTCCGGTTGGGTATTATATACAAGCAACAATTCAAGTATCCGCAGTCGTTGGAATGCTTCCGATATATCCTCCAGAACCCGCCTCGTCCGTTGACCGAAGTTGACATTTGGTTCCAAATTGGCCATGTTCATGAACAGCAAAAGGAGTACCAATTAGCGCGTGAGGCGTATGAGCGCGTTTTATTGGAGAACCCGGCTCATGCCAAGGTACTTCAACAACTTGGTTGGCTCTATCATCAAACCGGTTCATCGTTTTCTAATCAGGACTTGGCCATTGGCTATTTGACAAAATCGCTCGAGGCCGACTCGCAAGATGCTCAATCTTGGTATCTTCTTGGTCGATGTTACATGGCTCAGCAAAAGTATAACAAGGCCTATGAAGCGTATCAGCAAGCCGTGTACAGGGATGGGAGGAACCCAACGTTTTGGTGCTCGATTGGTGTGCTGTACTATCAAATTAACCAATATCGCGACGCGTTGGATGCGTATTCCCGGGCCATTAGACTCAATCCATACATTTCTGAGGTTTGGTATGATTTGGGTACATTGTATGAGTCGTGCAACAATCAAGTCAATGATGCTCTGGACGCTTATCAACGCGCTGCTGAATTGGATCCAAACAATCCTCACATTCAAGCCAGATTGGAACAATTGAGAGCGGCTCAAAACGGTGGGCCAGTTCCGGCACAAAATGTTCCTCCACGACCTCAAGATGTTAACCCACAATCGTATCATCAGCATGGTCCACCAAGTGCCATTTGGGATCAACAACAACAGCAGCAAGCTCAACAGGCCCAAGCCCAGGCCCAAGCTCAAGCTCAGCAGCAGCAGCAACAACAGCAGCAAATGGCTCAAGGAGGAATCCCGCCACCACCCCCACCTCAAGTTCATCCACAACATCAACAGGCACCACCACCACCACCTCCGCCACCTCATCAAGTTCATCAACAACAACACCAACAGGCGCCGCCACCGCCCCCGCCTCCACAAGTTCACCCTCACCAACATCAGCAACAACATACCCTCCCGCCACCTCCGCCACAAGCCGCAACAGCCGCAGCGCCACCAAACATCCCACAACCTCAATCAGGAAACCAAACTCCAGTCACGCAAGTGCCTCAATTGGTACAAGCTGGTGGTGCAGCTACCTCGTCTTATGCTCCGGGAGTTCAATCCATGTTGACGAATGGACCGGCTCCAATTGCCAATGGAAATAACAATGAGGGTGGGAACACTATTCCACCAATCAGCAGGAACACTGAGACCCCACCACCCTCTGCTGCTGTCGCAAATCAACCACAACAACAGCAGCAGCAGGCGCCACCTCCGCCACCCGCGCAACAGCCGCAACAGCAGCAGCAGCAGGCACCACCTCCACAACCACAGCCACAGCAGCAACAGGCACCAATTCCACCAATGAATGCTTCTGCTGCTGCACCGGCGTCACCAAAACAACCAAGCAGAAGCAATGCTGGTACACCTGGGCCTTCAGTTTCTTCGATTACTAACCCTCCGGAACAACCTAAATCTGCTACTGAAACCCCAGCTGCGGCCACACAGGAGAAGGAAAGCACACCTACCGCAGGGAGCGGGGTGAAGAGGGTTGGTGAATTTGAGGATGACAAGGAGTCCAACAAGCGAGCTGCCACTGGAGAGAACAAACCAGGTGAAAACCGTGCAAGCAATGGCACAATTGGTAATGGCGAAACGACGCCCTCTGCTGCAGCTACTCCAACAACAACCGAGCAGCCAGCAGCAAAGCCGGAAGAGAACAAGGCGGCTAGTCCCGCGCCGGCAGCACCTGGGCCAGTGGCTAGCGAGCCAGAGGAAAAAGAAAAGACCATCATTGAGGCCCCTCAAAGGAAAGTCGACGAAGATGAGGACTATGACGACGATGATGATAACAACAACAATAATAATACCAATGAAAAGGCTACGCCAAAGCCCGAAGAAGAACAATCAACCAAAACTAATAATGATGAAGCTGATGAACACAAGAATAAGACTGATGAAAATAATAATGTTAACAACACTACCACTACTGACAAGGAACCGGAAAAGGCTGCTGAGCCGGTGAAGCAGGCCTCAGTGGAGAAGGAAGAAGATACAAAGATGGAAGAAGATAAGAAGGAAGAAGAGAAGGATAGCAAGATGCAAGAGGATACGAAGAATGATGAACAAACTAATGAAAAGACTGATGATAAACCAGATGGCGCCAAGGAAATAGAATCGTCAAAGTCGGCGACGCCCTCCTCACAACCACCACCACCACCGCCACCATCTTCATCGGCCGCAGCCGCTGCAGGTTCCGAGGCAGCGTCATCCAAGGAAGCCACGGCTACCGCCACGGATGATGCGGCAGACAAAAACGAAGACGTGGAAATGAAGGACGCCAAATAAAAATATATATTATATTAGTACTAAGTTTGTTGTGTGTGTTGTGTGTGTGTAAAAGTGTTTGAATATTATTTTATTATTTAAAGTACGGCTGAGGCTACACAGCTAAAACATGTACACAACGATCACAATGTAATACGGGACTATTTTTAACGTGCATGACGGTGGCACAGGCAAAAGGGGGACCGTCACCGCCGCCGCCAACCTCATCTCAGACAGGAAGTGGGCACGGGGAACTTTGATATAAACGCACTTAAAACAAGAGCAAGTAAGAAGTAGACAATGAGAGCAAGAGATTACATTTTCCCCACCACAATTTTACGAGAGCGATCGGATATTGTGGCACAAGGGGCACACACCACCGCCAGAGATTTGTCCGAGCCATGGTTCGCGCGACTTCATTTGAGAGGCGCGTATCACGGAAATGCCCTCTCCGCAAAAAAAGCAAATAGAGAGAGAGCGGAGGAAAAAGCAAGTCGACGCAATACAGCCCGAGCCCTTGTAAAGAAAATATGCTCGCAAAAAGAAACGGTATCTAAGACAAGGACCCGAATAGGAAAATAAGGGGCGATCAGGTTACGTGGATCGTCTGCAGACGAGAAAACCGGTGAAGCTGGCATGCAGGAGAGACATGCATTCGGATAATAGGGTTAGGACCGGGTGGATAATTACTTTTTGAACTTTTTTTTTGCCTCTTTCTTGGGTGGGAGGGTTGAATGGGGTGTGGTTTGATCAAAGTTGCGGGATGCTGCCAATTGGTTTTGACGCCATCTTTCCGGATATGCACTTTGATTTTTGATTTTTTTGCTTTTTCGATATTAGCGTAGATGTGGGTATCAGTATGAGGCCGAGTAGGTCTTTCTGGTAATTCAGCAGCCCACGCTACGTGTGTGTCTATGTGTCTATGTGCGTGTGTGGGACCTCGCACAGGAACCATTATTTTTTTCAGGCATCAGGTGCATTGGACGGCGAGACAATTACCATGTTGGACGATTTTTCAACTTATCTGGAGAGACGTTGATCACATTTTGTCACCGAGAGCTCACTGTCGAGGATCACTGATATGGAGATTTGGCCAAAAAAATACCTTGGGTCTGGGCAAGGGTTGGAATGGACTGAAAAATACACTCGGACCGGATTGTGTGTGGACTTTGTGTGTGCGTGTAGTGTTCATCGCAGAAGATAACATATAGTATAAGCATCACCAGAAAAAACACACGTCAGTTGGAAAAACGACGGCGACAAAAAAAAAAAAAAAAAAAAAAAAAAAAAAAAAAAAAAAAAAAAAAAAAAAAAAAAAAAGAAAAATGCACTCAGCATTACCCCAAGTGAACGGGGAAGTTGCAAAAAGTCGAGGGGGTTGGAGATTTGGAACACGGAAAAGTCGAGCGAGCAATGGGCTCGGGATCGTTGTGATAACAGCGTTGGCTCTCTTCGGCCTATACTGGTTTGGAGGCGGAGGAAGATTATGGGGCGAACGAGTGTACTACAAGGGTGAGGTATGGAATGGCGCCGAGACTGCTGAGATGACTACATCACCAATCATACATCCTGATATTGGTAAGATATCCGAATATAGAACATCACAATATGTGACCACTAAAGACGGCCGCACCGTCAATAGCGCCAAACACAGCATAATTTATAATGGTAACGAGAGTCCCGAGGTGGTGTTAGTGGCCGGGATCGATGACAGTTTTGCACCAGAGTATTTGGAACAAGTGATTCAAGATAGAAAAGCATATGCACAGAGACACGGGTATGGACTCTATATCCGGTATTTGAAGGACTTCGCCACGTTGAGTGATGATGGCGCGTCGTATAATTTTGATTTTTCAAAGGCACTTTTAATCCGCGAGGCGTCATTTGCGTTCAAAAAGACAAAGTGGGTGTGGTGGCTCGATCAGGACGCCATCATCATGAACCACAATTTTGACGTCAAGGCGGAGCTTCTCGAGCCGGCAGCATTGGATCGAAAGATGATGCGGGACGTTCCAGTGCTGCCACCAGAATCCATCATTCACAGCTACAAGAGGGTGCCTGCCAAGCAGATCAAGCTGATTTTAACCCAAAATGATCGTGGCGTCAGCGCCGCGTCCTTCTTGGTCCGCAACGACCAGTCCTATGGCAATGTGTTTTTAAATTATTGGTGCGACCCATTACATCGCTCCTACCCTGGGTTTATTGCCCAGGGCCCGTTTGGCCGTTTGGAATCGTCGTTGACCCACATGGTTCAGTGGCACCCGGCCATTCTGTCACGCATGGCCATAGTTCCGCACAAATATCTTGGAGCTCGTCGTGATGACGGAGATGTGCTCAAAGGACAAAAGTTTGAACAGGGAGACTTTGTACTCCTTGTTCGGCATACTAATGAAGGAGGTGCGCCAGCACCAAGCCAAATCGCGCAAGATTGGAATAAAGCCAAAACAGACCGTGACGGTTAAATTATATAGTGCTAACTAATATATTATGATATTTTTCAGTGTTTTAAAAGATCTGGTTCTTGTCATCGCGGCAACCCCCTTCTCCGCGGAGCGGGGCTACCTTTTTTTGCTTCTTTTTCGACGAAACCGGACGGGCCGCATCACCTTCTAAAACATGATGGAGCAATTGCCCCGCAGGTGGCCCTCTTTTCTAGAAAAGAAGCAACAGCACTCAGAGCTAACTTTTGTGATTTTAAAAAGCATGCTATTAACATTATTCATAAGTCTATAGGGAATTAAATATTAAAGCGGTCTATGCCCATCGTCCAAGAAGGGCCATGAGACCCGCACCGAGACACATGATGAAAAAGGCCAACAAGACCCTGATGAAGGGAGCCCGTTTAAACTCGGGCGCATGAAGAAATTCGTTTGCGATCAATTCCACAAATCCAGTGTACAAGAGAATGCCTGCAGAAATGGCATCGAAAATACCGTTAGTGATCAAGTTCGTAGAAGACCCGGGAGGATAACTTGTTCGAACACCGAGACCAATCGCAATGGCAATTGGGGTGGTCAGACCAAATGCAAGGGCAAAGACCCATGGAAGAACCCTCCATTCCATTGGCCATGGTGCTGTCGCTAACCGCGTCCCTAACCCGAGTCCTTCAAACAATTGGTGAAAGACAAGTACAATGTAGAGAGTTTTGAATTCGTCCCCAGCAACCGCCAAAGTAAGCCCCACAAAAACAGAATGGAAGATGATGCCAAATTCCAAAAATAAAATGCCACCAATTTGCGAAGAAATGTTGTGTTCAAAATAAGAGCCAGTCGTACCAGAGTTGACTGATTCATGATCATTCTGACTCTTGTGCTTCATTGCAACTGACTGCTCTTCATCACCATGCGAATGAGAATGTGAATGCGTGTGAGTGTGGTGTTCATTATCAATGTCATGACCATGACCATTCTTCATGAGCCCCGTCGGACCGTGGGTGTGCTTAAGTCCCACACTATCCAAATATCTAGTGGAACAAAGTTCAACGAAAAACGTCACAAATACAACAAATAAACAAATACCAAATGCATAAGGGTACTCCTGCCACCCGTCTCCAAGACACTCATCGGACAGACTTTCATTGGCGGGTTGGAGCAAATGAATCAGAGCCGTAGCGACAATCACACCGGACCCGAAATATTTTGCAACAAAAAAGAGCGGGTCAGGCAGTTTGACGAAGGAATATTTGGATGCCAAAACGGGGAAGAATGCACCAAACGATCCGGCAACGAGAATGACAAAGATTGCTGAGATCCGAACTCCCATACGGCCATCGAATTCATTTCCGGCCTCACAGGTATCTCTCCGGTCCAGCACATAAGGTAAGTCTCTTTTCAGGAATTCCATCTCGTCGTCGTGCTATGTGTGGTTTGAGAATGAGCTCAGAAAAAAAAAATATAGTAAAATGGAGATTTGAGTCCGTCAAAAACGTCCAAATCCTCCTTCTTAAATATGCTGACAATCAACTATATCTCGATTGGTGGTTAAAGAGGAAAAAAAAGAAGGAACTGATGATCTGAGACAAAGGACCTTGGTGGTTATGTACTCTACTACCGCAAAGGTGTCTTGTTTGTTCAACCATCTACAATGCCCCGGAATCGGGAAAATGCCGGGAAGACGATGTTTTACCGCAAGAGACACACGAGATTACACGTTTTTTAGATTAAGGTCAGATAATTGGCCTTGGCTTTAGCCTTTAATTGCCAATTGAATTGTGGGTTAGCCGAAAGGTTGGAAAAATTTGAGTGTGTCCCAACCTTGCTGGTTGGTCCCATTATGCAAAAAAATAAAATTTAAGCTTCCCTGCCACAGATGATACGCGCAATCCAATGTATGTGTGGGTGTGCCACATCTGCGCGCAGGCACAGCCGTGCAACGGTATCACCCAGAGAACCAGCAAGGTTAGGAGGATGGAAAGACCACGGGTGGGGGGAGATGGATGGTAAAATGAAGGTTATCGTAATGATGTACGACTGAGAGAATGGTGTTTCTTGCTTTACACAGAATTAGTGCTACGTACCTGTAGATGTAGGAGTAATTGGGGTTGCGGTTTAGTCTGACAAGTTGAGAAATGAATATGGCGGAAAGGAAAAGAAGAAAAAAAAAAAAAAAAAAAAGAGGGGTATAAGTGGCTCAAAGAGAAAAAGAAAAGAGGATTAACGCTGTTTAGGTTTAGCTGTAACCGACAGGCGAGAATGAAGTGCGCTCTGAATATACCATAACAATTCTAAATTCACCATATCCTATGTCTTTTTTGAGGCTTAAGTCATCGATCTTTGGGAATTGTTACGAATTCAATCCTCCTAATAAGCAGTTCGTAAGCCGGAACTATACACAAAAAAAAAAAAAAAAAAAAAAAAAAAAAAAAAAAAAAAAAAAAAAAAAAAAAAAAAAAAAAAAAAAAAAAAAAAAAAAGAAAAAGACGGTTGGTCTATCACCGATAAATTGAACGATCTGGATCTTTCCGTGTCGATCAATTACCAATTTTTTCACATTCAATCTCCCCTGAAAGCTCACATTTTGGCACAATTCCTTTTGGAAACTGGCCTATGAGCTATCTAATTACTTCTTTTTGTTATCGACCCACAAGGTATGAGTATTACGCCAGTTTTTGACAGATATCCGTTCTGAATGTCACGCCTGATACTGAAGGGATCTTTCTCGGTTGTTCATTTGGTGCTGAAAATATAATGATTAGCGTAGCCAATAATGACCAAGCGTTTTGTGATTTGTGAATTTCTTTTTACACGGGAAGGATGTTGGGGATGAAGTGTGTACCGCACTATTCCCTTATTTCTAATTTTACCTGACTACTTGAACAGTGCATATCATATCGCACGAATAACAAGAAAGCCGACGCCTGGCGCCTGCAAAGCAATTAAATAACAAAGGGAATAATATACACCACTGCATAAACTTTTGGAGTCGTTGCTATCTTATCCAGTCAATTGCTAACCCACTAGGTTAGAAGGAATTGAAGGATGTTCGACTGAGTGCTATAACCTCTTTACTCAACCCAATGAATATTCATACTCTTCAGAATGTTTTGTATGCTTTCACTGAATACCATTTTCAGATCCCAAGTCAAGGGCGTTCAGCGAAGGGTCAGACACAGCTCTTATTTGAACCTTCGGATAAAGAACTTACTATAACCAAATAACTTGGACTTTGATTGTACCGGTTTCTATGACATATCGCACCTAAGGGGCCCTACCGGTTACCGTAATTATGCTTACTGCTCGTCGTTATATCATTGGTAATTCCATATACATCTACGGACTGTTCGAGTGTGGTGGCTCAGATTCACCCAATCGATGCTGGTATGCATACCTCAGGTTTTGCAAACGGGCTTGCCCTTTAATTTTTGAGAGAAAATCATTCGAAAGCGCACGAAGAAGTTGTTTATAACATCCGTCTTATACGACGCAATTCGTGGCAAAGGAACCGTCATGAGCGTGTTCTTTCAACTATGGCGTACTCGCAACGGCAGATCTACCTTTACTACACTAGTGCATAAACCTCATCGATATCAAATATGATATACGTTTTACAAGATATTCGAAAAAAAACGTCGCCGGAGGCAGAAAAATTCCGCTGGGCGAACAACTTTGTTTTCTAGTAAACGAGGCACTCCCACTCGTGAAGCGGAGGTTTTTTTTTTTTTTTTTTTTTTTTTTGCTTAAGCTGGTACCACCGGCAGTTGGCCGGGATTTAACGCTGGCCCAGGCTCAAACTTGGGAGCGCGATACCGTTAACGGCATTATCAACATCACACCTACACATACTATAGAAAATTATGGCGTCAGAATCTTCCAAACGGAGGGCTGACTTTGAAAAGCACCTGGTCAAGTCACTAGGTGTTCTTCTGTTTGCTCAACTAATTATAATATATTTGCATGATCTGTCAACTCTACGGCTTATCTTAGGCACTGTGCTGCAGCTAACATTTTTGTCACCAATATCTACTGAGATTCCATTCCCATTGACCATCAACAAGCGGCAGATCATCACATCCTTATTTGGATACAGTGTATTCTGTATCGCAATGCATGTAATATGGGGCCCCGCCAAACCACGAGGGTGGTCTACTAAATTGCATGGTGGGCTGACTATTGAATTTATGGGAACACAGCCTTTGCAGTCGTGCACAGCACTGTTAATCTGGGACATTGTTGTGTTAGGATTACAGACGGTTTTATTTTGCATCAACTTCCCTATTCATGAGCCACCAGTTTACAACGACAATGACAATAGTGGCTACTCTGGCCAGATGGTTGTTCGAGAGATTTCAATTTTACAGACTATTTCCCAGAATTGGCAATCACCAATGGTAACTATCAACGCTAATAATAATCCAAACGAGAGCACATCACAGCGGCCAACCCCGAGTCCGTCAACGGCCAACATTGTTTGAAGATGACGATGATGACGAAGAAGAAGCGCCTCCTGGAGGTTCTTCTTTAGCTTTTGCCAATAAAAGTGCAGGGAGTCTAGCCAGTTCTTCCAATTTTTTTTCTGGATCCCATTTTTCGGCTGGTTTGACTTCTTCTTCATCTTCGTGTGCATCAAGGTCCCGACCGATTTTGACCCTCTTTTCACGATTAGTGTTTGCTCGATCGACCTTCTTCGTGCTATAACTGTTGCCTCCTCCTTTATGACGACGGTGGTGTCGATGGTGACGGTGTGGTTTCCCCGGTCGCGAGGCCGCCTCGTGTTCTATAAAATTGACTCTTTTTCGAGATTGAGGTTTTTTGGTCGCAGTAGGTGTCACAAGTCCAAGATTTCTATACATGTAGCGGTTAATACCAGGAACCAAATCCCATGCATTTTTCTGTTGTGATAAATTGGATAAGTCAGTCTCCATGTCGTTAGTGGCGAGTTCGTTTGCGGCCGATTCATGAACAACCGGTTCAAACTCTTCAATTTCATTAGCCACTTCCACGTCCTGCTGAGGCTCTGGCTCAGGGAAATGACGCTCAACTGGCGGTTGTTGCATTTCCCAAGGGAACTTGACCACAGTGGGGCCAAGTAACATTTTAAATTCTCCAGTTTCGTCCTCAGTATTACTATCATCAGTATTACCCCTATCCCACGCATTTTCGTATTGAGTAAATTCCAATTTTTCCGCCTCCGGTTCACTAGTCAATGGTGGTACCGTTTTGGTTGCATCCCATCTACTTACTGATGGCTCTATGGTTTTTTGCACAGATGAGTACCCACCATATCTATCAAACCGCTTCCCGTCATCAACCACTTCCTTGCTAGGCTTTTTCAATGCCGATTTGAGCGGCTTTGGCGCCTCACGAACGCATTCGAAATTTCCGAGATTATTATCAGTATTAATATTATTATTCTTGCTGGGATCATTAGTACCCTTGTTATCATCATCAAGCTTCATAGAATCAAAATAAATATTCATCATGACATCTTCCACCCCATACCCTCGAGCCATATGCCACCATTGAGCTGAATAATCAGTCTGGGAACCGGAAAGACCTTGATCAAACACAACATCAGAGGGCTGTTGAGCCCATGGCTTTGTTCCACCGGCAAAATGGGCAATTGACACTTTACTTTCAAAATGCCGGAAAGCTGGCGTGTACTGATAAAGAGAAGACGGGGTAACGTTGTACGTGAATGGAATTCGGATCCAACCATTTTCCTTTTCGGCAAAGTATTGGTTCAATAGACCTTGGTCGCCTCCATCAAACGATTCGTTGGCTTCGGCTTGAGAAAGCAGTTCTTGGTATATGCAAAAATCCGGCTTGGCGACAAATACCCCAGAATTAAAGATATCCGGCCAGCCAATATCCGGAGCAGCCGCAATCTGATGTTTACCCAACTCAATGTCGAAGAGTTCGTTGATCGGCTTGACAATTAAAATATCGCTGTCGAGGAACACAATTTTGGAATATTGGGTTTGATTCCACACATAAACCTTTGTAAATGTGGCTATCAGCTCTGGCCGGTTCAATAGTTTAAATTCAATTGAATTCGGTCGAGTGTTGTTCACGCTCGGTGTTATAATCAATTTGTCATAGACTCGACCCAACTCCTCTCGAGCGCTATAGCTAACCTCATCGGTTATCAAAACAATAACATCTCGTTCCTGATCCAGCTCTTTCAATCTATGACCTAATACAAGACTGCCTGCCAAGTACTGGTCATTGAAAAGTAGTGTAGCGTAGGCTTCCATGAATAGATGAACCGCTTATTCTGCCAAAAAAAAAAAAAAAAAAAAAAAAAGATTTATTCAAAGCCCGTCTATAATAAGACAGAGGACTGTGTTTGGAACATGCCATTGTTGGGTGATAACCGGAATGTACCGCCGCATTCTGGAGCGTGTCTCACTTGATGAGGTAATTTTTATACACATTTAACATCCGCCAGCACCGAAAAACATACAAAGAGAATGCATAGGGAGGTTTATAGAGGAGCTCTGGAGATTAATGATATAAATATGGCCCGCTTACCTGAGGGTGCCCGTTCTGTAAACAAAAATAAGTGTTATTCTCGGTTTCTTTGTTTTCCCTACCCTGCATATTATACGTTGGTACGCTGCATGAGGGTGGGGCGGGAATGGGCCGCCAACATCGAAGCTGGGCAAACTGCACCACGAACCAATAACATCTGTAGTCAATTGCTAGCTTTAGAGACAGGACACATGAAGATGTGTGTTGTTGACAATTTATCAGCTCATCAGGTTATAAATATATAGCTACTATGTGATTTTCCGGGTCCTCTTTTTTATAGTCATTTCTTACCATTAGCAACTGCTGCATGTCCAGGCGGAAGTGCCTTTGAGGCAACTGGGGCTGCAGCCTGCGCAGCTTGTTGTGGAAATGACTGTGGTTGTGGTGACGCCTGTTGCGGGATGGATGGTTGTTGTTGGTGATATTGTTGTTGTTGTTGTTGTTGCTGCTGCTGCTGCTGCTGCTGCTGTTGTTGTTGTTGTTGTTGTTGTTGTTGAGCTTGGGCTTGAGCTTGGAGAGAAGCTTGGTTCTGTTGTTGTTGATGCTGATGCTGCTTTTCACCAGCAGAGTTCTCCTTCAAGGCGAGCAATTGTTTAGACCTGAATTGTTCGTAGTGGATCTGGGCGGTGGTATCAATGAGATCCTGCATGTGGGTAGAGATTAAGAATTTTCTGAGATAGGGGAATTCGGAATGCGTCTCATCTTCAACGTTGATTTGTCCCCAGCGGCTCTTTCTACCGGGAACCTGGCGGCCGTTAACATTGATAAGAGTGTCGGATCCAATAACGGCGAATGGAATCATGGACTTGATTTCGTCGTTTTGCTCCTTTTCGTCTTCGTCATACTCCTCGCTGTCGAATGGGTACAGTCTCAAGTTGTGGTATTCGAATTCGGATTGAATCACCTCCTTAAAACGCTGTCGCTCTGACAAGGTCAAACTGTCGGACTTACCAATAACTGGCACAACATTACAAATGTCGCATAGTTTTTTAAGCACAACAATGTCGATCGGCTTGAGACCATGGCCGGTTGGCTGAATGAAGAAGAGTACGCAATGAACGCGGGAGTCCGGAAGATAACGCTCCCGCTGGGCTGTGAGTTCCTTGCGCAAGTACTGGGAGTGCTGGTCCTTGATATACTTGACAATTGGATCCCAGCATTTTTCGTTATTCACCTGATCGCCATAGCCAGGTGTGTCAATAATGTTGAGCTTCAATCTGACGCCATTTTCTTCTACAATATGTGAAATGGCGCGAACCTCCGAGGTCCTGCCCACAGGCTCTGTGGCGATTCGCCGGCCGCTGGTCTCTGCTAATTTCGATGCAAACAGAGTATTAATTAAAGTGGTCTTACCCAAGCCAGATTGGCCGACGACCATCAAATTAAACTGAAAGCCACGTTTCAGCAGTCGGCGTTCAATTTGCTGGGGGATGGAGTCAAACCCAACGTGTCCGCTGGGTGTAATGGCAGCTGTGATAGACGAGCTCGACATTTGCGTTATTCGTCACAGGTGGAGGAGCAGGGACGGTATTTTTTGCTGAAGGAGGAAAAAAAAAAGGGGGTGGTGGTTTGCGTGTTTTGTTTACG
>JAJLUK010000025.1:117825-129199 GCA_030570055.1 Blastobotrys chiropterorum
TTTTTGGTTCTTTCGGAGAAAGGAAGCTACCAGGGGCACACAAGACTACGCCACTGGAGAGAGTATGCTCTACGGGCAGCCTTTTTCTAGGGAAGAAGCAAAACTCGAATATACGTTCTCAAGCGGAGCTACCTTTTTTTGCTTTTCAGAGAAAAAAGAAGTCGCCGGAAGCAGCACACTCCGTAGAGAGAAGCATTTCCTGCAGGCGAACTTCTTTTTTTAGAAAAGATGCGAAAGCAGTGGAGAAATAATAATATGTTAAAAATTCAAACACCTTCTATATATAACCAGTTAGATAATGCAGGAAAGAAAAATGCAACTCTTTTAGAGACGAGCGTTGGCTTGAATATTGTCAGTGACGGGTTCTCTGACCATGATGTCCAGAGGAAGGGGCTGCTCGGCTCTATTCAGGTAGATGGTCTTGTAGAGTTCAAAGCCGAGCTTGGAATATAACTTCACGTTCAAGGGCGATGTAGCCTCAAGATAACATGGGGTGCCTTCCTTATCGGCAATGTCCGTAACATAGCTGATGAGCGCTTTTCCGTAGCCTTTACCGCGGGCACTTTCGACGCAGCCCACGTAGACGAGATACCAGGAATGGTCGTCTCTTTCTTTCAAACATTGATGCTTTGTGTCGTGGAGGAGTGGGAGAAACTCCTTAAAATATCGGGTCTTGCCCTCCGGGCCCAATTTCCAATTCAGCTTCCAGGCACCGCTGCGGAAAATGGTCCACCAGTCATCCATGTTCTTCCCTGGCGGCATCCAACAGCTGATGCCTTCAAAATCACCGGCAACCAAAACGAGCCCGTTGAGGAGATGCGAGTAGACAATCGACTCATAGATCAAAACATCAGCCTCTCTGGCCTGCTCCTCAGTCAGGTTGTCGCACCAACTGAAGTACTTCGAGATTTGGTCATCCTTGAATGCCTCAACTAAACATGCAGCAGCTTGTTTATATTCATGAAATTCAACTTTCCGGACTGGTCCCATCTTTTTTTTTTAAAAATTTTTTTTTTTTCTCTTTTCAGACTTGATCTATTTGACGATACGGGGTGGGGGGAACAAAATTTCAGATTTCACAGATACACTCTAACATATATATCTGCGGGGCGTTTATTTATATTAAACGCCAGCCGGCGGCAATATGGGGGTGTCTGGGGACCTGTTTTGTTTAGGAAAGTGGAGGCGGTAGTCTATTAGTTACGCTAGGCCGGCCTATTAGTTACTTCTACGTTTCTCATGCCGGCAGCCTATTGTCATGTCCCAACTACCACATACCCGCCAGCTGATCAGGCCGCCGCGCGTGTGGCCGAGGGCGCGGTTAAACTATGACGCGAAACCGATCCCGTCCCTGTGAATCCGAGTATTCGTATCCCATGGACTGGAGGAACGCGCCGGCGGCCGCGACGTTTTGCAGCGTCAATAATTGTGGGGAAAAGAGCTGGCTGTCCATTTGAACCAGCGAGGCAATCATGTCGTCGTACATTCCCTGGTAGCTGGCTAGCATATTCGCACTATTATAATCCCGGTGTTTCATTAGCTGCGGGTTAAGGCACAGATGCAGGATAATCATGACGTCTTCCACCCCCATGTCCAGGAGCATTTTCGTACCGATATGACGATCATCACATTCTTGGCCGGTGAAGGCCTCACAGACGGATTGAATCAGCTTTGAGTTTTTGCTATCGGCACTCAAGCTCTCCAAGTCGTATATGGTAGAGTTTGCCAGTGTAGAGTTTATGATTTGGTTGCACTTATCCAGTGCAAGGTTGTAGAGCCGTTCTTGGCCCGACCTGTAGATTACCACATATTTCTTGGGACTGGTTTCACTATTGCTGGCTCGGATATTACTCAGTCGGTTTTGGATTCCCGTTTTTAATGTCTCAATGCTCTGAATTGTTGCCACCGGGGTGTTATAGTGCTCGTTATTATTGTTGTGTGCTACAAACAGTCGCAACAGCATTTGTAGAGATTCTGGCACGGGATCGTTTTGTGTGATGAAGAAAAGTAGGTCATCTCGAATTTCGTGACCGGCTTCTTTGGTTTGTTGGATCAGCTCTTGAGGAATTGACGCTGGCAGTTTCAACGATGCAGTGTCGTATGGGTTGCCTTCTAAACAAAACCCGTAGCTGAATAGAAACTCCTCGTTACTCTTTGGTCCGTAGTTGTTGGATATTTCATCGCCGGCCATGATGGCTCTAGCTGGACGAAGGGTGAATTTGCTATTATGTGTACACGTCCAATGGACGGGAGCCTCCAATTTGTGATTCAATGAGTCCACCAGCGGTACAAGAATTGAAATATAATCTGGAGCTTCTGGGTATACTAATCGTGCTGGAAATGATCGTGACGCGAAAATTCCACATGCCCAGAGGTACAGGTCCAACGTGAACTGATCTTTCTTATCATCAGGTAGCACTGCCATCACAGTCTCATACTCACTGGTCCAATCCTTCAATCGGACGTCAATGTCGTTCATCAAATTGGTTCCTTCTACCGACTTCAATTGTTCGTGATTATAAAACACTGGCAAGTCCAATTCCCCCGGTTGGGGTAACGCGCCTATATACGGAGCCCATTCGCTACGTTCTCCATTTAAAAATTCCCGCACCAAAGTTAACTTGTTGAAAATCTGAGCAAATTGTTTATTGTAGGATGCACCAAAAAGAGATTTTGCGACTCGAGGACTAATCATCACTTTCTCCGAACACGTAATTACCTCTTCGTCTTCGGCAATTTCCGCTTGTGCGATTAGTACTGATCCAAGCTCGCTAGCCACAATTTTCACTTTGTCAGAAACCATACATCCATTCTTCTTTCCCCACGCCTCTAATGCGTCCAATTTTTCATTATTCGTATATTTCATCAGATATTTAATTTCTCTCACTGATCCGCTGCAAAGTGCAAATCACAGAAAAAAAAATTCCGGAGTCTTACATAATCACTTTTTTTTTGTCCCATCTCCCCAGCGACGCGCCCCATGCACATCACGCTTCCCCTTTCGGCAACACACAAATAAAAACAAGGCATTTGTCGGTATTAATCAACAATATATATACAACAAACCTCGTTCTACGGCTATTACTATCACCACAACACAACGCCCATATAATGAGCAGTATCAAGTCGCTTGAAACTGGACTTTCCAGAGTTTCAATCAATGAAAATACTAACCCAAATCCTCAATTGACACAGCAAAAACTCAAAGCATCTACTTCCTCATCTTCCTCGTCCACTTCGTATAGAACTTCTACTTCCAAAAACCGGCACCCCTTGTTGAAACTTGCGCTGCAGAACCAAAATCAAATACCCCAATCTGCTGCTCCTTCTCGATCCAACAGCACTACTTCCACCTCTTCTGTTCAACCAAAGAATGTGGTCACATTGTCAGCGCAACAATGGAGGAACTCTCAAATGGGCCCACCAAGTTCACCAAAGCGCACCGCTGCAATCCGAAGCAACAGCGAGGCAATCCGACAGTCCAATCCACTATCTGGTGTCGGACCTCAACCAGTTCGTCAATACAGCCTTGAGAATTTTGAAATCGGAAGAAAGCTCGGAAAGGGCAAATTTGGCAAAGTCTATTGCGTCAAGGAAAAAACCCATGGCTATGTTTGTGCACTAAAGGTGATGGATAAGAAGGAACTGATTGAATACAAAGTTGAAAAGCAATTCCGAAGAGAAGTGGAGATCCAGTCCAACCTTAGACACCCCAACATTTTGCGTTTGTATGGGCATTTCCACGACGCCTCAAGAGTCTACTTAATTATTGAATATGTGGCATGCGGCGAATTATTCAAAGTCCTTCGAAGAGAGGGCCGATTTTCTGAAGCCAAGTCATCGAAATACATCTCGCAGATGGCGTCCGCTTTGGCCTATTTGCATGCCAAACATATCATTCATCGAGATATCAAACCTGAAAATATTTTGCTTGGCTTGGATGGTAATATTAAAATTGCTGATTTCGGCTGGAGTGTTCATTCCACTTCTAACAGACGTACCACAATGTGCGGGACTTTGGATTATCTCCCTCCGGAAATGGTCGAAGCAAAGGAACACGATTATAGAGTGGATATCTGGTCTTTGGGAGTTTTGGCATACGAATTCCTTGTTGGTAATCCACCCTTCGAAGAAAGCGGACATGCTGCAACTTATAGAAGAATTTCCAAGGTGGATCTGAGAATTCCTCCATTCGTTTCTCCAGAAGCATCAGATTTTATCAAAAAGTTGTTGCAACATGACCCGGAAAAGCGCTTCCCATTAGAAGAAGTCGACAAACACCCATGGATTGTTAAGAACCGGCCAAACTGGGACAAATTGGAAAAGAAACGTCAAGATGCATAATTATTAATATAACAATTTATATAAACTATTTAATCCCTAGAGAATTTGAAATTGTACCCTCCATCAGAATCATCGTCATCATCGTCATCTTCCTCCCTTTGGTTGTTAGTATTAGCTGCAACGCTGCCTTTCTCAGGACCAACGGGGGTGGCATCGTCATCGCTCTCTTCGGCGCCACTGCTGACATAAATAGAATCCGCTGGCGCCATAAATAGCCCGTCTTCTTCATCTGAGCTCGGCGCAAGATTAACAGATTCGCTCCGGGAGTTTTTCGCTCGTTTATTTGAATTTTTTGGGGAATCTGTCGATTTTGAATGCTTACGCTTTTTCGTATTATAACTGGTAAACATTGTCTGGACTTCGTTGGATTTTCTTAGCGAGTTCGAATCCGCCTCCACTAGAGGTATCTTTGTTTTGACTGTGTCATCATTGCTTGATACAGACGATCCCTTCTTTTTGAATTTCTTGAAATTTGGCCTGCCCGAATAAGCTAGGGCGTCTGCCCGTGATGTTTCGTGAGGCCTTCTATTTATTGGCATTGTACATTCAATAATGGCCAAGTCTTTGAGTCGGGGAACGAATTCGTCGGCCGAGTCATTTCCATCGTTTTCGGTAACAGGAGCATTATCGTCATTGGCGTTTCCATCATTTGGAGAAGACTCATCTTCTTCCGCTTCATTCTGTTCCGTTCCCATTATTTCAAGTTCCAAATCGTCCAGCTCAGATGATGGTGTAGGCTGCGCATTCTTTTGTCGTTTCGAGCGCTCATCCTCCTGCTCTACTTGCTTCTTTCTCTTTGCTGGAATTGCTGTTGTGCGATCTTTGTCGTCATCTGCTACACTGCTCTTCATTTCAGGGTCTTCAGTCGGACCATCGTCCTGTTTGTCTTCTTGTTTGGGTTTCGGGCATGGCAAAGGTACAAAGTCTGACTCCTTTCTCTTTGATCTGGTAACTGCGGCAGTCCAACGTGCCATATTCATCCTTGATGAAACGGCTGAGGTGCGTCTGGATGCCGAAACTAACGAAGATGTTTTATTCGTCTCTTTTCGAAACGTTTTCATTCTAACAATGTCAAATTTGCATTCCAATACTGAGGTTGGAATGGACTCTTCTGGAAGTAAATCCATCCCTAAATCTGTGGCAGCAAGGACTAAACGTTCAAACCTCTCTGTGCCTATGTCATCTGAAACTGCTTGAGACGAGGGTGGTTTAACCAAAACAGTGTTCTTGCCTTTTGAATTCACAAAATTAACAATATTTTGGTGCTCTTTTGTGATATCGTCCGCAGACATGTCGTAATATGCACATTTTCCAGAACCCGCAGTCAGAACCAAAATCAATCGATCACGCTGTTCTGAGTCAAAAAATAGGAACGTGATCCCTTGGAAACAGTCTCTTCGTTCAGTCCTGACAGCAAGCCTCATGTCGTTGTTGGGCAAGTATTCGATAGGGTCCGGAAAATTAAATTTGAAATTCTTTTCTAGCACGTCCATCGCCGCATGTAAAGCTTTGGCAAAGTCTAGTGTGACGATTGGCATTGTACGGAGTAACGCCTGCAAGGATTTGTTGGAATATTTGTCGGTCGCATTCAGATAATGTGTTGTATTGCGATGTAGCTGACCAAGAAGCTTGATATCCATTGGCTCCAGGTAAGACCGCAATTCATTTGCAATTTTATCATGAGCCGTGCCATATGCTCCTGTGGAGAAAGAGATTACTACTGGCTCCCATTTGATGCAAATGAGTTCCCGGGATTTTCCAAAGGAGATTCGAACAGATTCTTTCATTGGATCCAGCACAAACACACTACCACTTGAATATTGCTTACCTTCAATTTCCATCCCCTTCTGAGTCGACAAATCTTTAATAGATACCGTTGTTTTTTGTGACGTATGGCGGAAAGAATTCTCTTTGACTTTTCCAATTTCAATTTCGGCGTGATTTCTTGACACAGTTTTTTCCATCAGGCGAATGTCGGAGTGGCTGTTACGCCCTACGGTGTATTTCTTTCCGGGTCGAAGCCATCTTACAGAGCCTACCACCAGATTAGCAACAGAATGGCAAAACAAAATATCAAACCTACCTTCACCATCTTTTGCCAGTACCCACATAAAACAGGATTAGTGGTCGTTTGGTAGGCTGTGGGAAGGAGAGCTGAGAAGCGCGCGTTGAGAATTAAATTACACACACTCAATAAATAATATACTACAATTACTGTCTTTGCGGGCTTTGGGACCTACTTCTGCCGGTTTTCTTAGATCCGAAACTTCCTGCCGATGAATTCACAGGGCTGACAAATGTAAAGTCGACTTCCACATTTTTTCCTAGCAATTCCATCCCATTGGCCTCTGTTACTGCTGCCTGGGCCTCTTTTGCAGTTCTATATTCAACCAACGCATATCCTTTTGCAAACCCTGTTCTTCGGTCGAGATTCAAATGGATGTTTTGTACCGTTCCATAATCGCTAAATACGTCAACGACCTCGTCTTCTGTTATTTCTTCATGTAAATTCGTCACAATAATGATCCATCCTTCGATAGCTAATTGAGTATTAGGGAGGTGAATGAAAGATTCCGTTCGCATTTAGCTTACATTTGACAGCAGGTGCTTCAGCAACTACGTTTACTCTATTAGTACAGCTCAAAAATATGATTCTAACACAATCCACTTACCATGATCAACGTCCATCGCTTGAGCCTCGGACATTTTATTTTTTTTTTTTTGAGGAGTATTCGTGTGTTGAAGAGTTTGTTGTCCCAAATGCAATTTGCAAAACTCCGCATTTTTTGAGGATCCGGAGTGTACAAATTTTTATTTTATTTTATTTTTTTCTATTTAGTTTCAATTTAAATACATCATCACTATACTTGACGTTTACGGTAATGAAATACCGACGCCAAATTGAAGTCCTTTTCTAGTAATATCATGAGCCCGAGTGGATAGGGGAACTGAGTAGGTCAGTTCCAATTGAGCTGCCTCGGTTTTATAGCACAAACCAATTCCAGCTCCAGTAGACGGAGATTCGAACATTGGCTTGAGAGGATTTTCAGAATTCGCATCAACTGGAGTCAACGTGGCACCATTGAAGAACAGCATAAATCGTAATGGAGAATTAGTGTCTAGTCTCGGCAATTTCCCATAGATATTCACACTGCCCTTAACATAGCCATCACCACCAATAGCATCATCAAAATCCTTTGGTCCTAGGCCATTGTTTTGATAGCCGTAAAGGCCGCTCTTTGGTCCACCAAGATAAAACCTATCGACAATTGATGAATTTTGCGTCCATAGTAATCCAGATCCACCACTAAGTTCGACAACCATTCTATTTTTGATTGGATCAAGCGTTTTTGCGATAGAACCATGAGCAATACCGCGAGCAAAAGACGCAGTTGACTGAACGACACTGGGCGAGGCAATTTCACCATTGATAGATAATTTGAATCCCTTGGTAGGATAAAATACATCATCAGTTGTATCAATGGCCCAGTCCGCAACAAATGAAGTCTTTAAACTTTGACCAGAATTAACTCTAACTGAATCACTGGCAGAAGTTTTCAGACTATGAACGTTTCTTGAGGAGGCGTCGATACCGACAGATACATCTCCACCGAGGACATTGGAAACCAAAAGCTTAAGCGACGCGGACTGCAAATCCTGAGAATGGGAAGCCCAAGGAAGGTCCATCGACTTCCAGTCGGAATTAATACCCAGACCAAACTTGTGCGAATGGAGTAGTGGGACTCGGAACCTCAAACCTGCCGATTGCAAACTATTCGGAGGGAAATCAGCATTCCCCACAAGAGTCAACGATTCTGCACCGCCGAAAGTGTTGTCAAGGTTAGCTGTAGCCAAAAATCCAGCTTGTTCCCCATTTCGTGTTAGCGACTGTAGTTGGACGGTCTTTTGCCGAACCCGATTGAGATGAACCACGGTTTTGAGATCGAGGAATCTATCCACAACTGACGATGGATCTAGTTCAACGTTATATCTGACTGAATCGTACAGCCCAAAAGATTGAAATTTGTGCGCGACATCTTCTAACGAATCAACAAACTCCCGGAGGTTCAGACTTGGGTCGAAGAATTGTTCAACTTGATGATTTAAGAAGGAGTCTCTCGAATCCTCGGCACCCAACACCTCAACCCGGTTTACCTTGACTGGTAACCCAGAGTTTCTCTCCAACTAAGCATCACGTTAGTGTAAGCAAGATGGCGCAGTCGTTGTCACTCACAGCTTCGTTAAGATCAATCTTTACCTTGGCCTTCTAATATAGCTGTTAGACCTTGCATTCATTATTTATGCTGTAGCTTTTCTCTTCCATACCTCTAGCTCATCCATATCTTGTTTGTTGAAAGGTTTGGTATTATTGGTCGGACTCCCAACAGGACTATGCATAACAACAAGCATGGCCGACACGATAATTCAACTGTACCATGGGCATAGACGGGAATTGTAGGCAATGAAACATAAATTTTTTCGACCGATTATTGCTTGTTTTCCGATTCTAACTGGCATAGGAAACAGATCCAAATTATCCCGGATGTTTATGCTGATGGGATAACGGCAGTCTTCGAAGAGAACGACGGCGCGCTGGGGATATCCAGACGGTTTCTTCAAAAGGCATATTGCCAGATACGTGAAGAGTATACGACTGAACGGGACAAGTTAGGAGCTGACAAGCTAGAGTCGCAGCGTAGTTGTGATAGAATGCTGGATTTGACCCTGATCATGTTAATGCAAACCACTGAAAATCTCAACGCGATAAATGCACGAAAAGCGATCCTTCATTATAAAAACTCCAACCGACTATATTTGGACGAGCTGCATTTCCTCAATGTTCTATTTGCGTCACCGTTACAGAAGCATACCAAGAGTCCAATGTTGTGGCAACATCGGATATGGACTCTGACACAATTGGATGAAATGCCAGACTTTGGATCAGAGCTTGAAGTTATTTATAAAGCAGGTGAATTTCACTCCAAAAATTATTATGCATGGTCTTATGCACGATGGCTAATATCTTATTGCAACCCAAATCTGAATTGGCTGGCCCAGGACATGTTTGGGAAGTGCATAAAGCATATTAGTGATGTATCCATGTGGTCATTTCTGGAACATGTTTTAAACCTTCATGGAGACAGGGAATTGTCGCTAAAGTATGCGCAGCTTGCTATAAACGAAAGCCAAATGTTCCCCGAACATGAGGCCATGTGGGTGTTCATTCGCACAGTCCTAGCCAGGTGGGGGGCTATTGGCTTGATTAAAGAGATTGGCGGTGCTCCGACCTCGAAGGAGCAGGCTCTCCGTGATAATTCAAGGAAATGGATTGAAACAGTAATTACAAAAACACATTGATGATGAAAAAAAAAGTAATAAAAATAATCGTAATAAAACTAAGCTGCTTGAGCTCTATGGTTCCGCATCTACAAATTCATCGTCGTCATCATCATCATCTTCTTCCTTTTTTGTACGGTCACCAGCATTATTGCTGCTGTCATTATCATTTGCTGGAAGCGATTCTTTCACAGTGCCCATGTCATTTAATGGGCCAGCTGCCCCGCTCTTTTCATGAGCAGGAATGTGGAATTGTTCATGAAATTCTTCACCGGGTAATATAGGACAAACGGAGCGAATCTGCTCTATTTGCTCCTCTGGTGTCTTACCGTCAATAGCCTTATAAAGTTTGTATTCCAAAGGACCATCAACTTGGGTAAATAGCTTTGGATGGAACTCCACGCCCTCTTCTTGTCTCTGTTTTGCTTCTTTCCTCTGACGATCTTCTATTGTAAATTTCTCATCCGTGGCAACGTTGTGGTCACGAGCAGTGAGAGCATCGGTTACTTTCTTCCATAATCGTCTGGATTCTCGTTCACCTTGTTCGTCCAGAGGACGGACGTTTGGTGTTATTGGATTTGCCTTGGAGACGTTGAAGAATTCAGACTTCTTTCCCGTTTTGATATCCTTGATTTCCATGAGTTCGTTCCATTTACCCGTGATCTCATACAACACTTTGCCGGTGGATTCCTCTTTAATCTCACCACCAATAGCGTTATAGGTACCAGAAATGAATCCTTTGGTCTTGAATTCAATGTCTGCAACGAGATCATTACCAGGACATCTCACATACAAATGATCACCCATTTCATACTTCATGGTGCCAATAAGAATGCCTCTCGCGTACATGTTGGGCTGTGTAAGTTCGTAAGTTTCCACTTGACCCTTCTTATCAGTTTTATCCAAAAACTGCAAATAGCCAATACCTTCCATCATACTAGCAGCAGAATTTCCAAGAAACTTTGATTTTGGAATAAGAATACCGTCAATCCGAATGTGGTTTTCCGGGGACATGAAGAAATACGATGATTTAGGAGGATGATGAGATGTTTGTTCAGAAACGTAAAATGCCTTTGTGCCATTTGGCAGGTCCCAGTAACAGCTAAAATGTTCACCAAGGACTGGGTTTAATGGCTTCTTGACTGCCTTTGGGGTGATGTGCCATCCGGAAAGATAAAACTTGACCACACTAACAAACCGTTGTACTGGGTCGTCCAGATCATGGGCCTCAAGCAGGATATCTGGGTGTTGTAATTGGTTGGTGATTCTTTCCAACATAGATTTACGCTCTAAAATAAATGTTGGAAGTGTGATTCTAGATAGATCGGCCCCAGATCTCAGTTGGTTTATAATCCCAAGAATCATGCTCTGTCCCTCTCCGTCCATTTCGTCAATGTCTAGAAACGTAATTGGTCAGACATGTTACAATTTGGGTTGAACTAAATGCGTAAAAACTTACCGTCAAGCTCCTCTTGCTTTGTTGAAGGAGATGGTGCGGAAGGTGGTGCAGGCGATTTGGCTAGGTAGGAAAGTGGTTAGTTTGGTGTCAATCAAAGACAATGGACCATATACTCACATCGCGATCTTGCGGACGCTAACAAACTGGACCCAACCATGATGAAACAAGTTGTTACAGAAAAACGATGTTTTTATACAAAAGAATTCCAATTGAGGATTATTATTGCTGTGGGTT
>JAJLUK010000025.1:129299-143901 GCA_030570055.1 Blastobotrys chiropterorum
AGGGAATATTTTTTTTAGTAAACGGGGGACTGCGCAAGCTGGATAAGGGAAGATGTATTTTTTTTTTTTTTTTTTTTTTCTTAGCTTCTCATGTGTTATGTAGTTAATGGAAAAGGGCGCCCATTCGTAGGGGTACACAAACATATGCTATAGTCTTTGTTTAAAAAACGCCGCTACGGGCCTGACCCACAAATGGTTGCCACCCTCTTTTTTCTTTTTGTGCACCGTGTGCCTCTCCATATAGGCAAGGAGAAATCAGTTTCTTGGCCCTGGTGCCTGAATACACGTGCGGCGTTAAGGCCTTGGTCACAGCATAAAAATAACGGGAGTGTGACGGCCATGTTACCAGCAACTGAATATTTCTATACGTTCATTGCGGAGATATCTACGACACTTCGTGAACGTGAAGACGGCAATGAAGCTATTAATCACCGCCACTGCAAAGTAAGACAAAACCAGGGGCGCCCCAGCCGCTGCGGCGTTCAACTAATCATATAAATTGTAACGTTTTCCGACGAAAAATATGAGACAAAGACATACCTCGGACCATTGTAAAAACCCATATGTTTGAATACAAATACAAATTAATACTTTTATCTTCTTTCACTCATAATTATTACTTGATACATTAAAAAAATCTGGAGGGAGGGGGGATGCTGTGTTTAGTGCTCCAAGATGGAAAGAGAGCCCGTGATGACCACATTCTCAAGGATTGCACCGTTAGGAATATCAATCTTCTTACCTTCTTCGCAAACAATAATGACGGTTCCCTTGAGAGTGACATTCTTGCCTAAGGTAACGTTACCGGTGATGGTGAGATGATCAAGTTCAACAATCTTTGGCATGTGTGGGATGCGCTTTTGGAAATCAGAAACCTTCTTGAAGTGGCCACCAAGTTTGATAAGTGGGGCCCCACCGAATCGGCCAGAGCTCATTTCCAAGTTGCCACGCGAAATAGAATACAAATCAGACTTAACCAAGAGGAGATCAGAGGTGGTTTTGACAGGCAGGAACCGTCGACGTGGGACATTAACGCCATGCGAGCCCTTGAAATGGCGAATGGCTGCACCGGCCGCAGTCTCAAGTTGCAAAACGCCAATCTCAGTATTGCCCTGTTGGACGGTCTTGCCATTTGGAATAATCTCCATGGCGAGTTCGTTATTCTCAACAACCCGCTTGATCGCCTTGAGGTTGATCCACAAGTTGTTGGTGTTGAAGTACTTGAATTTCTTGATAGACTTGAATTCTTCAACATGTTCCTTTGGAACTTGAGCAATCTCCAATAGTCGCACAGAGCCATCATAATCAATGATTGTGCCACCTTTGACATCTGCTCTGGTCTTGTCAGTCAGCTCCATGAGAAACTCGGCATCCTTTTCAGCCATGTGCTTGAGAATGTTGAAATCAACAACCGCACCCAAGTTATCACCGTTGGAAACAAACAAATATTCCTTGCCTTCGGCGATGAGCTGATCTAAAACGCCAGAGTTGGCCAAAGATTCAAACAGGTCACCGTGTCCTGGTGGATACCAGTAATCAATTGGATCGTTCACATCCTTGGGAACTGGTAATAACGAATCCTTGTGAACTCGTGGGAATCTGGATTGATTAAAGGTCTTGATGTTGACCTTGTGGCCCTGATACTTTTTGATAATAGTAGATGTGTCGTCATCAGTATTGAACGAGTTCATGAGGATGAACGGAACATCAGTGTTGTATTGACGGTTCAAATGCTCAATCTGTCTGACAGAAAGATCCAAAAATGACTTGCCATCACGAACCTCAATGATAGACTTGGGACCAACGCAACCCATGGACGTACCAAGTCCACCATTCAACTTCAGCACTGCCAGCTTGTCCAAATATTTGGCACCAGCTTCTTCCCCACCTTCAATGGTTCGGTAGTCAACCACTTGCTCGGGGTTTGGTGGTTGGATTCTATCCCAGTCCAAAGTGGTGCCCTTTGCTTTATCAGTCAAATGACGTCTAAACAATGCAAAGAAGTTATCCATTTCGGTTTCAAACTTCTTCTTTTCTTCCTCATCTTGGACGGTGTCCGCCAATTTGTTCAACGCGTTACGCATCTGGCTGGCCGCAACAGTAGTTGCAGAATTATCAAAGGCCTGTTTTCTCAATTATTAGCTCTCTATATGCAGATGGAATATTTTACTGCTGTCTTACAAATGCGCTTTGACTCTTCAAATGTTTCTTTGGACCTTGATCAGTCATTGGAGAAGTTTAATATTTTTTCCGGTTGATTTGTAAGAAGGGGAAAAGAACTACCACGCTATATATAAAGGGAGGAACAAATCATACGTGTTTGTTTGCGCGCAGGCGTACCGCAAAAAAATAAAATAACAAAAATAAAATAAAAAAATAAAATAAAACACAAAATGCGGAAGGCATACAAACTAAAACAAAAAACTCCCCGTTTACAATGCAGCCGAAGAATTTCTACCCATACAGAGCTGCGTTTCTTGTCCGAAAGCTCTTGTAACATGCTACATGTATCATGGTCAAGTGGGACACGGACACTTTAAACCTTGATATTATCCGAGTATTAGTAACCATTCCCAACGTTGGTGGTCATTGCGATCAAATCACATCTCGGGGATCTTTGGTTCTCACTATAGTTTCCTATCATGTTTCATAGTTCGACCACATTTGCAACGCCGCATCCTATGGGGCTCGCAGAATGATCTCTTTGTTACAATCGGGCAAACTGTCCCACCATTTCTTTTTTTGTGTGGCATTTTCCGTTTAGTTCTCTCTGTCTCTTTACAGATCGGCATGGGGATCCACACGTTTCTATTTTTGCGTCGCCGCGTTGACTTGATTTGCAGTTTCAACATTTTTTTTTTCAGGGCGGTGCCACCCCTGAAAGTATGCATGTAAAACTTCGGATTGATCCGGAATAGGAAGCAGGTTGTAAAAAACAAAAAAAACAAAAAAAAAAAAATAATAATAATTATCATTATTAAAATAAATAAAGAAAGGCGCGGCCTAGTAAACAATCATCTAGTAATGATTAAATAGCTTCATTTTTTTTTTTTTTTTATTCAGTTTTTGTCTTCATCATGTAATGATACTGTCGAGAACCCCTCCTCATTAAAATCAAATTCATCGTTATTATTCTGGGATGTCGATGATGTTTCTCTATTAGCATTCCCGTCCTTATTTTCATCATTTTCATCATTGTTTTTTCCATCAAACCGTTTGATAGGCGGCCGTCGGACCACTTCAAACCCCTTATGTTCTGGCTCTTCGGGTATCGCGGGCTGAAACTTTTTGAATCCCCTTTTAAGTCGTGTTGCAATTGATTTTTTGAGACTGTTAGTATTATCATCGCCATCATAAGTATTATCATCTCTATCTTGGATAAGCGGACCCCGGTTCTCGTTTTCGTCATCATCCTCATCATCGGACAATCGTTGTGTGTAATAAACATCTGCTTCTCGAACAGCATAGTTGACATTCTTTTGGTTATTATTGTCCGTAATAAACGTAAAGTCTTCGTCATCCTCGCCATCACCTTCCTCGACCAACCTGTTGCGTTCTTCAGACCTGCTTTCAGAGGTGCGAGGAACTCCATACGCCCAATCGTGGGAGCTTTGGCGTCTCCTCGGTCTTCTGTAATAAGTATCGCCACCACCAGCTCTCGTCATCGGCATGGTCTCAGACGTTGGCGATGAGACATACAGATCGTCGGCATTGATATCATTTCTTCCTGCAGGTTGTTGATTCCATAATAACGCATCCGGCGATGAGCGCGTGCCAGACTTGGCTAAAACTGCACCGTCTTTTTGCTTTCTCTTGGACAGCATTTTCATGCCGTACACGGCCGCAGTTGGCGAAGTTGCAGGCACATGTGTAGTGTCCACAGCCCCGCTCATCAGGGCGAAGAGTTCCAACACCACTTGGATTACATGTATAACACACATGATCAACACCAAGGCGTGAATTATCAAAACAACATAAGCTATCCAGCCTCGTACCGTTGGATTGATTTCTAGTGACCCGACAAACGGAATCAGCAAAAATATCAAAATCAGTCTAATACTTGCCATCGTCACACTAATAAAGTTCATGTTGGTGATGGGGTTAAATGGCCGAATGCAGGCCAACGCAATCAAATATGACAATTCAGTCGTTGCCAGTAAGGTTATTTGTGCCAGCCCCGAATCCTGAATAGCACCAACGGTCAGCCCTCGTATTAATGTAATTGCCAGATCAATGATAACAAAGTTCGCCTTCGACTCCATGTAGGTGTTGTAGAGAGGACCATATAGCAATACGGTAGACAGGTCGTCATAAAGTTCTTCTCGGTTGGTAGTCGTTATTTTATAAGAAGTCCAACCAGCCGCTGCCACCCATGCCAACATCAATACGGCAGCAAAAACATCGGCCGCAGTCGATGTTGGGCCCCGTTGAATTATCAGTAGTTCGAAAAATGAAAAAGCTAATATAGGCCATCCAAACGCTAACAAAAAGATCCGTAGTGTCACACCACCCAGAAATGGTAACGATCTAGTCCGCAAGTCTAAATTGTCACGTCGAATCCTCCTCCATGTCCATGCCAGCCCGAATCCGATTAAACATAATATAACAATTACCGCTGTGACAACCAAAAGCCAAACCATAAATGCTGGCCAAATATCCTGGTCCTCGGATAATGTCAATGTGCGCGCCATCTTGCCAAGTCCAAACTTACTGGTTCGAACTACGTACAAATCATCTTCGACACTATCGGGCGTATCGCTTACAAAGTTGATACCGAACAATAACGCACTCCATGACATTGTGCTGACGACGGGTTGGAAGAATCCCGGGAAGTTTAGCGATAAACAGGCGGTAAAGAATGCAAATTGAAGGTATTTCAACAAGTCGATAATGCCCGGTGTGATCAAACGAATCGCATTCGGGTCACTGCCAAAGTTTGATGTCGATAAATAAATATTTCTGGTACCCGTCCATGGGTTTGAATAAACTGCAAACGTATAGGAAATGCAGAGTAAAATGAATACAGCCAAAAATCCAACCAACAAAACGTACCATACATAGCCGGCCAAAACTGGTGACACCGAAATTGAAATACAACCAATCACGTCGGAATCTGCTGTCGGGTCAATGATATAAAAATTCGTGTCAAAAGTAACTCCTTGGTAAGCCGACGACACATTGAATTCGAAAAAAAATGACGACTCTCCTGGGCCAAACGGACAACCATCTGCAGCCTGACGACAAAATCGTTGGTAATCATCATAAACTTCATATTGTAGCACATGAGACTCAATCTTCAACGTGGTGTATTTATTTGTTGACGCATCTAAATCGGTCAATCTACCGCCGTTCACGCTTCCAAACACTTCGTACTTAATGATATTGTCACCACTTCCCTTTGGATTCATAAAGCCGGCCTCCACCTTGTGTGGAACGAAATATGGTTTTCCCTTCAACGGGGTCAGACAATCCTTAAATGCAACATCCACAGCGCGAGCTGGGCTGGATAGTAGAACCAGTACGAACAAGATGATTGCTCTCATGCTCCAAACCTGATGGGTTTGTAACATTATTGCCATCTGAACGTTGGATAAGGTGGTTGTCAAAGGATAATAATAATAATAAAACCCCCCGTATCCTTTTAAAAAAAAGTAAACCCTTTTTTTTTTTTTTTTTTTTCCTTTTCTCTTGTAATAAGGTTAAAAAGAAATTCTCCCTTAAACTCTTTTTTTTTACTAATTGAGGCTTTCCTGTCTTTAACTCAATCTTTAAAGTTTGTCAACATATTCATACGTGTTCACCGTCTTTTCAACAGTGGTGATTACTCCGTGCTTTTCTCGGTGTGAAAGGAAGTCAGATATGCCGACTTTTTTTTGTTGTTGTCTGCTGCAATCACACGCCGCGTACAAAATTAGGCTGCCTTACTCCTCTCTCTATTTATAAAAGGAGAGGAGGGGGAAAGAAAGAAAGGATATTATCGATGTACATCCGCGCACCGCGCGATGCATATTAATTATATTGGACTGTATTTGATTGAGCGGGAATCAAAAAGATGGCTGTTCATGTTGACTTTCCTACAAAGTAATTGAGGCTTCTTGTTTCGGTTAAACCCATTAAATTACATGCTATTTTAAACTAGCCTTGCTCTTCCCTTCGTCTGGTGCTAATTGCCGCAGGTATATTTTGGAAGCGGCGGGAGTCGGCCCTCGTTCCACTGGATTCTCTTTATATGAATCATCAGAAGTACCAATGGCTAATAATGTACCAGTTTGGTTTACGTCTAACGACATAACTGGGTATTGGAACCGTTGATATTGTTTTAGGCGCTTCTTCGCCTTGTGGTCCCACAGGCATACCATCGCATCGGACCCTCCTGAAAAAAATGTACCGTATTTCGGGTGAAACGCCAACGCATTCACAGGAGTCACCGTATCTATGCCGTTAAGTTTATCCACGATCCGATGACACTTAAACGCATATTTTTGAGACTGGCTTTGGGGGGAGGGGTCGAAAAATTCCACGGCCACTCTACCTTCAATTGATGTCGTTGCATATCCGTGTCCGTCTGGGGAGCATCGTAATGTTCGGGTAGGGTATTTTAAACTTGATTCCCGTCTCTGAATAGGTTCATGTAGATTTCTAACGTCATAAATATGGAACTGCCGATTAGACATGCCAACAACCAGTAAATTTTCAATGGAATCCATGCAAAACACTTTCCCTGGCAAATCTGTAACGAACCTATTTCCGTTCCCGCGAGGGTCTATCTGCTGCAACGTTCTGTCCCAAGATCCTGTTATCACAGTTCTGGTGTTTGTATCGTGTATAATACTGCTAATCCCGCCTTCATGGTCCTCTCCAATTATATCCTTCTCCCCTGTTTCTAAGTCCACCCGATAAGCTCGTCGTTCCAAGCCGCCGCTAAAACACGATGCTCCAGAAAGCTTCTCCCAGCAAACGTCTAAAATCGGTGCTCGGGTTTGAATATGATTGTCCAACGACCCATCGTGCATATTATATAATCGCAATCCGCAGTCCCACGAGCTCACCAACAGCTTATCGGTGTTCCCTACAGGATTGAATTTGACCGCTGAAATTAAATCATTTGGCGGATTATTTAACTCGACACTCATTGTGGATATTTAAAAAAAAAAAAAAAAAATCGTGTTTACGCGCCTCCAAAAGTAAACAAATATGTTACCATGCGCAATGAGTAGATTTAATATTAGCCGCATCGTCTTATCGGACCGGTTGTTCCTCTCTCCTTTTGGGACCTTTCAATTAGCTAATGGACCTTTATGCAGAATCCGCAATACATATGTTCCATGTAACATGTCAAATAACATTGATTCATCGCCATCCTCTGATCATGTTGCCAACTCAAACTCAACGTCATCCATTGCTGAAAATCTTATGGATCGTATGATTGCTGCGGCCTTACCCACGACAATTAATTCCAATGAGCTAGATCAGAAAATCCGTCGTCAACGGGAACGCCCTCCATTTTCTATACAATTGACCAGTCGGAATTTTCAGAAAATGACTTCTCGACTGGGGATTGTTTATGAACTATACTATCTGTTTAATGAATTTATTTATTGGAAAAACCCATCGCTCACGTTGACGATCTTATCATTATATTCTTTCACCTGCCTGAATCCGAAAATCCTACTAACATTGCCGTCGGCCGGTACTCTCTTGTTTGTCATGGTTCCTGCGTTTGCAGCTAGACATCCACCAGCGCCCTCACCGCTTGCTAATAACCCAGTAGTTGCTTCGGGCCCGCCATTAAGAGAGCCGCCCCTCCCGAGGCCTGTCCCAAATTTTTCAAGAGAATTTTATCTGAACATGGTGGATACACAAAATTCAATGCTGGATTTCGTAATTGCTTATGATGCAGCTGCAAAGGTTATTTCCTCCCTCGGGCTATTCGCCAATGAGGCCCGGTCCTGCCTGGTTTTTTGCATCTTGACCACTGTCACAGCAACAGTTTATATTTTGGAACCATATTTGACACAGTACGTCCCGTGGAGAATAATATTCATGTTAATTGGCTGGATCGCTTTAGCATCAACTTTTCCGTTTTCAAACACGGCTTTGGAAGACATTCAAAAGGCAAATTCTAAAGTGAGAGACGTGTCACGAACTCTAGTAAAATGCTTTGATGAATATTCGGCTCAAGAATTTTCTGAAATTGACGCATTAGATCAAAGACAAGTCGAGGTGTTTGAACTTCAATGGATTGACAGCAAAAATAACCAATGGTCTTCATCCATCTATATTAATGAGCCAAACAAATCTCAAAGTCATCCACTCACGACTGCGTGTGCTACAGCTTTATCTGAAATACTTCCTCCAAAAGAGTGGATGTATTCGTCAAAGTCCTGGAAATTGGATTATTCACCGGAAACTTGGGTTACTTCCAGGAACTTATCTCACCTATTTTCTATCGATTCTGATGAGAAATGGGTTTATGATACAGACAGGTCATGTCGACGTCGAAGGTGGTTAAACACATGTACTCGAAAATATAATCAAAATCTTTGAAGCTTTATTTTTTTTCTCTATCTTACATGTTATATTATTAAAATAACCTTTGAAACCCTAGTGATCCAATTTTAAAATATCTCAACCAACCCATTGTCGTGCATTTCTGAACAATTGGATCCACGGTCCTTCTTCCATCGTACTGTCTTTTGGTACATATGAGTTGGCATCCAAAATTGTTGCTCTCTCTGGATGTGGCATCATAGCCAACACTCTGCCGTTAGGTGATCGAATACCTGTAACACCTTCAGGAGATCCATTTGGATTGAATGGATACTTTTCAGTTGCCTTTCCATAGTTATCAACATATCTAACAACGGTAAGGTTTTCTTGATGGAATTTCTTTTGCATCTCTTCGTTTTCAAATTGAACTCTACCTTCACCGTGTGCAACTGGAATTGGGAATCTGGATCCTCTCATGTTAGTGAAAAAGATGCTGCTACTGGATTGTGGAGTCATGTCGTCATCGACAATTTCCACCATTACAGTACGCGCTTCGTATTGCTCAGATGCATTACGCTCAAACGATGGCCAATTTTCTGCCCCTGGAATCAATTCCTTTAATCGCGACAGGAACTGGCAACCGTTACACATACCAACGGCAAATGTATCCTTTCGTTCGTTGAAGAATCGGTAGAACTCAGTCTTTACGTCTTCGTGGAATAACACTGATTTGGCCCAACCTGCACCAGCACCCAAGACGTCACCATACGAGAAACCACCACACGCAGCCAGTCCCACAAAATCGTCCAATGTCACTCTCTTGCTCAAAATGTCTGACATATGAACATCAACGGGAGTAAATCCTGCGTGACCAAATGATCTAGCCATTTCTGCATAACCATTGACACCTTGTTCACGCAAAATCGCAACCTTTGGTTTAGTATCGAACGCCGGCATCGGGGAAATGTCGAATGCCAACTTATAAATAAGACCAGGGTCAGCATTATCCACGATAGCGTTGTATTCCTGGTCAGCAGACTTTGGATTGTCTCGCAATCTTTGCATCTTATAGGATGTAGTAGCCCATTTTTGCTGCAAACTGGCACGACTTTGTTCCAAAATGTTCTTACCATTAAAGTTAACAGTGACGGATTGGTCCTTGGCAGACTTGACAGTACCAACCAAACTGATACAACTCGATGGGACACCAGCTTGAGTGAGAACATTAATGAACGAGTCAACGTCAGAGACCTGGAAAACGGCACCGAGTTCTTCTGAAAACAAACTGGAGATGGCATCCTTACCATTAATATCAAGATCGATACCAACTCTACCGGCAAATGCCATTTCCAAGGCAGTCGCGATCAAACCACCATCGCTTCTATCGTGGTACGCCATAACAATGTCCTTTTGATGCAATGCTTCCATACCCTTAAGCAAGCTCTTCAACACTTTACCACTGTCAACATTCGGACAAGCGTCACCAACCTGGTTATAAACCTGAGCCAACGCAGAGCCACCAAGCCTATCCTTACCTTGACCAAGATCGACCAGCATCAACTTGGAGCCTTCCACTCTTTCCAACTGTGGAGTCCACGTTTTTGAAACATCGGCGACAGGGGCAAACGCAGTAATAACCACGGACATCGGAGCCGTGACTTCTTTGTTATCCCACTTCATCTTCATAGACATGGAGTCCTTACCGACTGGAATCGAAATTCCCAACTCCGGACACAAGCCAAGACCAATGGCTTGAACAGCTTCATACAGAATGGAGCCTTCGCCTTCATGAGACGCGGCACACATCCAGTTAGCACTAAGTCTTACCCGTTCAAGAGCCTTGACATCAGATGCGTACAAGTTCAGCAGAGATTCCGCAACAGAAACCTTGGCAGAAGCTGCGCCGCTGATAAGGGCCAACGTCGGGCGCTCACCCATTGCGAATGATTCCCCAGACTTGACGCCGTCGCCGTAGGAGCTGATAGTAACTGCAGTATCAGCAACTGGAACTTGCCATGGGCCAACCATTTGATCGCGAGCAACAAGACCGGTAACAGATCTATCGCCAATAGTGATCAGGAAAGATTTGGAACCAACTGATGGTAGAGTCAGCACTCTATCCAATGCTTCACCAAGCTCAATATCGCTAGTGTCAACCGGAGGCAGTTTCAATGGTTTTGTGACGGCATGTCTGCTCAACTTTGGTGGCTTGCCAAACAAGACGGACATTTCCATGTCAATCGGAGTAGTGTTTAACAAGCTGTCATGGAGGATTAATCTCTTTTCGCTGGTAGCATAACCAACCACTGCATAAGGAGAACGTTCCCGCTCACAGATTTCCTTGAATCTGTCCAAATCAGAAGGCGCTACACCAAGAACGTAACGTTCTTGAGCTTCACAGCACCAAATTTCCATTGGCGACATGCCAGGTTCAACGTTTGGAACATCCCGGAGCTCGAATTTCGCACCAAGGTCATTGTCATGAACCAATTCAGTCAAAGCATTGGACAATCCACCTGCACCAACATCATGGATAGACTGGATAGGATTGGAAGATCCCAAAGCAACACAAGCATCAATAACCATTTGTGCACGTCGCTGCATCTCTGGGTTGCCTCTTTGGACAGAGGCGAAGTCAAGTTCTGCAGAGGCATCGCCAGACGCTACACTAGATGCAGCACCACCACCCAGTCCAATCAACATGGATGGACCGCCGAGCACAATCAATGCAGCTCCTGGGGTGATCTTTCTGTCCTTGAGCGCAAATTGTGGACGAATTGAACCGATACCACCAGCAATCATAATTGGCTTGTGGAAACCTCTGGTTTCAGTCTTTCCATTGGCATTAGTAACATTGGTGGAAAGAGTACGGAAATATCCACCAAGAGCCGGACGGCCAAATTCATTGTTAAAGGCAGCCGACCCAATTGGAGCTTCCAACATGATATCCAATGGACTGGCGATATGATGTGGGCGCCCAATGTCAATTTCCCATGGTTGCTTGAATTCGGGGATCAGTAAGTCTGAGACACTGTAGCCAGACATACCGGCTTTAGGCTTGGATCCTCTACCAACGGCACCTTCATCTCTAATTTCACCACCAGAGCCCGTTGCCGCACCTGGGAATGGAGATACCGCAGTTGGATGATTATGTGTTTCAACCTTGGCTAGGAAATGAACAGTTTCCTTCTTTTCTGAATAAACCTTGGTCTTTGGGTCTGGCGCACAGAAATAAGCGTCTGCACCTTCCAATACTGCTGCATTATCAGAGTAAGCAGAAACGGTATATTCGGGATGCTTTTGGTGGGTGTTTCTGATCATCTTGAACAACGAATACGGTTTATTTTCACCATCAATTTTCCAGTCAGCATTGAAGATCTTGTGACGACAATGTTCAGAGTTGACTTGAGCAAACATGAACAATTCAACATCAGTTGGATCTCTGGATGGGAAAGACGTTGAAAGATAGTCGATTTCTGGTTGATCCAACGCCAATCCAAGCGTCTTATTTGCTTCCGCAATGGAGTTTCTTGCAACGTGGACGAGCGGTTTTGGCTCATGAACAGCAAACAACTCATCTTCAGTTGGAGGTTTGGATAAAATGGTCTATAAATTTTTTTGTTAGTGAAATCGTTCAAATAGATTAATATCGTAAAACTCACCTGAGTCATTCTGTCGTAAATGAAGTCCAAAAAGACACCTGAGGATAAATGCTCATCAAGGGGGAAACCCTTCCGAACGCGGATGATGATAGCCATACCTCGTTCAATTCTCTCAATGTCATCAGAAAGACCACAAACCTGAGCAATATTGGTTGCTTTAGATGACCAAGGAGAAATTGTGCCCGGTCTGGGAATCACTCTTAAGACATAGGAATCATCTGGAATATCACATTTTTCATCATTGATAGCATTCAATAGAGCCGAAGTTAGTGAATCCGATGGATCAGCTGGGTTGTCATAAGTGAGTAGCTGTCTGAGCTTTGTCTTTTTCTCCTCATTCTCACTAAGATCTGAACTTGGCTTGACAGAGACATAATGGACATACATGGAACGGATCCCAATAATGGCGGAAGAATTCACCGCAGTGTTGATATTCTGAACAAGAGCATTCACTCTAAAGGGCGAGTGAGCAAGTGGTCCAGGCCAGATCAACATGGTTAAAGCGGAGGGTGTTGGGGGAGGACGGAATTAATGTAAAGACTTGGGTATTGATGAGATAGCCAAAAGAGAAGAAAAAAAAAAAAAAAAAAAAAAATTGGGGAGCTATGAAAATTATTGTGTGTGGTGCGCGCATGGGTGGATGACACAAAAAAAAAAATTCTTCCTATCTTAGACATTTTTTTTTTTTATTATTAATTTTTGGTGACGAAAATCACTGATCTATCTATCTCCCCAACACTTTTTTTTCCAATCAACTATTTCCGCAAAACCTCATTCACAAAGATGGCTCAAGGTAGTGCGTTTAAGAAAGGGAATAGTGTAGCTAGTAAGAAGGGATCTTCCAGGGTTAGCAAAAACTCCGCATCATGGTAAGTTCTGGTAATAAAAATTTTTCCCACCACATATACTAATGATCTATTCAGTCCGCGAAAAGCTGCACCAAAGAAAATTGCACCCAAAAAGGCCGGAGCGGTAAAGCACGCCAAAATGGCCAAACAACACACGAAAGCACTGACAGAAGCTACGGAAAAATTGATCGCATCCCGAGTAGGACATTTGGAGGTGCTCAAGGGTTCGAGAAAGGAAGTGGAAGCCGAAGCAAAGAAGAAGGGCAACAAAAACAAGAAGGAATAAAGTTTAAAAAATACTATTATCCATTAGATATAACGATTGTAAATAGACCACCTGTTGAGGATACAATTCATCTTAAGGCTTTTGATGGATTGAAACGGGAGAGAGGATCATAGCGCGCAACAAATATTTTGACCCACCGAAAAAAAAAAAAAAAAAAAGTCCACATCATAACACCACCTTAACCGACAATGCTAAAGCAAGCCATCAAAAAGACCAAGCTGACAAAACCACAAAAGGCATATATTGATCGGCTTGTCAGGGTTGATCAAGCGGGTGAGTTGGGTGCTGATTATATTTACGCCGGCCAGCATTTTGTTTTTTCACATACAAAACCCTCCATAGTTCCTTTAATTAAGCATATGTGGGAACAAGAAGTTCATCATCACAAAGTCTTTGATCAAATTCAGACTGAGAGTAAGATGCGGCCATCCGTTTTCTCTCCACTGTGGAAAGCGGCAGCCGTGGGACTTGGAGCTGGAACTGCACTGTTAGGACAAGAAGCTGCTATGGCCTGTACAGAAGCGGTTGAGACAGTCATTGGGGGTCATTATAATTCACAATTGCGATGGCTACATCAAGAATTCCCAAAGGATTTGGATGAAACGACTGAGATTGGTCAGCTGAAAAAGACTATCAAGCAATTCCGGGATGATGAGTTAGAGCATTTAGACACGGCAGTTGAGGAAGGCGCGAAGAAGGCCGTGCCTTATGTGTTATTAACGGAGACCATTAAGAATGGTTGTAGAGCTGCTATTTGGGTTGCCGAGAGATACTAATAGTGCAAATGTAAATATGAATAAATTATTACTGTCTTGGAGGTTGCTATGGCTCGTCGTCAAGAACCAGATGCATGTCACAGTTATTTCTTTTGAAACCGGTCGTTCATCGATTTGGCAGAGTCCAAAAAAGAAGACAACTTTTGGTTCTTGCTTGAGCTTTTGAACCTCTTCATATGGTCGTCCAGTAATGATGCCTGTTCTCGGGCTTGCGATGAGTTGTCAACAGTATCTGCAATCTTATTCGTATTCGAACCACTCAGCCCCATCATTTCATCGGCCATTCGTTTAGTTCGTGTAGAATTGGTTTCCCTCATACCTTCGCCCATAATATTCTGTGTGCGGCGAAACGTTTTTGGATCATAACTCGGCTCCTCACCCAACGCAGCATGGAGCCAATTCCTTCGGTCAGGGGTTTTATCATCATCTGTGGCTCGTCTCCGCAGTCGCTCAATAGCCAAATTTTCGTCAGCATCCTTTTCATTTGATGGCAAAGAAGGACCAAAATCATCTTCTGAAGATGATTCTGAGGTCGCACTA
>JAJLUK010000025.1:144001-156013 GCA_030570055.1 Blastobotrys chiropterorum
AAAAAAAAAAAAAAAAAAAAAAAAAAAAAAGCTGCTTGTTCGATAAGTCGATATTCTACGCGCCGCGTCACCCCCAAACAAAAAATAACCAACTCCTTAAAAACAACAGCCCCTTCACCACCTCACACATACAATGAAGATTAGTACTGGATTATTGTTGAGTTTTGTGTATGGTGCAGCAGCTAGCACTTGCTCGCCAGCCAATGTATACATGTTCAAAGGGTCCCGAGGGCACCACATTGCTAAGGACAGTCCAATTCTTGACATAGATCAGACCCAATTAGTGCTTTCTGACGTGTCCGGCACCAGCAGATTTCACAGTGTATCAAATGCTGAGGATGCACGGATTGTAAACTCATTGAGCATGAAGGGCTCTTTGTTCAACAAGAGTCCTCATAATTCAATCATGATTGTTGTGGATAATGTGAAAGATGGTGAGCTTTTGGACGTCAAGCCTTCATTTAAAATCGACAAATCGCCCGATAGTGGATATTTTGTTGACTTTATCGAACAGACCAAGCAGGAGCTCTCCGAATTGACCGGCAAAGTTAGCGACATCGTCAAAGAAGGAATCTCGGTTTTGACTCATCATGACACCGTTAAACGAAGCGTTGACGAGACAGCATCAGAGCTGGGACACGACATTTCCGTCATCAATTCATTAGACTACAACATTGTACACGATGATGGCGCCTTTGTTCATTTGAAGTCGCTAACAACGGTCGAAAACTATAATGACGGATTGGCAGCTATTAAGAACGCTCTGACCCAGCTCATCAACCAAAGCTCGGCGAAGATTACTATCATTGCACTTCCAGAGGACACTTGTGCTGTTGTTGACATTGCTAAGCGAGATTCAAAGAAGAGAGCAGATTCCGCGTCTCCGAATGTTGGGGCCACCTTCAAGTCCAAGGAGGCGTGTGAAAAGGCCACAAAGAGCTGTTCTGGACATGGATCATGTCAGGAGATCCATAATGGAAACTTTGCATGTGCGTGTAAATCAACGTTTGATGACGAAAAGAAAAAGACAACTCACTGGGGCGGTAATGCATGTCAAAAGAAGGACGTTAGTGTCGAATTCCAATTGTTCTTCTGGACTGGTCTGGGCATATTAGCTGTATTTGTATATGGTACTCAATTGCTTTATAGCATCGGATCAGAACCTCTCCCTGGGGTTCTAAATACTGCAAAATGATATATCATTAAATAATTTATATATAATGTAATAAAAAAAAAAAAAAAAAAGAAAAATTATCGTCGGAAATGTACATTATGATTTCTCCCCTCCGTCCGTTTCTCCACATGCACACGCACACGCACGAAACACACACATATGCATACATCACACTAATCCATCATAAAGACTTAATGCAGAAACAATGGTCGGATCAACCTTGGAACCTTCTCGAAATTCTTCTAACGTAATCTCCCCGTCTTTATCCTTGTCCATCAGGTTGAATATTTTTTCAACTCGTTTTTCGGGTGTTGATTCGTCCTCGGGCAGTTTGACCATCGAGCCGACCATCTTATAAATAGCAGATACAATAGCTAGCATCTCATCGTAACTGATTTGTCCATTATTGTCAATATCATATAATTGGAATGCCCACACTAGTTTTTCTTCTAACGTGCCTCGGGATGTAATGCTCAGAGCCACGATAAACTCCTTGAAATCAATCGTTCCATTCTTGTCCTTGTCAAAAACATTAAATACGTATTCTGAAAATGTTGATGGATCTCCAAACGGAAAAAACTGTTTGTATATTTTCTGGAATTCTTCCTTGTCTAATTGTCCAGAGGGGCAATCCTTCAAAAAGCCTTTATACCACTGTTGAAGCTCCTTTCGATCAAAATATGTGGACCTCTTTAACTCCTGCAATTCTTCCTTGCTCAATTTACTAGCCGCTTTCCCCATGGTTATTTTGTGAGTATCAAGCGTTTCCAACTAAGCACGTTTTTCTGTTTTAAAAAAAAAAAAAAAAAAAATTCTGGTTATATAGTATTGAGGCTGTGCTATATTATTATTGACGATTCTATTCACCCAAAAAGCACCCATCGCTGTTAATACTGTGCGCGCTTTTTGGATCGCGTCGCAGATATAAACTCTTTGCCTCACTCCTCTCCCGCCTTACGGTGGCTGATAAAGCAAGCGCCGTTGCCCCCTATAGCTACGTGTTACATTGCATACTAACCTTAAAGAGCGGTTTATTTCTTTTTCTACACAACTCTCGACCAAATTTCATGTCAATTAATGGATATTTTCTCTTCTTTCTTTTTCGGCGCCGCAAATGCCAAGACCGCTGCATCCGTAGTAGCCCCACTATTGTGTAGCGGAGTCAGTCGTCGACGGTGGCAGTGGGGCCAAGTGGGTCGCTGCCGACTCGGTGGCGGCACGAGGTCTAGGTTGTCGGAAGGCCGTGATACAGCGCAAGCCTCTCTTCCGCAGTAGCTACGGACGGCTTACTAGCTGTAGAATCTTCTATAAGAGAAAAATAACTGTTTCTGCGTATATAGTAAAGTAGTATGGTTTTACATTGCCTCGTGATCCGCAGGCTGTGGCTATGGCTATGGGCTTGTAATGATCAGTCTGATCACTTCATTGTAGAGGCTTATGGTCTGCAAACGTGACCAAAGCCGAGCTGCTGAAACAGATTGCTAGTCGGTTTTTCAGTGACACTTTGTTTTAGGTTGTTACAGATGGAGCTCAGCGACGGCTGCGGCACAAAAAATAAGCCATCATCGCAAATTCAAACAGAGTTTACTCATCATTCGCGCCTCTATACCATGATCGATTGGCAATGATTATGAAACCAGGCATTCAGTCCATCCCTTAGTACTGGTGGCTTGTTTTTCCTCAAATGAAACAGACAATTGCCAACTTTGACAAAGCTAATTGATGGCTGTATTTGTCTGACTAGGTTAGTAACCGCCAGGAACCGATCTTCAAACTGGATCTGGCTCAGATCAGTTGGCGACTTTGACGCCGTCAACTCGAGACGTTCGAGGTTTACTAGAGATTTGAGAAACATGTAATTTGAAGCAATCGGCATGGTGAGCGATTTGAGGTTTCTACACAGCTTTATGCATTGCTCAGCATCCCTGTTAGCTCTACCATCGACTGTTCTTATTGCAAGATGATCAAGCGTTTGGCAATGGCGATAAATAGCTAATGTATCGAGAAAAGTTCGTATAGTTATGTCGAGACCGGTCAGTGGTGCCAAATTGTCTATGAGAGTGGACACATGTTGATCATTTTTCCAATCAATCTTGAGATACTCGAGGTTATCGAATGTTAGATGCTGGAACATGCTAGTGTGACCATCCATCAGTTCCCCAACAAGGGACAGCGATTGTAGAGTTGAACACGGCAACATTTCATGTAGCCTAACTTCATCCCCTGTCGTAGAAGTTACACCTTGTAATGAAAGCGTTTTTAACCGTTCAAGTGGTCTTGAGAGGTTGTCAAAAAACGTATTTAAAGAGCAGACTTGAGTATGATTCATGGCACCAAATGCATAACCGCTCCCCACAGCATGATCGTTGAGGTCGCATCCTAAATGCAATGCTTCTAACTTTGGCGGTATAATTTGAGCAATCAGTTTCAAATTGTAGTTATTCAAAAATGGGCGGATGGATAACGATGTTAAATTCTCAAATTTCAAACAGGAAAGCTGCCGTGATATACCATCGTCTCTTAATGCCATTTCCAGTCTCATTTCGAAGAGGCCTTTACGACTAGGTAGCTTCTTGACCATGTCGACTGTGATTTCTGGAGATGCATTCCAGATTAGACATTGTATGTTGCTCAATTTTCCAAAAATTTCTCCAACGTAATGTCGCAGCTCCAGATCAGGAATTTCCAACGAATTATAGCATTCAAAGCGTTTAATCAAGGTAACCTTCGAATCGTCTTCAGTCAGACATCTCAAACACGACCGAAGTCCACCCACAGTTCGGACATACGTGCCTCTAGTATTAGTCTCTTTGTTAAAATGCCTATGCTGCGAGTCAAAGATTATAGTGTGATAGAGCAGGTGGATACACGATTCATGCAGTCTCCTGCATGTTAGCACAAAATGAAATACCTCTGACTGACGGCAATCGGATAAAATCAGCTCTAGCACCTCCTGTGGGGCCCGTAGTATCGGTGTTATGCATTCAAATGTGACCATATTGTCAGTGTCAGGAGCATGATGTCTTGCGACCTTGTCTGTTTCTTGTCCCTATCTACCGATAAGGTGGAGAGGAAAGGCACGCCGGTTACCGGCCGAGTTCCACTGAGATCCCAGATCCCACACTTTCGTTTGGAGCTGCGACACGGAATCATACTAACGTGGAGAAACCATACTACGGATCCACGTAAAAGGTCAATTAGGTGATGACGACTGACGGATACCTTTTGCTTATTTTCGCCGTTTTTTGGGTGCCGAACGTCTTGCCAAAATAGCCCAACCTCTGATTGGACTACCTCTTCGACCACTTTAACAATCCCCCAAATATACGCCTACAGGAACGCAGCACGATCAATTTTGTTCCATTGTGTATATGCAAATGTGGTTACGCTCAGCTGAATCCGTTTCCGGGGATTATTATGCGGTATTAATTGGTGGTGCCGGCGTCCCGACACCGAAATTAAGATTAACAGCACAACTAGTACTCAACTACTGAATACAGAATAAAATAAAAAAGTTTAAAATGGCAGATGAGGACAATTCCTTGCCGCCTCCGGTTACGTCTGAACATATCAAAGATATGGATATTCAACTGCAGCAGCTGTTACTGTCCACGGATCCCATGATCCATTCGAAAAACAGCAATACGACAACGGATGACTATTTGGAACAGCTGGCACCGATACTGAAAGAAGCCCTCAAAACAAATTCCACAGAGTCCCTGTTGGAGAATTTAGACAATGCAACCAAGGAAAAAGACCGGGAAATTGATGCCATCTGTAGTGGTGACCACAATGAATACATGGCCTCGGTACAACAATTGGGTCAAGTAACATCAGAAGCCGAGCATATCAAATCCAAGGTATTAGATCTCGGTACACGATTAAATCAATCCGGGAAATACTTGTTGGACAAGAAAACCCAGCTAATAGAAAGTCGACGCGTCAAAACTAATGTCGAGTCTGCCATCGACGCCGTATCGGCGTGCCTACAAGTGCTAAACCTTACAAATAACGTGCATGAACTGTTACAAGAGAAGAGAAAGTTTGCGGCGTTGAAAAGCTTGGATGATTTGCAAAATGTTCATTTGAAGGAGGTGTCGAATTTTGGATTCGCGCAATTGATTAACAAATCTGTACCTGCCTTGACCAAGATGGTTAAAAACGATACAATCACGGATATAGAAAAATGGCTGAATGACAATCAGCAAATGAATGGAGTCGTTGGTAAAGAGGCGTTCGACTATATAGAGAAGATGCGGCGACAATGGAAAGCGCAGTGTCATGAAGATCCTAGTTTGCGCAAATACAAATTCAACTCGCCAGTCGAAAAGGCCTTTAGAGATGGGACTGGCGATGATTTTTTCAAGGCACCCAAGGAAAAAATCGATTTTTCTCATTTATATGAATGCGTGTTGGTTCACTCGAGTATGGGGAAGGCTGATGAATTTCAACATCATTTTGAAACGGACAGGAAAATTCATAAAGACTATTTAATCCCGCAGGCATTGTCATTCAAAAACGCAAATGGTGAAGATGACTTGGCCCAATTTGAGTCAGTCTTGAGAAATATCACCGGGTTTTGCATCATTGATCGAATGATTTCTCGGCAAATACCGTCACTGCGTCCGGTAAAGGAGATTGAAGATATCTGGGAATCCTTGGCGCAAAAGCTCTCCACCGTTCTGTCAACTCAATTAGATGATGTGGCGTCTGTGGATACAGTCCGCAAAATCAAATCACTGTTGGGAAACTTTCTCCATGCAATGCAAAATGCTGGATACAACACAAACTCTATCCAGCCCGTCCTGCTAACGCTGTTCAACAAATATTCTGGGTTTTTGCGGCAGACATTTGATGATCATTTCCTCGTTACTCTTCAAAAGGATTCTTACATGCCAATGCAAGTCAACAAACCCGAATTGTACAACAAGATTGTCAAAGTTGCGTGGTATTCCCCAGATGATACTGAGTTGAATTCCCCTTTCCCACGGTTTTTACCATTTTCTGACGTTTACCCACTCTGTTGTGCCGAGATTCAAACATTTTTGAATCACCATGAAACTTTTCTGGATGACCTCCCTTACGATTTGAACAAGATTGAGGATACTATGAGAAACAACCTTGATGATCTCTTGATCAATTCGGTTTGCCGCTCTTTAGAGAGCAAGCTAAAGTCATCAGCTCGTGAGCAGGTTGTGCAGATTTTGGTGAATCTAGAATATTTTGAGAATGCGTCGGAGATTTTGGCCAAGAAATTGAGCGAGGACCGGTTCTCTGGCAGAAGAGGGAAGGTAACATTGGAAGCGACCAATGCATTTAAGAGAGCTCGCAAGACGGCCGAAGGACGCGTGTTTGAGCTCGTTAATGGTATTGTTGACGACTTTTTGGGAATTGCTGATTACGACTGGACCACGACTGTTAACATGGATGAACCAAGTGGGTATTTGGAAGATATGGTATCATTTTTAAAGACCCTAGTGAGTTCGTCCTTGGTAAATCTCCCCAACTCTGTCAAGAGCTTTGTATATTTTGACGCGTTTGATCATTTGGCTACGTCGCTCTTGAACTTTTTATTAGATGCCTCCGACAATACTACTTTTGAGGCATTACACAACTTGAATGTCGATGTTACGTTTTTGGAACAGTTTATTAATGAAATCGCATCTGATGCGAACAACATCAGTTTGACTCAAGGCACGGTTTTAGAATTACGACAGTGCGTTGATTTGATTTTGAGTGATGATATTACGGAGTACAACAATATTGACGTTAGAATGAGGAAGTACGCAAGAGTTAAGCCAGAGACCGCGCAGCTATTATTTGCGAAAACCAGTCATGCCCGCTCTCTATTGCAAAATAGCAGCAACAACACCAACAGAAACAGCAATGGTGGCGAGGAAAGCCCCCAATTAAACACGACCACTAACTCACCATCATCAAAATTCATAAAATACTATCGAACTAGTGTTGAAAAGTTGAATGATAAAATGGATAGATAGGCAGGTTTTTATTTATTTCTTTTCTTTTTTTTTTTTTTTTTTTTTTTTTTTTTTTTTTTTTTTCTGTTCTCTTCTTTTTACCATAGCTTCCAAGAAGACTTGTTACCGTCATTCTTCTTTCCACCTGGATTTGGCCTTTCTTGCCGTAGGGCGTTCAATTGTGCTGTTAGTCGATTGATTTCTTGTTCATACTCGGTCTGTTTAGCTGCGTGATCCAGCCTATACCATGCCATTAAAAGTCCGAAGTAGGTTACGGAACCCACTAAGAAAACCTTCAGAAATGGGTGCGATAATTCAGAGATAGTCACAGGCTGTGGATACCTGGTCAGTGCAAGTTCGTTATCAGTACAGAGAAAACCTATAGTACTTACCGTTTCTTCTGCTATATTCTCTTTTGTGCTGTATTGTCGGATATATCGTTGAGCATGGTTGAAGCGCAGCCGTCTAAATAACATTATTTTTAGTCCTTGTGGTCGCAACTGGTGAATGAAATTTTCGGGCCATCACAACACCGGCGGCACGGTACGGTACGCATCTTGCGCGTTCATCACTAGGCACATAAGAATCCAAGCCCGTTGAATTCAGCCAATATGGCAATATATGGACGTTTATCTTCTGATCTAAGTTGTAATATGTACATATGTGTGTAACAATGGTATATAACTATACGCTGGTCCAAATGTTTTCCTACTTTCCAAAAACAACAAGAACATAGGCAATGACAGCAAAATATGCACTCCATATATATGTTTGCACAAGTGGATATTGATATGCATATGCATAGAAACACAAATTCAACTGGTCTGTGGGGAAGAATATTGCATGTACGCATATGTGGTATTTCAATGGAACCGTGAACTGTCCCCAGACTCGCTATGCTATAGTGCCCAGCTCCAAACGAAACCTTGCGTGTTCATACGACGCTCGATGTTTCATCCGTTGATTCTGTATGTCATATGTTCATATGGGGCTCGGTGTATTTATCTGTATGTGCAGTTACAAAAAGAAATGGCTAAATGTAAGGCGAACAAAAAAAAAACAAAAAAACAACAAGACTTACTAGCTCCCCAATAACCGCGAATGATTGTCACTGGTTCGTATATTGTTCCAGACCCTGAGGCTGAGATCATCCACCGGCAATCTCGGGAGAAATTTGTTGTGCAGAGCACGAGCCGTCGATCGTTTCACAACGGTTAAACCTTTAAACTGTTGACAGGGCCGTGTTTGTTTCACAGCCCCTTTAATATGTGGTGACGGCTCCGATCCGGCATTTACGTGTCACAAACTAAAGGGGTAGTGAAACAAATTCGGCCCTGCCAATATCCAAATTCCATTCCCCACACGTAAATACAATGAGTAACAGATCATTTCCCTTGTTTCTTGGCGACGGATCGATCCTTTGACGATGTTTCAAATGCACTATTCACAAGGGCAGTTTCAGCGGTGTGATGAACGGTTTTTGAACGATTGACGGTTTCCAGGCTGTTCTAGAACGTCTGTACTGCGTTCTCGATCCTGTATTCTATAGAAACGCATTAACTGAACCAATACTGGGCCTGGATATATATCTTTTACTGCAATTGAGGCAACGCGATCCGCTGCCGAATGGATTTGTCAGGGTAACCGGCAATAACATTGATAAGTTGCAATGGCGCTGCAAAGTATCATAATCGCGAAGCTGATACAGGTACATGTAGCTCCTGTACACCAGCTACTGAATGAGAAGCCGTGTCACCCCTTATGTTAACCTAACTTTTTTTTTTTTTTTTTTTTTTTTTTTTTTTTTTTTTTTTTTTTTTTTTTTTTTTTTTTTTTTTTTTTTTTTTTTTTTTTTTTTTTTTTTTTTTTTTTTTTTTTTTTTTTTGGTATTGGTAAAAGATTCTGTCAAAGCATGTTTGATAGCCTAAGCCTATTTTCTACTCTATCAACTGTACAGCTAGCATTCAATTCCGTTTCTTTCTTTTTTCACATATTTGTCGGTCGAAAGACATCGAACTGCTGAGGGGCGGGAGAAGTGGGGAATTACGTCATTGTTAAACAACAAGTCTATAGCCACCCCACTGACCAGGCTATACAGTCAGCAGGGTGAAAAATTGGGCGAATACGGGAGATCAAGAATCCAACCGGACGTATGTAGAAGACCCAGAAAGGGAACAAATTATTCAAACAACCCCACCGGAACCGCCGATCGTCAACGATGGTCAATCCCATCTGTGGAATAAAACAAAATATCGGCTGACAGTTGCATTACAATTCAGATAATCCTTGTCGTTAAGGCGGAGGTATATTTGAGACCGAGAAAATGTGATGTGGCGGTGGAGGAGATATGAAAGGGGCGCGTAATGTTTTGGGAGGATACCGATATACCCACACAATCATATCGCTAGGCAATATCGGTGGCTAGGATTAAAATGACGGAACGAACAGACGTGGTAGAGAAGTTTAAGTGAGTAAAGAAGCTGTATATTATTTGTGTGGACTGCTATTGACAGCTGTTTTCAGACTTGTATTTTTAGGTGAACAAAGTGGTAAGTATATTTTATTACTATAAACAAGTTTGGTCTAATGGGCAAAAATATAGTGGGAAAGACTTCCCTGTTGTCACGTTTTATGTACGATTCCTTCGATGCGCAATACAAGGCTACTATTGGAATCGACTTTATGTCAAAGGTGAGGGGACAAAAAAAAAAAAAAAGGCACCAATGCACCATTTGAGAACAATACTGACCGTTCTAAAATTAGACAATGTATCTTCCAGATCGAACTATTAGATTGCAATTATGGGACACTGCAGGACAAGAGAGGTTCCGAACATTGATACCATCTTACATCAGAGATTCCAACGTTGCAGTGGTGGTTTACGATATTACCAGTAAGTGACAAATCACGAGCTCGACAGAGGCATGCTAATTCTTCAAAAAATATAGCGCGCCAATCCTTTCTGGATGCAGGAAAATGGATTGACGATGTAAAAGCAGAAAGGGGTAACCAGGTTATCATCGTCTTGGTGGGTAACAAGACAGATTTGGGGGATAAACGGCAAGTCAGCGAAGAAGAGGGCGAGTCCAAGGCAAAACAAGTGGGCGCTATATTTATAGAAACCAGTGCGAAGGCAGGTTATAATGTCAAAAACTTGTTCAAAAAGGTCGCCATGGAACTTCCTGGACTTGAAGGTGGTAAAAAGGAGGAGAGTGAATTGATTGATGTCAGCATTGATGCGAATAAAACCGATGAAAACAATAGCTGCTCGTGCTAGTATATTAACACTACTATGTAACAAAAAACAAAACAAATATTATAACTTGAAACGCGATCGCCCATGCTCCTGCATAAGGGTGCATGAAACTTGTGCGTCGGCTCGTTAACCGGAAACGTCGCGACGGTATGGGATTTCCGACTTAGATCCGGGTAACTTGGGCATTTTTTTTTTTTTTTTCTTCCTTCCGCTCTCAACTTTTTTTTTTTTTTACCTGTTGTTGTTGATCGAATTTTTACCCCTTTTTCTTTTTTAATTTGGAGTGTGTTCACACACAAAACCTGTATATTTCTTCCCCCCCTTTTTTTTTTTTTTTTTTTTTTACACATTCTGTATACTCAAATCGTCCAAAAGAAAGGAAGGAAAAGAAAAAAAAAAAAAGAAAAAGAAGAAGAAAGGAAAGAAAAGAATCAGCATAACGAATAAAATAGAAGAAAAACAGGGCGATTATTCACGATGCAAAATAACGCCAGGTCTTCGCCTCCATCAAAGAAGGCCAAAACGAAGTTTCCAAAGATCTTCCAGTGTACTGGATATGGGGATTGCAAGATGACGTTCACCAGATCAGAACATCTGGCGAGACACATTAGAAAGCATACTGGCGAACGACCTTTTAGATGTCACTGCAACCGCACCTTTTCTCGACTGGACAATCTACGGCAGCATATTCAAACCGTTCATGCGAATGAACACCATATTTTACATGCGCCGCCACCACCTCCCCTTCCTCATTCGAATAAGGTTGAGAACCAACCGCAATATTATTCTCAGTATGACAAGGGCATCATCATTGAACAGCATTCCACAACGAGCTCACCAGGCGAGCAGCCTCGCACTTTATACCAACCGCCGGCTTACAATCCAAAACATCGACCGAGTCCTATTGCATTACCGGACCATCATCAACATCAACAGAGTGAGTCGCCCAAACACTCACCATCATCACCGTATTTCCAACAACAACTAAGAACCTCAAACTCATTTTACGGGACAACAAACTATAACCCTCCAACGCCGCAACAAACGTTGCATTCTTATAGATCGACAACGGCGCTTTCCACATCTTCCGTGGGGTCGTCACGACAACCATCGTCGAACCTTTCGACACCAGTCTCTACTAACTCTTGGCTATCTTCCGTGTTGTGCGAAAACACGCCATCTCACGGTGGTGAACCACTACCTCCCGTGGAGGAACGTCCGCATACTTGGGGCCCTTCAAACAATCGGTATTCTTCTGCGTCTGGTTATGGTGACGACCAAGGGGACCGCAACTCGCTGTCTCACCTGGTTAGAATCACTGAGGACGCGCACATCTCGCCTCAGGAAGAAAACAGCCACTCTAATGGAGGATTGCCATCACTATCTTCTGTTTTGACCTCCAACTCAAGCTCTTCGTCTTCATCGGATGTTCGTCCTCCACAACTATCTGCTAATAGATCCTACACCAAGAACCTAATACTACCCCGACCGGATTCATACCCACCACCAAAGGGTTATGTACTTCCCATGGCTGATACGAGGCCTCCGGCCGTCCCTCCTGCTGGTCAAGAGGTGAAATACAATGCCATGATGGATAAGCCATT
>JAJLUK010000025.1:156113-174057 GCA_030570055.1 Blastobotrys chiropterorum
TTTTTTTTTTTTTTTTTTTTTTTTTTTTTTTTTTGCCTATCTGGCCCTCCCCGTACTCAGAGAACATGAACACATCAAGATACCGGTAGATGCTCCGGTTTTATAGAAATGAGATATATGAGAATACACCGTGGGATTCAATTTCTACACAAACCACTTGGCCCGTGCTTTGCCAAGTTTGGGGATTGGTGCGGCAAAGCGGCGGCTGTGCGGATTGTCCGGCAATTGATATTTTCATCTTTGCCGGGATATTTGTTGTATTGGAAGCCTCCGAACTATTGAATGGTTGCATTCGTTGAACGTGAAGCAAGTTTTCGGAGGGAAAGAACGGCGGCAAAGAGGTAGCAAACCGGCTTAGCGGTAAGTCTGCACTGCACCTGTTGCAAATGTCTCTTTTAGGGACACCCACAGGAGCGGGACCTTGGACCTGCATGAGTTACCAAAAGAGACAGCTTGTCGATGCCTATTTTGTATTGACAGGTGGGTGCATTTCCCTAAAACAGATAAGATGTTATGAATTGGAGTGACAAGAGTTGTCTCCAATTGGGTAATAGAATAGTATGGTAAAAAAAATCGATCATCCTACTGAAATATCTACAAAATAGGAAGAAAAACGAAAATATATGAAAGTCCCTTTCATCTTAACGTTAACGTTAGTATCGGATACTACTGTCTATATTGCATCTCAGATGTTGTTAGTGAGCCGCACGACTCACCTTGTCTCATTGAAGCCGATAATAAGCGCGGCACAAAGTCTCAGACGGGTTTCGGCAGCAAAAAGTTCCGAGTAATACTACGAGATGGAGGAAAAGCACGAATCAATATAACAGTGGCCAAGTCTGGCCCTGGAAAAGCAGATAGCGATGCGGAACACAAATTCTCGTACTGTTCATTCAGCTGCATAAAGCTATAGCCCTCCACATCTATAACCACAGCAAGAGAGAATAAGAGCGTTGGGCGCGAGGTTACCCTCCTTTGGCACACAGGTCCGTTGCCGTCTCCCGGCCTCTAATTGGCTCAATTGGGAAACGGACGCCCGCGCCACCGGACCGAGAATTACCCAGCGGAATAATATTTTTACGGATATCCGGTTGTCCCCCCAACCTCCTCAACCATTTTTTTTTTTTGTTAGTACATACATTAAGCCTACAGATTGCAGCATCGGCGACGCACACACCATGAGCTATTATTACGGATCAAGCCCTTCATCCACCACTAGCACCCACTCCAGGGGTGCATCCTACCCAGCCGGGTCGCTTTCTCGGCCAAGTTCGGTGTCCCCGCAATTCTCAAATGCCTACATCTACTCATCGAAGGCCCGATTCAATGCTTCCAGAGGGTTCGACATCGAGGACGACCTGGAATTTTGTCCGGCGCTAGGGAGTCACAAATACCACCATTACGAATATGACGAAGAAACTGAGCATGAAGAGCAAACGTCTGAAAGTGCTCCAGTTTTGACCACCCCTGTTCGGGTTCGAAAAGCGATTGAGATCGTCGACCCAACAACTGGCATGAAGGTTGGACAGTGATCTGACTGGTTTTTTTATTGATGATGTTATGAAAAAGACATTAAATGCATAATGTATTTATTTATTATTATTTTATTATTATTATACAGAGAATATAAATTGTGAATAGTTCATAAAAACTAAAGAATCTCTTATCTTGCGTGCTGCCCCTCGGATCCGCCCCGATAGTGCTGGGTTCCTGCAAAAGACTCGAGCTCGGGCCGGCTGTCAAAAAGAAAATGTATGCACACCGCATCACCTAGGCAATGAAATTAAGCAGCATTTCCGCCGCAGGTATCATTTTAGATCCCCAAGAGAATGTAATTTGGCAAGTTGAGTATATATGATGTGTAATATCCGCAGATGGCTACATCGTTCATTTAATCATGATTTGGTGGTGGTGGAGGAGATCGGTGCTGCTGCTTTTTTACGTGGCGGTCGTCGTGGCAGATTGTACAGAAAACACCACCACCCCGGGAATCGTCCAGGCTCCTCTGGATTATACCGTAGCACCGTTTACCAGTCCTCTATTCGTGAAGAGAGGACTGACGTTTCAGGAACCATTGGCGAATAAATTGACCTATTACACGGTTAACATTACCATTGGAACCCCACTTCAACGAGTGGCAGTGTTGATAGATACCGGGTCTAGTGATCTCTGGGTACCAGACGAGCGACATGGTCCGGGGAATGGGTTTGATCCCAGGTATTCCAAAACATGGGCTCCCAGTAAAGACGAGTTTTCTATTAAATATGTAAAAGGCTATGCAAAGGGGGTTTGGGGGAGGGACAACATTGACTTTGTTTCGGGCCCAACTGTGCGAAGTCAGCGATTTGCAGTCGCCACAGACTCGAGTGAATTCTCCATGGGTGTGTTTGGAATTGGACCTGTGAATGCAGAGTCATCCAAGCATTTGTATGACAATATCCCAATGACATTAGTCCGCCAGGGAAAAATCGCCAAAAACCTTTATTCAATTTATCTAGGGGAATGGAGTGAGGATGGCGGATCAATCTTGTTTGGAGGAATTGATAAGAATAAGTTTTACCCCCCACTGCATGTCATACCGTTAACATCCACAATGTCTCTACGTGTCGTGTTGTCATCAGTGTCAATCAATGGTAATGCAATCTTTGAAGAGCCAATTGGCGCAACGTTGGATACCGGCACCACGTTGATGTACCTTCCTCCAGAACTGGTTCACACAATTGGCATGGAATTTGGTGCTACGCATGATAAGAGAAGCAAAGTTTATCGCCTATCACGGAAGAAATTTGCGCGGATACCAAAGTATATCACATTTAATTTTATGGGCAAGCCCATTGACATCCCCACCAAAGAACTTTTTTGGCCGTTAAAATGGTTTATAGATACAGATGACGACGATCTTTGTCTTACCATAATGTCCAACGAAAAATCCCTAGGCTTTAATATCCTTGGGGACACCTTTCTTCGATCTGCCTACATTGTCTACGACTTGGATTACAGAGAAATCGGTATTGCACAGGCAAGACATGTGTTTGACAAGTACCAAGATACTGTCCCCATAATAGAAAGTATTCCTGGCACACGAGCCAAGGAAAGCGTTTGATAACCCATTTGGTGTTTTTATTTTATTTTATTTATCGCATTTGCATATACTTAGATGATTAACGCAATCGACACTCTGCATGCAGGCGTAGGTGCAGGTTTTGTTGCATATTTTATGTGTATGCATATGCGCCCAAGCCACTGCAATAATTATGCACTCGCATACCCTCTCGACCAGTCATCAATTCAGGCCTGGATTCACACAGCCAATCCCGAGGTAAATCAAACTTTTCAAATAAGCATGTAGTTTGTTCCCACCGATCTTGTTCGCTGATCGGCCGAGTCGAAAACTAAAAAAAAATTCCAAGCCGCATGAACCAACGATATTTTTTGGATTCAACAAACTAAATAAAGGAGGGTGGAGATAACTATTGAAACCGTTTATAGTAGTTGCGATGGCCGCGTTCTTCAGCTGAATTTATCGGGCACTGTTATAAAGCAGTGTGTAAAGCGTAACCAGGAACAACACATCTTAGCATTTCAATGCACGTGTCCCAATCGGGTAATACCAAAACAAAACACACCACAAACACTTATTTATATCAAAACATGGGCCACACATCTTACCTTTACCTCTTTTTTTACCTTCATTTTTTATTAACACTTTTGTGACCTCTAACATTTTCATACCAATTAAAACACTATTTTAATATGGATTCCTCTCCTTCCACACCAGGAAGAAAGAACCCAAGAGACCTTCCTGAGGTTCCTGGCGGCATTTCTCAACCTTCGCCGGCTGTTCCATATTCTGGTGGTCGACAGCAAATCCATCTAGGTAAGCATTGGTTCCTACAAAATTTATGATAACACCAACTAACCCACTTTTAGACGAATTGAATCCTTATACCAGCCCTCCATCATTTGGTCATGCCAGAGGAAACTCCGTGCATGGAAACATTTCTCCTGTTCGCGATTCTCCCTCTAGATTCGGTGGTCAGTTTCATACCCCAAGAGCTGAATGGACCAGATTGGAATCCCCTGTAAGAGACCATACCCCTATTGTCATGGAGGATTCGTCTACGGCATCTATCCCGCTACCTCCACAACCAAACTTCCACCCCCCTCCTCATCATCAACATGATGCATACGAATCTGATGGTAGCTATGAAACAATCGATGACGATGAAGAAGATGCTCTTCATTCCGGTTCCGACGATGATGAAGGGTACGACGGTTACAGCTACGATGAAAACGACGAAGAAGGTGATGATATCCAATCTTTGGCATCAAGTCAAGCCACCTTGAGTACTGAATTGTATGAAGCACCGCTTAAGGCCCAACCACGACGACACAAGAGTATGTCCAGGAAGGAAGTCCAACTGGTTCGTGGTAATCTGATCCTGGACTGTCCAGTTCCTACTAAGCTTTACAGTTTCTTACCACGAAGAGATAATGATGAATTTGTTTACATGCGTTACACAGCCTGCACTTCAGACCCTGATGAGTTTGTCGACAATGGCTTCACTCTGCGTCAAGCTATTTATGAACGTGAAATTCAGCTTTGCATTTGTATCACAATGTACAATGAAGATGAAGTTTCATTCACTAGAACTCTACATGCAGTTATGAAGAACATTGCCCATCTATGCTCTCGCCACAAGAGTAGAGTCTGGGGTAAAGATGGATGGAAGAAGGTTGTAGTCTCAATTGTCTCTGACGGCCGTTCCAAAATCAATCCTAGAGTCCTTGATGCATTAGCTGCTATGGGTGTTTTCCAAGAGGGTATCGCCAAGAACTACGTCAATGGCAATGAAGTCAAGGCTCACATTTTTGAATATACCACACAAGTATCCTTGGATGGAGATTTAAGATTCCAAGGAGCTGAAAAAGGAATTGTCCCAGTTCAAATGCTATTCTGTTTAAAGGAAAAGAACTGCAAAAAGATCAATTCTCATCGTTGGCTTTTCAATGCATTTTGCCCTCTTTTGAACCCCAACGTTTGCATTCTTTTGGACGTTGGTACTAAGCCAGGAAGCACGTCTCTTTATCACCTCTGGAAGGCATTTGATAGCGATTCTAATGTGGCAGGTGCGTGTGGTGAAATTAAGGCCATGAAGGGAACCGGCGGATTGAACTTGTTAAACCCACTTGTCGCAGCGCAAAACTTTGAATACAAAATGTCCAATATCTTGGATAAACCCCTGGAAAGTGTTTTCGGATATATCTCTGTCTTACCTGGTGCATTGTCAGCTTATAGGTATCGTGCATTGAGAAACAACGCGGATGGAACTGGTCCTTTGGCCTCATACTTCAAAGGTGAGTCCCTGCATGGATCTGAGGCAGACATTTTCACATCAAATATGTATTTGGCTGAAGATCGTATTTTGTGTTGGGAACTGGTGGCTAAAAAGGGCGAAAAGTGGGTTTTGAAATATGTCCGGTCAGCCACTGGTGAAACAGACGTTCCTGATACAGTGCCGGAATTCATTGCTCAGCGAAGACGTTGGTTAAACGGTTCGCTGTTTGCGGCAATCTATGCTCAAACACATTTCACTCAGATTTGGAAGACCGACCATTCTCTATTCAGGAAAATCATTTTGCATATCGAGTTCATTTACATGTTTGTCCAGCTTGTCTTTACCTTTTTCGCATTGTCCAATTTTTATCTCGCGTTCTATTTTGTTGCAGGCTCCGTCGCTAAAAACAACACTGCAGCTATTCCAAATGATGGCGGATTTTACCTGTTCTTGGTGTTTAAATACATTGCAATTTGTGTGATTGCGAGTCAATTCATCTTATCCTTAGGCAATCGTCCCCATGGAGCAAAAGCCTTATTCATGGCCAGTTTAATCCTGTTGGCACTTGTTGGGCTTTACGCAACTGTCTGTGGTTTTTACTTCGTTATTCGAACTGTTACAATGGATGGCGGGGTTAGCGTTGGTGATAATATTTTCACAAACATTGTCATATCGCTAGCTTCGACGTATGGTCTTTATGTTCTGATGTCTATTCTATATCTCGATCCATGGCATATCATCACTTCCAGCGTCCAATATTTCTTGCTGTTGCCAGGATATACTTGCACCTTACAAATCTACGCCTTTTGCAACACACACGATGTTACATGGGGTACTAAAGGTGATAATGATCCTAAGCACGACTTGGGTTCTGCTGTTGTGAAGGAAGAAGCTGGAAAGGATGTTGTTGAAATCGAGATCCCCTCTGAACAACTCGATATCGACAGTGGATATGAAGAAGCCCTTTGCAATTTGAGAGAACACAAGAAGATCGAAGAAAAGCCACTAAACATGCAGACCATTCAGGAAGACTATTATAGAGAAATCCGTACCCGGGTTGTGCTTGTCTGGATGATCTGTAATGCGCTTTTGGCCATGATCATGACAGAAGTGTTTGGAATTGGGAATACTAACAATAATATTTATCTTAAGGTTATCCTTTGGTCTGTTGCTGGGTTAGCCGCCTTCCGTGCGTTGGGTTCCATTGCTTATTTGGTTCAAACAAGTGTTCGATATTTATCAGAATCACGCCACCGTGCATTCAGACGACAGCAGGTTCGGGCACTAAAATAGGTTTTATTTAATGAAATCCAAATAATACTTTTCAAGTCCTTCAGTGAAATCCAAAATAATTGGTTTGATACCAAGAGAAGATGAAATAATTCTTTTCGAGTCCCCTCTGGCGCTAAAGATCCAACTTCCATGCCATCTATCCAAATCTGAAATCCTTTCGCCAGTGTTTAAATCCCAAACCTTAATCGTTTGGTCGTACGATGCAGAGATGATTTTATTGTCGACAACGTCGATAGACCTGACTAGTGATTTATGGCCGTCTAGCCGATATAGACATTGCCCCGTGTTAATGTCCCATATTTTCACAGTATTGTCATTGCCACCGCTCAAAATTTTCTGTCCACATGGTGATATTTGTATGCAAGCAAGGCCACGAGAATGACCCTTCAGTTTTCTTATAAGATTTCTTTGCGATATACTCCATATCCTTACAATTTTGTCGCCTCCTCCGCTTACAACTAAATCGCCTTTTAACGCAACTCCGTTTACAGGTCCCAAATGGCCTCTGAATCGATGCTTTAGCTTGAAACCGGATTTACGCTCCCATACACAAATTGTACCATCTTTCGAACAAGATGCAACGTGTATTTGGTCCATTGACAGCCCCAGAACCCCCTGATTGTGCCGATAGAGTTGAATAACTGGCTTCAGACTATCCAAATCCCAAACAATACAGGATGAATCACTGGAACCTGAAATCAATATTTCTTCGTCAGCACACAGGCATAAGACTGAGCCTGTATGAAGCATATCTCCGCCATCCGACAAAGTTTTGAGTAACTTTCCTGAGTTCGATTCCCATAGTTTGATTGTCTTGTCTCGAGAGCCTGTTATGATGAAATTCTTATTGAAGTCAACACTGTACACACTATCAGAGTGACCTGCCAATACTTTGGCTCTAACCTGTCCAACGTACCAGTGTCGTTCTAACTGTAACCGAGTTTTGTACAACAATGACCAGTTAATCTGTGGTACACTGTTAACAGTTTTCCATGCATTTTTATAATATAAGTCCCGCCAAACTTTATTTGACGAACTGATTTCATACCACGATTTTGAGACCAGCATGCATGAAAATAGGTCGAAATGGCCGAGGAAATGAAATATATGTACTAATACGTCGAATGGTAAATGGTTGATGGGGTCTATGCAAAATTCATTCAAATCGGGCTCTTCAGTCCCCGTATTGCTGAGGGTCGATCGGACTGATTCATAGATTGACACAGAAGAATGGGACGCCCACAATGAAAGAGTGGTTAACGAATCTGTTAAATCCGAAACACTTGATGTAGCCTGTAGCCTTTGTTGGTTCGGGACTGTAAGATAATTACTGTCTAGAGGTTGTTCCGGTGAAATATTATCTGATCTCGACAGCGTTGAAGGCGGTCGTGGCTGAGTTGTAATCGCATTACATTCGTTTTCATTAGACAAGAAGGACGGTAGTATTTTCATAAGCCTGCTTAGTCTATTTTTGGCAGGTGTCCACAATCCAGTTTGCCCCGACTTGTCCACCGTCATCACGCAGAGGGCTGACTGTCGGTCGTGATGATGATCGAAAACTGCGGTGGTGTTGGGAAAAAGACAAAAAAAAAGGGCGTTACACTTAATAATCTACAACATTATTTTTTTCCTCTTTCGCCTCCGATTCGTCCACCGGAATACCAAACTCCTTGATTTCAAAAGTTTTACGGCCAACGCGGAAGGCATGTTCACCACGTCTTGTGGCCATAACACCTTTTTCGCTGGTGACTGGGAGTTTGAAAATATGTACAAGTCCTTGCGATGGAGGTTCGGCAGATGATTCGGGCATTAAGTGTTCTGGAAATGGATCTAATTGGATTACAGCATCGCTTTGATGCTCACCCCATCTGGTAATTGGGCTGTGCCGAGGATATAGTTCTAATGGTAGCGACATCATTATTACCATGTTGGAGTATTTCCGTCGTAGGCAGTGTAGAAGATGGAAGAATGGTTGTAATTCCGAAGGTGACGAGCATTTTGGTCCATATATAACAGGGTGCAGAAATGATGGGAATACAACGCGTAGAATTGTGTTAGGGTTTGTACGTTTCAGTTCGTCTTCCAACTGGATAATGATAGCTGATAGCGACTGGGGCATGATGTAAGAAATTTCCTGACCACTGGGAGCTGGTATCAGCCGACTAGTGAAATCAAATAGAGCATTATAGTTTGGCTTTGTATTTGCAGAGGCATCTGCGGATGCGACATGTGCTGCACGTTGTTCAATTTCAGCAGCTCTAGAATATCGCCATGCAATTTTCATGTTATTATTGTTGGAGAGATTACCCACAGATACCTTCGATTCTTCTTGTTCGACTTTTTGCTTTTGCTTTTGCTTTTTATCAACATATAATCCAGGCAACTCTTTTCCCCAACTTTCGTCTTGTCCGACAACAATAACCTTGGTTGAACCGCTTTGCTCTCCCAACCGTTGGTGGACGATTCCTTGGGAGGCGAATGATCGTAGTAAAATGCTGGCAAAGTCAGTGGATCCTGACTCTTCAACCATTATCATCGAGCCCAATGGGATCCCCATGTGCCCCAACAGAGTGTCGAGTTGCTCACTACCAGTGGACGTTGTAGGTTGAGATGTTTGTACTGATGCTTTGACACCTTCATGCGAAAGAATTGAATACTTGTTATGAGTTATAGAGGAGGGCCGTTCAGTGCCACCTCTGAGAGCAGCATTGTTTGGAACCCGTCCTGGTATGGCCACCGCCTTCTTTCTGAACGACATATTTTGAATGTTCTATTCCGTTTTGCGGTAAATTAAATTTACAACAGTTGGCTTTTTTTTTTTTTTTTTTTTTTTTTTTTTTTTTTTTTCCCAATTCCGCCGCCGCATTCGTATTTTAATTTTACACCAACTTTAAAATGTCAAAGGTAGGAGTGATCACCAGTAGTTTGAGAACCTCTCGGCTCAACGATAAAGTTTCCCAATATGTATTGGATTTGGCTGGGAGAACACCTGGAGTGTCATTCCATCATATTGATTTGTTGAAATATGAGTTGCCTTTATACGACGACCCGGTTTTCCCAGCAGCTCTGCCATCCGAGAATCCTACCCCTAATTATTCCAAGGAGGCGGTAAGAAATTGGTCATCGGAGGTTTCAAAATATAATGGTTATATTTTTGTTACTCCAGAATACAACCGTTGTATTCCAGCAAGTTTAAAAAATGGGCTGGATCATTTATTTTATGAATGGCTCGGAAAGCCTGTAGGTATCGTCTCATACGGAGGGGCCGGTGGTAACAGTGCGACACAGGTATTGACAACTATCGTCAAAGATTCATTTAAAATGAAGCTAGTTGAAACCTCGCCATCGCTTCATGTGGATCGCGAGAGCATCAAAAAAGTTGAGCTGCACGATAAGGACTTTGAACACTGGGAAGAGACGGCCAAGGAAGAAATCATCAGGATGGTTGAAGAACTGAAGAAGGAGTTGGCGAAATAAACTACTTTTTATAGAATTGTTCCTGTTGATTAGAGGTTTAGAATATTGGAGAACGTATTAGAGATTTTTAGAATTAATTTTTTAAAGTACGGTACCATGCTACGCAAGCCACATTCAGATTCCCCTCGTTTAATGAATAGTGGAGGTAATTACAAGCTATGCTTATAAGATTACGCATGTCAACAGTAAGGTATACAGACTTTGGCGTGCAGCATTTGCATTATTCTCAAAGGCAGAACATCTATGCACAAGCACATAAAATGCTAGAAAATGAGCCACACAGTGGGCCGCCGGCCATCTGAACGATAGCAGACCAAAACCAGTTCGCCGATTCCAGTATTTTAGGTGAAATCTGAAAAAAGAAAAGTGAGACATAATTGCTTTTTCAGTCAGTTCAGCCGGACCTTACCCAGCAGACTGACATTATCAGTTTGGCGCAAAGCGGAAAGATTGGATGGTGTTACATTACACGACATTTGCGGGGTATAGGTAGAGTCTCCAATATCTTATCTGCCCTATCAGTGGAAAACGTTCCCTTTCAATGCCGATCAAGGAAACAAAAGCGACGGAGGTCTGGCCGTGCTCCGAAACTGCCCAGGAACGTTCAAAAGTTTCTTTTTGATAAAAGAACTTCGTCTGCCAATGTTCTAGCAGCGGAAAGAGCAAGTTAGTCTCCTATAGCACCCTAGCACATTCGTCTAAAATGTAATATCTGCCGCATAGATACTGAGTGTTGTGTACTAATCCCCTCTTATTAAAAATAGTTGTAATAGTAGTTTGTAAAGGGTTCGGCAGTCGATCCGAGTTTCGGAGCACCCTACCCGAGTTTTTAGGTGGTGTTGTAGTCCTGTCACCCCGATATCGGCGGTAATATATACTTTTCTTTTTGTAATGCTTAAGCCAAATTAGGAGCCAGAGTTGGATTTTAAACCCACGAAGCTGTAAGCATGAGTGTTTTAGCTCACTTCAGGACCCTGTATTCTTTTTGTGGTTTTTGTGGTTACCAAGAATCAAACTGCAGTTCAAGGGTGTGTTTCCATAGATATTTGTGCCGATATCCACTACACTTTGATCGACGACTATGCCGTGCAACTAGCTAATATTACGGTGGGGGTTGGCCGCACGCGAACCGTAAATGCATATTGATCTTCAAAAAAAAGTAAAGCGGGGAAAAATTCAAAAAACCAATATATAACAGCGGACGAGTCATACCTCCTAGAAGCACATTTAGTGTGCACTTCTGCCATTGCGATCACCATGGCCGAAATAGATAAGAAGGAGCCGAGCATTGTGCAAGATGTCGAACAGGACGTTGAAAAGATTGAAGCTGTTGAAGGTATTAAACATGCCGACAGACTGAAGAGAGGTATGAGCCCTCGTCAGCTTCAGATGATGGGCCTTGCTGGAGTTGTGGGGACTGGACTCTATATTTCTACAGGCACTTCGTTAGCCAAAGGTGGTCCAGGAGCTTTATTGATCGGATTTTCTATTAATGGAGCCATGGTATACCTTGTAATGTTGGCGTTAGCTGAGATGGCGGCATTCATGCCAGTCGCAGGATCTGTCTGTACGTTCTCGGGCCGATTTGTCGACCCCGCGTTAGGCTTTGCCATTACTTGGAACTACTGGTTTAAAGTTGCACTCGGTGTTGCTACTGAGCTGGTGGCACTCCAAATTGTGTTTGAATATTGGACTGACTTTTACCCCTATGTGATTGCCATTATCTTCTGGGCGTTTTTTACCGCAATGAACGCCCTCAACGTTAAAGTTTTTGCTGAAACTGAATATTGGATGTCCATATTGAAGATTGTCACAATTATTATTTTCATCATCCTCGGAATTGTTGTCAATTGCGGTGTTAATAAGAAACACGAGTATCTTGGATTCAAATATTGGACTATTGGCGAAGCTCCATTTGTGGACGGTTTCAGAGGATTTGTATCGGTGTTTTTGAGTTCTGCCTTTGCATATTCCGGAACTGAATCGGTTGCGGTGAGCGCAGGTAAGCATAACCTATCTATTTGTTTTCTATGCCCTATTAACATGTTCCAGGTGAAATTGGCAATCCAGCACGAAATGTTCCCAAAGTGGCCAAAGCAACGTTTTACCGCATCATCATCTTCTACATCGTCACTGTTTTTTTGATTGGAATCTGTATTCCGTACAATTACCCAAATTTAGGCACTGCTGACGGTAACGACGTGTCAGTCTCACCGTTTACCCTGGTTTTCGAACAGGCAGGATCTAATGTGGCTGGCTCCTTTATCAATGCAGTTATTGTGACGTCCATTGTATCAGCAACGAACCATTCAATCTACATTGCTGTCCGGCTGTTCTATACACTTGGAACGGACGGGTACGGGCCAAAAGTCTTTGCATCTTTAACACCACAAAAAGTGCCCTGGATTGGGCTGCTCGTTACAGCGGTTGTCAGTGCGCTTTGTTTTGGTGCCTCTTTTATTGGATCAGGTACGCTTTTTGAGTGGTTACAAAACCTGGTTGGCGTATGCAATCAACTCTGCTGGGTTGCAATTGGTGTCACCAATTTGCGATTCCGAAAAGCATTGAAAGCACAGGATCGACTCTATCAACTTCGTTTCAGAAACTGGACTTACCCGTATGGTCCGTGGATTGTTATTATCATTGCATCCCTCATTGTTCTTATTCAAGGATGGACGGCCTTTTCTCCATGGGATGTTTCACATTTTTTTTCTGTCTATCTTGAATTGTTCTTGATGTTTGCCATGTTTGTGTTCTGGAAGTTTTTCAAAAAGACCAAATTCCGAAAAGTGCAGGAGATTGACCTTGATACTGACCGATATATCACTACTAATCAAGATATCGCAGATATTGAGTTCGAGGATAGCCTTACGGGATGGAAGAAGGTTCGGTATACCCTCAAGAGCTTGTTCGTATAATTATTTAATGAAATATTAACCAAGTTGATGATACTAGAATGGAAGAGAGACAGTGCTGAAATTTCCAATGACCATTGATTTAGCATTTGCTGTGTATGTGTAGTGGTTAATATGGGATTTGCCAATGCTGTATTATCCCTATCATGCCTATCGCAAGGGTAATCTCCAGCGCAAAGAATGGGCATTTCGTAGGAAGAAGTGTTCAAGTTTCGCTAATCTACGCGATATGTATGCAGATACACAATATTAGGACGTGCACATGCATATCCATATGTCATATGCGTATGGCTATGCATAACTTCCCCAGTTTGGGTTGCATACCATGCGAGTACTGCATGTTTCGGGAAAATTAATGTTTAGAAAATGCAATCTTAACTAAAATTTCCGGACTTTTTGTATAAGAGTAATCTTCCCAACGACAGTCAGTTATCCCACGTACTGATATTAACATTATCCTTGGCGATGACTTGCCTATTGCCGGAGATATGTGAGGAGGTCTTTCGATACTGCGATGTTCCTTGACTAGCGGCTCTGCGTGCTACGTGCGTCAAGTTGAATAGACTCGTTCTGCCGGAGTTCGATCGTATCACCATTTCAACTGATGGAAATGTGGTTTTGATGGGCTCAGCTAGAAGATTCGTAAGTGAAAAACATGGCATTATGGGAGATAAAAACGTTACCCGGGGAGATATAAGACATCAAAATGAAAATGGACTAGATACTGGATTCGTGCGACGAGTAAATTACATATTGAGTTTGTGTATGAAAACGAAGGTTCCATCAAGGCAGCTATAAAATTGAGAATACGACAAAGTTTTAACAAAAAGTTGAACTCGATCTTCACAACCTATGAAGCCGGATGCTTCATGCCATTAAATTCAGAAGTCCAAATTCGGTGCAAAGGATGGTGCTACGATTGGTATAGTGATTTGGTTCTATGTGCACCAATGGTAAACAATAGCAATGCAAACTTCACTGTTCATCTGCATGAAGGATTTGAACCAATTTTACTAAGAACCAGATAGCGCACCATATGCTCTCGAATATGCAGATTCGTATCAGTTTTTGAAAAAGGAGAAAGAAATTTTTTCCTTCTCATTCTTTGGGTCAGTATATCTGAAAAAAATACCAGGGTGAATCCATAAATGTATGGTGCGTGGAGTGCACAACGCGGACACGGCTGCCTTGTATTATAACGATCTCGAAGGATTTATAAACTGGATCAAGAGAACCCATATCGGGATGCTCTCGCTTGGGGGCTTGCGTTTTCAGGTTGGTTCTTCAATCCAACTAAGGGATATTCAACAGTTGAGAGAGTGCACCACCTCCATTGGGATGGCGCTGCGTATGAAATGCATGGGAATATTGAATATACTGTCAATTGCCTGGCAGGGAGGCTAACGATAGAGGCCATTGGCCGCACAGAATTATGGAACGGTGATCTTCAATCCATGTGTGAGGTATTAAATTCCCCCACGTACAAGACTGCAGGCTGGAGATAGTCCCGCTTCATAAAGCATTTCTGAAGACTTGACCTCTCCGTTTGCAAGAAGCTGTTGCAGAATCTACATTCTTTCGAAGCCCGTTTAAACATTTGTTGTATTCTTCAGAAGCGGCCACACATTTTTTTGCAATCGCGGAATGAAAAGCTAACTATTGTGACAGCGTCTTCAATCATCTTATATAAGGAAGTTACATGGCTATTCTTGCTTTCTGCCCAATTTGAAATACTTAATGTTTTCGGAAAATTATGGTAGCCCTTCGACACACACTACCATGGGTATTATATACTGTTGTGTTGAAAGAAAGTGGAGAAGTTAATAGTAAGAGTATGTTTAGAAAATGATGATAATACATAAACTGATAAGTTTGTCCCATATTTATAATAGGACAGTTGTTATACCCCATGATGATAAACCAATGACCTTTATTACAAATCAAAGGTCATGGGTAAGTCAAAGTCATTAGTAAGTCAAGGTCATAAGTAAGTCAAGATCAAGGTCGTCGAGCGAAGACCCCGTGAGCTAATGGAAGATGAACTCACAAAACCCAACATAAACATAATGGAAAGATTATCATCATTTCCTAAAACGCTAAGAAAAGCCCCTGTGCTTAAAGGTGGAACCATGCATGCGCACATGACAGATATATGAACATAGCGAATTACAACAGGTTGGAGAGCGACTATAAGGATCCGCGTATCTTCATTTCGTATGAAAACGCGTGGTGAAATGGATTGAATCAAAGTGAAATAACCACTACAGAACTTTACGGTATGTTGCTTAGAGGAAACAAGCTACAACACGAAACGATTGTCCGTTTGTCAAAAATCTGTTAGGTAGTGATGATGTCGACTCTTTCAGAGATCAGCGGCAGTCACTAGCTGTATAAGGGGTGGCTTGTTTGTAAAACGCTGATTTCAGGGTTTCCTGTAATGAAATATAAGACTTTACGTTCGTGGAGACAAACTTCGCTGCTCTTTTCCAAAATGATGTTTCAAATAGCCAATTCGAAGTGATCCGGGGTTCTCGTATATCGGAGAAGTGCACAATTGTCTCGGATTAGACCGAAAAAGTCTCCACTATGAACCACAGACAAGATATCATTCCCTCAGGTTGGGATTAAGGGTCTCGCTTCGTTGAGCGGCTTTTCCCCGGATCGCGGGCCGAATTAATAAGTATAATAAAAAAAATGCGGAGTAATACATGGCACAAAGTGTTGTATACCTTTGATATTTTTCAACATGAACATGAAACCGGTGTGTTTTATGCACAGATACTTCCTTTCAAATAACATACGAACTGACTAAATAGGGATGAAAACCGGCTTGAGTCAAACGACATTGAATGCGCACTGTCCTGAAGAGCCACATGACATTGTTGTAATTGAAGAGTCGAAAGAAGTTGACCACGGCTGCAATCGACAAGGTGTTATTTTGAAAGACTTAGCCGGTGAAACTGTCGGGGAAAAGGATCAAGAGGAGTTTCCGGAAGGGGGCCGTGGGTGGCTTGTATTAGCGGCTACATTCCTAGCACAAAATACGACATATGGAATGGTGAACTCATTTGGTGTGTATCAAGTTTATTACCAAAAAAAGTTCCCCAGTGTAAGCTCCAGTACAATCAGTCTCATAGGATCACTACAGCCATTTATTATATACGTCAGCTCTATTCCGATTGTTCCGTTGGTCAATGCACTAGGTGTTAACTATTCTTTGGGCGTTGGATCGTTTCTGATAGTCTTTTCGTTAATGATGCTTTCACTGTGTGAAGAGATTTGGCAAATTTACCTGGCACAGGGTGTTTTGTTTGGAGTTGGTGCAGCCATAACTTTTTTCACAGCAATGGCAGTGCCGCAAGAATGGTTCAAGCGAAGACGAGCAATTGCAGTTGGGATAACAACTTCAGGATCGTCTACTGGTGGGCTGTTGTGGCCAATTGCAATCAACAAACTGATAAATGAGGTTGGCTTTAGCTGGTGCAACAGGATAATCGGGTTTGTTTATATACCGATGTTACTATTTAGCTGTGTCGCTATCAAGTCAAGATTAGCGAAAAATACAAGTGAAGCTTTCATGCCAAACTGGAGAGTTTTGAAGGACTGGAGGTTTGTGGCAATTTGCATTGGTAACTCAATGGGAATGTTAGCTTTATTTCCGCCGATTTTCTATATCTCGACATATGCCAAAAGATTAGGGGTACGGAAAGATATTTCAAATTATATCTTGACAATATTAAACGGGTCATCAATTATAGGAAGAGTTGTGCCTGCTTATGCTGCAGATAGGTGTGGTCGACTAAATATGTTATTCCCATGTGTGTTGACGACAGGTGTTCTTTTATTCGCGTTATGGTATCCTTGTGATTCGGGAGAGCTATTGATTACCTTTGCAATCTTATGGGGCATAACTTCAGGAACATTTATTGCTTTATTTCCGTCTTCAATTGGGCAGTTATTTGGAGTGAAAGAAATCAGATCGCGGCTATCTATCATGTTTGTAATGTGCGCGCCATTCTGTCTAGCGGGTCCTTTTATTGCCGGAAGATTTATTCCAGAGCATGCGGAAGATACGAGAGGGTTCGATAAGCTGATTATATTTTCAGGAGCACTGTTTATTGGAAGTTCAATCATGGTTTTGGTAGTGAGATTGTCATATACTACTAAGGTGAGAGTCTTCATTTGATAATCGAAATAGGAATACAAAGGGTATGCATATGACGCACATAAATTGAATATATATATTCATACCTCACTTCATTTTATGTCATATGTATATATACGTTTCCTTGCCAGAGTATGCATATGGAGACAGCTTTTCACGTTGAAAAACTGAGTTCAAGATATGCATACTCAGGCATCTATAGACGTAAGTAAGCGCTAAATGAAGCCTATCGAGATTTGTGGCCTTCAGGAACCTATGCATAAAGGATTGAATGTTGACGTCGAATCTAAGTTCAAAATCGCATGTGTGTAAATGAACTTAGGATTTAGGCGTCCAAAACCAAATTAAGAAATTTCATGCGAATGAGGTGACATGGCTGAAAAAGGATATTTATGCCTCAATGGCGACGGTTGGGTTGCATGTAGTATTATTTTTTGTCGTAGAGATTATATAAGATGGTGTCCTTCGATCAAGATTATTGAAAGTTTAGAGGCGGGTTGGTTTATACAATAAGCAGAGCTGGAATATATTTGAAGTGTAGTCAACGTTTATTAATGAAAAATACTGATAAGGCCGGCCATGAGGTTTTCAAGCAACGATAGTAGAAACAAATTTGGACTTAAGAGGAGAAAGTATTGCAGTATAGTATACAATTTCACATTGCTCCACGTAGTATCTGTACGTAGTAGAAATTGATAGCGCCGGTAGGCGCGACACCAATGAACTTAAATTTGTTATGCTAAGCGAAGCGGCAC
>JAJLUK010000026.1:0-45139 GCA_030570055.1 Blastobotrys chiropterorum
GAGCCACGGAAGGGTTACTGAAGGAGGGAAGTTTGGGCAAACAGTATTCTTCGCGATGGACGTCCATGTGAACGAACAATGGGAAAAGAAAAGAGGTGCATGAGTTTATTCGTACAGGAAAAGAAAAGAGGAAAAACATCCACGATAGAAATAAGGTGTTCATACAGAAGAGCGACAATTTGACAAATAAAAGGCGTAGAAAAAGGAAGAATCGTACATGCGTATGCATGCCGAAAAAGGAAAAGTGACGATGGATGACATCCACGACGGGAAGTCGAGCATCCTTTTCAAGAAAGCGTTACTGGGAACAGTAAGAAAAATCCATATTCAGTAAAAGTTGCCTCGATTAAAATGAAAATATATAAGGTTTAATATACAGCGCATGAATTCCATATTTATGTATCTTAAGTTATTTTATGCATATGCATATCCCTATGCACAAGATGCAGTCCCGGGCATGTTCTTTATTAGCGGTATGAAATTCTGCAGTTAGTGTGAATCTATATTAATTTCTATCAGTTATCAAGTCAGTTTAGATACTGAACCTGGCATACATCGGCGCTTGAAATGCCAAAGTCAAGCATATTTCGACAACGCACGGAGCTTGGCGCCATAATACCACAGCGCCCACGGCGCAGGCACACCAATCGCGATACCTAAAAATGCTAGTAACGAATTCCCCCAGCCCATACCTAGCGCGTCATACATGTATGGTGCAAATAAGGGGAAGGCAAACCCGCAAATGGACCGTGTAAACGCAACCGCTGCGAGGGCAGAAGCGGCGTGTAGTCGATATGCATCAATAACATAGTTTTGGATGCACATATAGGACATGATGAGCCCGGAACAGAGAATGAACGCTCCAATATCCGGCATGATCCAGTGAAGCTCGTACTCCGCACTCCAACCATACCAGAACAGGCCGATCGGTAAGACCCATGCCGACACCCACATAATTGGAACACGAAACTCTGGCTTGCCCTCATCATTGTTTTTGTTTTTCAATCGAATATAAATGGCATCCAGAAATCTTGAACCGATTTGCAACCCTGCCATGTATCCTAATGAGATGGCGATATAATGCAAGCCACCAATGCCTGTGGATTGATGATACGTCTGGGTCCATAACGTTGGAAAGGTGGTCAAAATAATGTACAACAGGCCGTACAGAAATGCCATGTACAATCCTAGAAACTGGATGATCGGTTGAGTGCAAATCAATTTCAACGGACGAATGAGATTGGTGCTGAGTAACTGCAGCGGTGGTAATTTGATCTTTTCATACTCATTGTAATATCCATGATCGCCAGTCTCTTTCACCTTGGCAACGGTCATATCGTGCAAAATCCGTGGTGCATATGTCTCCTTCATGAGGATGTATAGAATCAGAATCAACACACCATCCGCAATCGTGGTAGCCCAGAATGTCCATTTCCAAGTGGAATATTCAGAAATAAACCCGCCGGCAATGGGACCCAGGGCAGGGCCTATCATGGGCATTAAAGAATATATTGCAATAGCTTGTCCTCTCTCCTCAGCCGTCCATATATCACCAATGATCCCGCCGCCGACTGCCAATGGAGCAGATCCTCCGAGCCCAGCAAAGAACCGACATACAATCAATTGTGTTTTCGTTTGAGCAAACCCGCATGCCAAGTTGAATGCTAAAAAGACCAAATTCGTCAATTGGATTATCGGCCGACGACCATAAATCTCCGAGAGTGGGGATAAAAATAATGGCCCAATGGCATAAGCCAATACAAAGATGGAAATTGTAATCTGCATAATCACTTCATCGGTGATGTTCAAGTCTCGGGCGATATGTGGTGCGGCCGGAGCAACAATTGACGACGACGCTGGCGAAATAAACGTTACCCCTGACATTACTAAAGTGACTGTCCATTTTTTGGCTCGATTCCAGTTTTTAGGATTCCGTGGGTCGTTGCTTTCGAATTTTACCAGATACTCGTCTTCGTCCTCGTTCGCACGAGCTCCGTTATCGACCTGCTGTTCGTTGCATCCCTTCTCTAAATCATGATCGCCATCTTGAGAATCACTATTGTCATGGTTCTTGCTCAAATCTTGTTGCCTATTTTCAGCACTATCACCAATCGGATCTTCCAACCCGGTCTTGGCCAAAACCCGTTCGCTATCCTCAACTGGCATTATAACACTGCGAACATAAAAATAATGTACCTGTTTATGTTTCCATCAAAATGTCGTAGCTTGCTCTTTATAGACAAGAGAAACCGCTTTATTACCTTTTTTTTTTTTTCGGACTCCAAAAAAAATTATCGGAATGTCGGGCTATTCTCCGATTCAATTCCGACCTGTCGGCTTTAGTCTCGGATGGCTTCCGACGGTTGCAGTGATGACTTGGGAACGCTTTTTCTCTATATTATTATTACTACATATACTTTAGGGGAAAGATTCAGCGGTTCCAACTGAGGCTACGCAAGTGTTGAAATTATATTATGATACAGGTTACACTACCAGCATGGTATCTTTCACCAACACATGTTAGTTCAAACCACAAATAGCTAAACCAAGTTTGACGCCGCAGTCGGAGAATCGGATGCCGACATGAACTAATGAGTCGGACCGTTGCGTGGGTTCTCCTTTCAATCGTACACGCGCCAGAGCGCGCGCGATAACGATGAACTCGCAGCCGCGCGATACTTATAGCTAATAACTATTAGAAATATCATCAATACTCGCTCAGGATATCACCAACCTTAGTATAACTAGGTTATGGCAATACCTGAGGCGAATTGACCACGAAGGGTGCAAAATATACACACATACGATCCAACAGAAAGATCATTGCAAGAGAGGTTGCAACGGCTGTTACCACTATTGGCCTCGTTATGGAGTCGATGCATATATGCATATGTCCATAACTGTATGCATAGTCGATTTCAAATCTACAGATATCAGTTGGCACCGAAACCTTATGGTACACTCGTCCTCATAAATATGCATATCTCAATCCGTGGCATGTTCCTCGTCTGGCACCTCGCAGTTTACATGTAAACGTTAAACGTAGCGGGTTATTTGACCATTATGCATGGCATCTGTCCTACTGTGTGATTCATCTCATCTTGGAGGATACTAATTCAGGATAGGGCATTGAGAAGCTTTAACAGTATCCTCCTGTGATGGTACCAAGACTGAGTCTTCCTTTTCCCCTCCGCTATTAATCTCGATTCTGGCGGGTATTCGGTCGTCCCCGGTTTGCTGGTTTACATTCGACAAACAGAAGAACGACTGGCAATTCATACAAGGTGGTAGTGATTGGCCAGTTTGTCTGACTTGAACAAATTCCTAGTATTGACGTTCGAATGTTGGGTTCACTATTTGCGTCCACTTTTCTGCATATTCAAAAGTATACTGATACGATCTAGCCTTATTTGCTGTCGTGAATGCGTCTGCATATGCTAACACATAATTTCATTGAAATCTGAGAATGCAACCGTTACTTTCTCTATATATTATAAAGTCATTTCTTATTAAGAGCCTGGGAAACCTTCCAGTAAAACTGTGTAGCCGCTGTCCGGGCGAAGGATAGCGGTTCGAGGAAATAATCCGGTAAATTTGCCAAAACCTCCTCTTGATTATCCGATAATGGGTTGTAGGTTACCTCGTTGGACTCATCTTGTGGGTCGGTTAATGTATAATGAAGCACACCAAACCGGCCACTCTGAAGACAATCATAAACCAACCCTTCATCTGTCGTTTCAACATTTTGTATCGCCAAGCCACTCAGGTCACTAATCAGGTCCAAGCATTTGGCTGGCTCAGAATTGTCGTTGGTTTGTGCCAATTTAGCTTGTAATACTCGAACTTCGTTAGTGGACTCTTCTAGTTCAGACTGAAGGTTTTCAATTTCCTCTTTCAAGTTGGCAACTTCTTCTGGAGATTCTTGTTGTTCAAGTTCCCGTGCAACTTGTTGACTCAGTTGAGTGAGCATTTCTTGATGAACTTTGTCTCGCTTCTCAGCTGTTTCACGATATTCCCGGAACGCCTTTTCAACCTGGGTCTCTCGTAAGTTTTTCAACTTGTTGAATTTTTGCTCAAGTTCTGATAAGTTTGGTGAAGGTCTGTTAACCGTATTATTAGTGGGTTTTCGTGTCGGGGTGGGTTTGGTCAATGAATCATTTCCATTTGACTTGCTAGTTTCACGCCGTTTTGGACTGTTACCATTGCTGGTAGATGCTGCTCGTTTACGCGATTGTTTCGTCAATGGCTTCAATGGAGACTCTTCTGCTTCCTTTGGTGCTTGCTGTGGTGCTGCTGACTTTTCAATTGGAGATTGAGCCACATCTTGGGGTTCATTTGGGTGCTCTTCCTCGGGGTGAGACTCTTGTGACTGAGGAATTTCAGCTTCCTCTTGTGCTGGTCGATCGTCTTCAACCTCTTTGGTCTTTTGCCAAGGTTTGAGCTTTTTACCTTTTGAATTCTTACGCTTTGGCTTGGAGTCCTCGTCTGGAGATTGTGTCGCTTCAGGTAAAACCGGATAAAGGTTATTGGAGGTTCCTTCTGATGCAGCAGCTGGTTCGGGTTCCGCGTCAGGAACTACTTCGTCAGTCTTTTCTTCATCCTTTTTTTGTTTACGCGTCCGACGTTTAGGAGTTGGTTTGGTAGCTTCGTTATTGGTTTCTACTGGCGCTGATTCTTCGTCAGTAGCATTCTTTTTGGTTGCTGGCTTCTTTTTTTTTGGTGGCATTCTGTCAAGTTTTGATGTTTTACGACGCGAGATCGGATCATGAAAAACTTCTATCGGATCAGCCGCACATCAACATTTGGTCCGGAGGAATTCCATTTAAAGGTTGGTAATAAACAGATACCGTAAAATACCGGCATTAGAAACGTGGTACGTTAAATACTAAATACTCATCGTGTGCATTTGTTAACATACGAAACTTTTAATTCGTGGGCGCCGTTCAATTCGCCAACTTTTTTTTACACACTCACCATCAAGGACAATGGCCGAATCTCGTCTACTTCCGCAACAGTACCAGCTTTGAGTTCTCTGGCTCAGCAACCCTTCTCTGAATTCTTTCAATTTAAAGCCGGCTTCGAGCATAATGTTGATATAAGGCGTAATTGTGCGATGCTGCTTCCTACTCTAGGCGCCAGCCAGTCGATCTCTCTTTGGCTCTCTTTATAATAACTATCAAAGTTCCAGTACTTTTTCATCAGACTGAGGGTTTTCCGTCACTTCAGGTTTGTGAGGAGCAGTACATATTGGATGTTCCACATTTAAAAACAAACAGCGAACCTGGCTTCAGTGTAGACTAAGCCCGCAACTTGTGGAAAAATTTCAAGGTAGTGCAAGGTGAGCGAACTAAATATCAGGTCATATTTGCATGTATGACCTTTCAGCAATTGGAAGGCATCTAGATCTGCGATAAAATACTGGTATAATTGTCACTGGTTACTGAACGACTTTTCTTCAACATGTTCTCTGAAAGACCCACTTCGAGTGCTGATTGTGCTCCATTATTTATGGCCGATCGACAGAACCACCCTGAGCCACAGCCTAGACCCATGACGTTGGATCCTCTCACATTCGGTACCATCGGCGACAATCGCCTTCAGGCTGGATTATTCGAGCGGTCAATAGTTTCAATGTATGCTTTAAAGAAATCATCTCTGTCGTTTATATTTTGGGCCATGTCGCTGTTACGCATATGATTGCCGTACCCTTCGCTCTCGTTTTGCTTGATCTGATAAGAAACGCACGGCGCGATGACTGTTGTTTAGCGGAACTTCAGCCATTTTGGCAGACACTCATTTTTTCACAAACGCGTACACTGGTTAAATTCAGAAGGGCAAACTTCTTATAAAAAGTACTATTGTGCGGGAAAACTGAAACTACATATCTGGAAGTACATGTACTTTAGTCTATTGAGAAGGTTTCAGTTGTGACAGTTAGTAAGTGTGGGTTCGAGGGGACTCTTTGAAATGAGAGGGATGGTATACCGTAGGTATTTCTCCCTCCGCTGAAACAGCTTTATCCGGACACTTTGAATATTTCAACTGTGGTAATTCAGATTGACTCCGACTTTAATTATAGTTATACATTCTCGGGTCTCATGGACAGTGCAAAATATATAATTCGCCAATGTACGCTACCATATCTCTTTAATCCCATACTGCTGTCAATTATTCTTACCCTCGATATAAAAACCTTATACACAGCAGGACGTGTTCTCAATTGGGAAAAAGTCAAAGCCCCTTACAGTGAACCTAACTTTGAACCCACTTTGCCACTAATTACTCGGCAAGCTTCAAACAAACTTTATGATTACTATAGTTTAAAGGGGAGTTTGGATTTTCGCACGCCGCACCAAGGATCATAATAATTTGATGACCAAGTAAAACAAAAATCTCGGTTAATTTACTAAACTCGGTGGATGCACACCCTTGGCGGGAGCGACTCCTTAGACTATATGGCTGGATGTGTTATAAAAGAGAAAACAACCCTGTTGGTTGAATCGGCAAGATGTCAGCGATTGCTAATTCTAACCAAGTTCCTGCTCCTCAGGGAGCGCCTGCCGAAATGGCGGTGCAATTCAATTCTGCTGTTGAAGAGCCGCAACCTGAGAAGCGATCATTCTTGATGTGCTTATTGGACACGCTTTTTCCTCACCACCATCACAATAATCGGTGTTGCTACGATGAATGCGATTACTGCGATGACCGATGCAGTCCTAGATGTGATTGTTGTGATGCTGGCTGTGGCGGACGATGTTGTAATGATGGGTGGCATGGTAGCTGGAAAGCATGCGAACGTGCACCTTCCCAGGACTATGATGACTCTCTAAGAGCCAGCTACAATGATCGGTACTGCGACACTTGCGGTACCAATGATTGTTATTGCGATTCGTACAATGATCGCTATGGTTACCGCGGTGGCGATTGTGGCTGCCAGGGCCCGGATTATTGTGACGATTGTTATGGTGGCCGGGACGGTTATGGCTACGGCTACCGGGATGGCTACGATTGTGGTTGTGACGGCGGCGACTGCTACCATCGCAGAGAAGATTTTGTAGAGAGAGAAGTTGCAAAGGTCGTTCCACCAAAGCCCGATGCTTTGGAACGACGGGAAGAAACAAACGTTGCCGTCAGCGTGCACATTCCAAAAGCTCTTATAGGAGTCGCGTTAGCCGTGGCCGGTGGATTTGCCCTCCAAAATATTGCTTAGAGCCATTTCTATTCTTCCTTTGTTGATTCCTTTTTTATCAGTTTCCCCTTTTTTTTTTGTTTTTGCTTTTGCCTTTCTATCCCACACACTCTATTCTCCCCTGAAATCACTTAGTCGTTTCTAATACAATAATTTCTTTTTCCTTTCACGCCCGTCAAAAAATATTATAACGCCTTTAATAAACGCCAAATATGACCGTGACGTCATGCTGATTCACTCATGTGGGGTTTGTCTAAATTTTTTTGTTTTATATGCATAAGATATTTTCAGGGGGGTTGTGTTAATTCGGTGGCTGGAGAATGTTTCAAATCACTAAGTACGGTCGTATTCTCACTAGTCCAATTCCCTCGACGCTGCGAAAGGTGTCGACTTGAAAGCATATTAATTGAGATATATATTTTCTACATATTTAAAAAAAATGAGTATAGATTCTTGAATCAGCATGGATATCCATCTCCATCTTGAAGTTGTTGACTTCCTCCTTGATCTGTTGAGCCAGCAATGGGGTCAACCGATTACAAGTAGCCAACTCGGCCCTTCGATCATAATCAGTGCGATCATAAGTATCATAAATGACAATCCTCGAAGAAAATGACACCGTACCGTGATGTTTATTTTGACGAGACAACACTGAGGATGCTGACGAAGATGCCGATGCATTGGACTTATTCCGATTGTTGTGACTTGGAACGAATTGTGAAATTCGCTTGTGATACAGTGGATGGTAGAATTGATTAGGTCGAGACTGCAGTTGTGGAGATGTGGGTGGTCGCAATCTGTCAGACTCATATGTGATTGGATTCGACTCGACAAGTTCTTGACCTTTCTTTGCACCATCCATATCTTGTTCATCAATCGACTTTGGCAAAACATCGGGAAGCTTTTCAAAATTAAAATCCAAGTTGATATCACTATCCAAAACATCAAAATTGATCAACGGGGACGAGGGTAAATCATTAGTAACATCATAGTCGTTGACATTCTGTTCATTATTATTGTTGTTAGTAGTACTGCCGTTGTCATTGCTGTTTAACTTTTCAGTTGAGGACGATTTGAGAATTGATCTCGGCGCTGGTACATCCTTGTTCAAATCCACTGAGATATCCTCATCGTGCACATGAACTTCAGTTGGATGAGGAATCGTCTCCTTATCATCAGAGTCAGTAGACGATGCTGTAGAGGCTGGCTTTTGCGTAACCTCGGTTGTTGTGGCTTCTGATTTTTCAGATTTTGTCGACCTCTTGCTACGTCTTCTTTCAAGACTCTTGGTCCGTTCTAGCGAGCTTCGAATGGTTTCAACTGCCACAACATCAAGCTTCTTTGGAAACACAGTATCGCCCACAGATGTGACATCGTCGTCGTCTTCGCCTTCTGACGAGCCACCCTTTTCAGAAGAGTACGTTGCGGACGATGACAAGGAAGGAATTGGTCTAGACTCGGATTCTTCAGACTTTCTGATTGTAGTGCAGTCATCAGAAGATGAGGGCGGAGGGGTTGGTGGAGCAAACCCGGCAAATCCAAACTTTGGAACATTCAAATGGGTCGTGGTGGTAGTGGTAGTGGTAATTGCGTTATTGTTGTTGTTGGTTGGGGTGGATGACGACGACGGAGGCGTCGGAATTTCTGCTTCGGCAACAGAATGGGATAGAACCGGATGAGCCGAATGCGAAGAGAGCGAGGTTGGGGGCTGCGCTTTCAAATGTGGCATAAGTTCAGTTGGAGATGGGGAAGGAGTAATGTCTTCCTCAGTCGGTTGCCTCTTCTTTTTGAACAAACTCCGTGACATTCTCTTGAGCGATGTCAACGATACGGCCGATGCAGTGGACTTGGTAGATACAATTGATTGCGTGTCTGGCTCAAACGCAGACTTGATCGACTGTGCACTGAACGACGGCTTTCGTGGGCGTGACGTGTACGACGAGGAGGTGATGGAAGAGGTTCTATCATCCTGTTGCTTTTGTTGCTGCTGCTTGCCTCGGCCAAATGAAAACGCCCGTTTAAACTTTGTACCAAAAGACTTTTTCTCCTCCTTAACAATGGTCTGCTCCTGCAGCTGGTGACTTTGCTGCTTGTCCACCAGAGGAGCAGAAAGTGGAGACGGTCTACGAGCAAAGGCAGCGGGTGAAGACGCAACCGAAGAATTGGACATTTTTCTTTCCCGGGCAGCACCTCCTGGCGGTGGTCTGACTGGCGGCGGGAGAGGATGATTCGCAACCATGGGAGAAATATGTGCAGGGGGAACCGGACTGATCACTTGTTTCGAACTTGATTCAGATTTCAAACACGAGTTTAGTGAGTTTGAAGAGTATGATGCTAATGAGTGTCTCCGGACGTCCGATGGTAGAACTAATGAAGGGGGTGGTTTTTGTGTTGTTGTATGCATTTCTCCTCCTCCTGTTGACTTTGAGCGAACCTTATTTTGTGACCGGCCTAAAATAAGAAAAAGTTAGACATTTAATACTCCGAGAATTCAATAATTTTTTTTTTTTTTTTCCACTTACCAGTTGTGGTCCTTGGTTTGGATTTTGAGATTCCGGATGATGCAGGTCGTTCTGCGGCCTTTGGCGTTGCGGGTTTCTCGGTTCGCACCGCCTTGATACTCGTTGGTGGTGGTGCTGGGGCTGGGGCCGGTGGAGGCGTGCTTGTGGTCGCGGTTGATGCGGTATTAATGCTAGCATTGCTTGTAGTGGGGCTGTTGATGCTTGAACCGGATGAACTACCAGTTCCAGTTGGCGGAGGAGGTATTGGAGACACGGTTGATGTCTTGAACGATTGTCTTGCCGCCGCCTTTGAGAACTGCTCGCCGTCCACCAAAGTTGTTGTTGACCGTCGCCTGTGGTACCGATCGGGTGGATTCTTGGGTGGCAAGCTCAAGCTCTGGATTGAGGTTGCACTGTGGGACTTTGGAAGTGATGGGGGTTGGTGGTAGGAGTTTCTCAGGTAATAAGGACTTGAGAAGGATCGGGGGACTTGTGCTGGGTGTGTTCCGTACATGCTTTGTCGGCTGCTGCTGTTGGTAGTGGTGGACCCGCCGTTAGTAGTATTACTTCCTTGAGGATACTGTTTGTATCGATGCATAGTGGGTTAGAAGTTATAAAGTACAGTATAACAGGGAGAATGAGAAAAAAAAAAAAAAATTACAGAAGAGAACACACGCCTTATTCTAAAAAAGACAGTGTTGTATGCAAAGTGTTTGAAGTTCTCTTGATAGCAAAATGGTAATAAACGAATGTGCCCTTTTGTTTGTTTTTCCTCCTCTCTTCAAGGTTTAATTTTTTTCTTTCCTTTCCATCTATAGTTGATCCAATGTCAGATTGAATGAGTCCTCAATACAAACACCGAAGAAAACAAGAAAAAAAAAAAAAAAAAAAAAATGCCACCCCCTGCCTATATATATAAAATGCTATGCCCCTCCCGTTTCAATGGGATAGTATATACTCCCATGATTTCTTTTTCGAGCACACACACAAAGTCTATATATAACCATATTATGCATTATTCACCAACAATGCAACGTGTAAAAAAATTTCCCCCTCCGAAAATATACTTTGTTATTCTTTATCCTTCTATATCACTAGTTCCTTCCCTCCCCATCGATTGTGTCTACACTCGTGTCAAGGTCAGATTCGTTGCCCTTTAGTCCCTTCTCTCTTTTATTTTTCTTTTTTCTTTTTTATTTTCCTCTCTCTTTTCTTTTTCCGTTATGTACGATGATGAGCTAAAAAAAAAAAAAAAAATTCGCCTCTTTCCCCCTCCCCCCTAACCCACCCATTTATTTTTTTGGTATGAACACGTGTCACGTGACACGGGCTATTTTATTTTTTATTTTTTTTGTTTGAACGTTTCCCCTTAAAAAATGGACCAACAAAAAGAAACATAGTACCCGTATAATTAGTCCACCATATCTCACACACAGTCCAACCCATTGTTCCAAATAGCATGTCTTAGGTTGTTTAGTCTTTAATCCCAGAGGCCCACCGCACCCCTCCTGATGGTACACATATAGAAATCGCGATTGGATTTTTACTTCCCCTACCAGGTTCGTATCCTTCCCCCCCTCCAAATCTCGATTAGCTACATGCACACACGTATGGGACGTGTCCTCTACTTGCCAATGTATGGCACTGAGACATTTTATTTTATTTTTGCTTTGTTTATATGGGATGCGGCTGATGCCAAATATATTTCCTTTTTACTGGGAAGGATCGGACAAGCCGGGAAATCCGTATTATAAAACCACTCCACAACGTGGGTAACACACGCTGTTCTTGTCTGTGTGGTGGCATGCCTTTTTCATTGTCTGCCTCAGTGCTGATCCTCTCTCTCTCTCCCATGTAGGCGCAGTCCCACCGATCCGGCAGGATCGCCGCACATCGTCGCCACGACACCACCAAGGCGGTTATCTCGTGTGCACGAGGCTGGGAATTTATATATGGGGCATATGGATGTGGAAAAGCTAGCTCCACTTTGTGTGAGTGAGGTTCGACAATTGAACCTGCATGCATCACCCGGGCTCTGCTGTGCGGAAGCGTATGTGTTGTGTGTATGTAGTTTAGGCTTTTCTTTTTTTTGTTGTTGTCTTTGCTTGTTACCGAAGATTATCTCGACCATCACTCTCTCTTGTTACTGATTCAGACCCATGACTGATCAGCAGAAGTTGGAAATGGGTAATGGCAACGCCGGTTGCTTTTTTAGGACACTTTGCCATCGATTCAGGCATGTCTTTGTCAGAAGCTTGGGCGTTTCAACGGGCATCGTATGGTGTGCGATTCGGACCTTTGCGGATTTAAGTCCATCCGGGTGATCGACAGGGTTCGAGACATACAGTTTTGGTTCTCACATTTACAGTTGTACTCAAGATTTATAAGAGGGAAAAGGGCTTCTTTTGGCAAGTAGAAGAACAGCCTTTTTCTTATTTGGCTTTTAACGGGTACTGTTTTAGTGACAGTATGGTTGGTGTTTTGGATGGAATCGCGTTTCCGCGCCGAGAAGCGAGTGTGTCGATCAATATCATTCTTGCTTTCATTCAAAGAGTAATGGAATAGATAATAGACTCGAACAATTGTTCTTAAAAACTGTCAGCCAGTCGAATACTCAGATAAATGTTCAAAAAGAGACCCCGAGCAGCTTCCTATCGTATCTGTGTCGATCCTCCGGAATACCGACCCACCGGACCGCCGAAATTACGAGTTCTACCGTTTTGCCAATTTAAATGTGTCCACGCACCACAACGGCTTTCGCTCCTTTTTTTTTTTTTTTTTTTTTTGTTTTCCTCCAACTTTGACGAGATCTACTGAACAATGACCACAAACCCCAACACAAATGGGCTGCTGAACATGGCCAGTTCGGAGATATCCGCAACGGGTAAGCCATTCATCAGCCCTCAGGAATACAGTGATTTGAACGTGACCTTCACCGAGGCGGAAATTAACGACATTCGGGCATGCTGGAACTCCATGAAAAATGACCCCACGGCACATGAAAAGGCATCTGTTCATGGCACAGCGTCTGCATTCTTCTGCCAGCAGTTTTATGACAATCTCTTGGGCGAATATCCCGAGCTGAAAGTGTTGTTCCCGTCCATCAAGGGCCAAGCCTCCTCGATGGCTGGTATTTTGTCCTTGGTCATTTCCCAGTTGGAAAATTTGCAAAAATTAGACGACATTTTGTCCTCATTAGGGAAAAGACACTCCCGTATTATCGGGGTGGAGGTTGTTCACTACGAACTCGTGGGCAACGCATTATTACGAACTTTACATGATAGATGCGGAGACGATTTTACCATGGAGCTGGAAAATGCATGGATCAAGCTGTACTCCTATATCGCCAACATGATGCTTCAGTCAGGTGAGGACCCACCAGTGCCAACTGACCAGTACCACCAGCAGTCTCTGTATCCGGTTCTGACTCCATCCTCCTCATATACGTCCGGGTCCGAGTCAAACAGACATTCGCTACATCAGGACCGGAAACTTCCCGCCAAAGGACCAATCCCTACCAACAACCCGCAGGAGGCTAAGGGATACAATCCCACCCACTCCTATTTCAAATCCAGCAAAAAAAAGAAAGCAAAAGGACAAGATTGCCTGGTCATGTAGGTTTCATATGCATATTATTTAATAGTCTTTCGTATATTTTTGTTATGAATAATAATTTTTTTTTTTTTTTTTTTTTCTTTTTCTATTCCTCCTGTTACCCGAATATCAGATCATTCTAATGCAATGCTGCACGCGTTTCATCTTTGCCAATCCCTCAAGCAAAAAGAAATTATGGCTCGGATCTGTTTACGATCAAACCGTTGCACCGCATCATGTGCGGCGGCAGATCGCGGATCTAATTATGTCCGTGCCAATTGCCCCGGCAACGACATTCATTGATGTGCACGGAGGAAAAGAAAGGGGGCAAAGATACAATTGTGATACACTCCTGCGTCGAGCTTTATGTTTGAAAAGATTACTGACGAAAGTGCGTACGTTTGCGGGTGTACTGTGACAAATAGGAAGGTTCCCCGTTATAGGTTTGTGCACCAATGTAGTGCCCACTACTAATGGTGCTAGTGGGTCCAATTATTTTTAGGTCAGATGTGTCTTAAATTTGGAACACGGTTAATTCGCCTTTCTGTAGCCGTGTTAATACGCCATATTTATTATGACGTATTTGTTCCACATAATTTTGGTCAAGGTAGATCCACATGGTATGCGTTGGGATATCCCTGCGAGTGCTATGCGTAATATTTTATAACAGATTTTTAACGTTGATACTCTAGGAGTGGAAATATTGGATGTCGCGTTGTGGTGGAGATTGGCTTAGGAATAGAACCACCCGTTGTTATCATAAAGTGGCCTTGCACGCTCTATGCCAGATCATAGTTCAGGGACTACAAAAATTGCATAATTGTTAGACACATGCGCACCTCATCGAACTATGTCATACATGTCTATTCGTGACTATAACCGATTCACCCCGACGACTTTGTCATAGAGGCGAATTAGTCTGCTGTGCATAAAAAGCGTCCTTACAAGCTTACCGCGGGTTATACGTGGTTATGCATAGCTAATAATAAATTGACCTCGTCATTTAACGGCAACCCCACGCCAGTATGCATAAAACGGAGGTAAAAAAATGGGTTGGGAACTAGGCCCTATCAGCTCAGGCAGCACAAATTATGCCCCCACATACACCTGTATCTGTACATACCTACCTATAGCTTATTTGCTCATCGAAAGTAATACCAATGGTAATCAGACAACTCAGTACAACAGGCCACCCGAAACTCTGCTCATCTTATCTTATCTAAATATGTAGCACTCGACCATTGCGCGCAATGCGCGCAAGCGATGGGAGTTTTTTTTAACATTTTTCAAGGCCTTATCGGATCAATAAATTTTTCAGAGCTCCATGAATAGACCAGGGAAATTGGGCATTCTCCGTCGAAATGCCGCATGGGGTATCCGTAGCATATACATGCGGAGCAACAAAAAGACCCGCAAGAATATCGATATCCAACGACAGCTAGAAGAAAAGCGGCAGCTGGATGAAAGCATCAAACAGATCCAGGCATACACTTCGGCATTGCGCAAACACATGTGGCAACAGAAGGATAAGGAGAATCAGAAAAAGGTTGCCCGGTCAGAAGGGATCGGTGCGCTTGATAGTGCGTATGATGATGCAGAAGTTGAAAAGTTTGCCCAATTGGTTGAAGAAAGTGGCAGGGAGGAGAATGAACAGCTGAGCGGGAAAGGGCTATTTGAGCAAAAAATGTCGTTACCAGAGCGCATATTGAACAGAATTGGCGACACCAACGCAGTTGTATTATTAGCATCAGAAGAACCAAATTGGGGAAATGTGGTCAAGGCATTGTACGACCATGAGAAGGGGTTATCGGGTTTGCAGGTAAACGATGTGGACCAATTGATTGGGATGATTCCATTAAGTCAGCGGGCTGAGTTGATGCCCATTGTTCATGAAATGATGTTTGATTCTAATCTCACTCCATCCAAAATGACCCTGGACCTTACAATGGCTGCCTATGCTGACCGTGGGAGTGTTGAGGTTGTGGAATCTTTTATGAAAGAATTGAAGGAACGAGGATTCAAACCGGATGATTATAGTTACGGCCATTTGATCAAGGCATATTCGAAAAAATACGATCTCAAATCATGCGTTCGGATTTTGAAACAAATGCAGAGTGAAGGAATTGAACAACCGTCCAACAAGGTGACGACAAATCTTTTACAAACCTGTATCAAGGTTGGAGACTTTAAGCAGACTGAAGAAATCTTTTCCATGATGAAATATTTATCCGCCACAACACAACCAGACCTTCGAGTGTACAACTCCATGCTCCTGGCAGCGTCCAAACAGCATAATGTGGATCGAGTGCTCGACTTGTACAATGAAATGACGACACGACCTATAGACCCTCTAGAACCTAATATGGAAACCTTACTAACGTTAATCTACGCCTGTGCTCGAGACCGGCGTACGCATCTGAAAGCATGGCAATATGTGTTGGAAGTGCAGGAGCGAAAGTTCCCCGTGACACGGAAGCTGATCAACACGTTGATGTATTTGTGCGGGAATACGGGGGAATTGTCCTTTGCACGGGCATTATTTAAGCAACTGTGTGCAAATGAGTCGACCTATCCAGATTCGTATACTCTCAACTGTTTGTTCAAGGCATATGAAAATTTCAGACCAGGCTATTTCTCGCCTGTGCTGACGACTGTTTTAGGGAACCAGATTAGATCTGCGTTTCTGGTGAACAATGCAGACATGAAGAATGGGTATGACCCCACTACGATGCCGCCATTTTTGACCATTTCAATGTTGCGAGATGGACCACAGGTGATGTGGGAATCGCGGGCGATTTTTGCCTTTTTCAAAGATAATCGTCCGGACATTTTGAACGATAAGATTATTCTAAACTACCTCGCCATCCCGGCATATCTTGGCCAAACAAAGGAGTTTGAACGCCGATTTCGGGAACATACCTATTTGGAGGATAAGGAAAGTGGCCAAGTGTTGTCCGCGGATAAATCTAAGATGGCACGCAACCACTACGTCTATGATCTTGCCATCAAGGCGTGCTCAATCGGGAGTGGGGATAATCTAGCATTCGCGTCGGAAGTGTGGACCGACCGAGGTAAATGGAGAAAGACGGACAGTTTCCAGAATCTGACCAAATCTCAACGGCACAATTCTGATTTCCTGTTTGCCCGAGGAATGATTTCAACATTCTCCCAGTGTGGTGAGGTTAACGATGCAATTGACATTTTAAAGTCGTGCATTAATCAATTCCCGTGGAAACATCATCATGTGGAACCGTTGCTTGCAAAGCTGACGGAACTGGATGATACTGAAAATTTATCTTTGGTGAGGCGAATGATTAAACAAAAATGGAGCGACCAGTATGACAGGATTTCTGAATATGTCAAACACAAAGGGGACGAGGATTATGCCAAGATGACCAGACGCTGATCCTATGTAAATAATACTTGTAAATAATAAACATGACGAAGATCAATCGGGGGCGTGAATGGATAAATAATTATTATACAGAGTAATGTACATTGGTGTTCGTTACAAAAAAAATAAAAAAAATAAAGGAGAGTCGTGATCTAATAAACAAAGGGGGCAGGGAGCATCATTCTACCGCCGAAAAATAGCGTTTTGAATTATCAATCATGGATTGGGATTTCCCGCGGGGGAATTTGAGCGGATGATGAACAGCATGGGGTCTGTAAACCACCTCAACTGGTGGGAGCCAGTAATTCAGCGGCATTGGGAAATACTCGTAATCGTAGTCCTGCTTTTCGTCCGACGCGGATTTTGGTTCTGCTGATGGTTCGCGTTTAATGTGCTTGATATTTTCATCATCCGAATATCTCACGGAACCGGCAACGGGCATTTCCCGTGCCGAATGCGGGTATAATTGTACATGTTCAGGGTGATGTTGGGGATGGCGTTGCGGATGATCTGGTTGTGGGTTTTGTTGTGGTGGTGGTGGTAGCTGGCGAGAAGACGATGATGGTGGAGTCGCGCTGGCGGAATCTTCCGTTTTGATTGTCGTCCGAGTATGGCCACGGTCTCGGTTAGCTCCTCCTCCATCGGGCAAGGTAATGTTGTCTCTGTTTTGATAGAATCGCGGATTGCGGCCGCGGACGACGATTGGTCTGGACGCCACACTGGCAATGCACACACGTTTACCATTCTCGAGCTCGGCATACAACGACACGGTTATGGTGAAATAATTCTGGAGCTTTTTACGGCCATTGTGGGCAGTTGCGGTGCGGAACTGTAATCGCTTCCAATCGACAACTTCATCGAACCCGGAATTTTTCGGATTAATTGGTTTGACTGCCGGTTCCTGTTCGACGGTTTTTGAATCGGCCCCAGATGCAGTGGTAGTTTTGGGTGGGCAATAGAGCAATTGCTTGGGCTTCTTGTCCTCAGAGCCCGTGACGCCAACGGCGAGAGACAGCGAAAGAATGCGATAGCGATTGAGCGACGTCCCCGCATATGCAGCATGTTGCGCGTTCGACACGGACGCAATGACCTGGAAAAGGTTGCGTCGATAAAATGTGAGCTCATATTTGGCCAGATCCTTCTTGGGCGACTGCTGCTGCGGAGGTGGGCTGCGCTCCTTGCCGACGATGGTGGACGTGGGCTGGGACAGAAAGAAGTTCCCATAGAGCGATGCATTGAGGTCTAGGGAAGTTGGGTTGCCACGATGATCAAACAGATGGACGTCTGCTGGGGTCGGCAGGAACTGTAAAAACTTGTTGTTTTCGAGGAATTCCTTGACATCTTCTGGCTGGGCAGATGTTGGAGGTGCGGATGGACTCGGTGACTGGTCCACGGGTTGTGAAGAAAGTAGTGTGGAGGGGGATTGGTGTGAGGATGGTCCGTCAAAGTGGTGTTGATGTTGTTGTGAAGTGGATTGAGGCTGTTGTTGTTGTTGTTGCGGCGGTTGCTGCTGCTGCTGCTGCTGATAATGTTGCTGTGGAACCTGCTGCTGGTTCTGCTGGTTCTGCTGATTCTGATGCGACGGAGCTGGCGCAGGAGTGTGATGGCCCGAACCAAATGCAGGATGAGGATGATTCCCCATGTCGTCGAGAAATGTGCCAAACGGATCGGATCCAGTGGGGACCGAGGTGGGCGGGAAGGAGAAGTTTGGCTGGTACATGAGCGGCGGCGACACGGCATAATGGCCAACAAAAAAGTCCACTGGCGACGACTCGTCCGGCAGGACCTGGGACGAGCTATTGGGCGTTGCCGCGGGACTGCTGGCCCAGTCCCGCGTGGACGAGGACGTCAGGAAGCGCGAGACCTCGTTGGACTGGAGAAAGGGGAGCTGCAGTGCGTCGTCATCGTGGGAGTCCATTGTGCGCACAGAGCAGAGGAGAGAGAGCGTGTCTCGTGTGTCTGTGTATGTGTATGTGAGTGTGTAGAGTGTGGGTGTGAGAGGGAGACACGAGAAAGAAAAAAAAAATAAATAAATAAATAAGCACCCGTGGTCTCGCTGTAGGTGTGTGGTGATGAGTGCCGGACTTCACTTACTCTGTAGAGAGTGGAGTAAAAAAAAATGAGACACAATAAGCCCACACAGCGCCGGGTAACCGGCGGCGGATCATTCAAAATGCTTGACCGTTGTGCCGCACGCGGACGATCCTTCGCATCGGGGTTATTGGATTTATTGTTAAGTGCTAATACGCACATTACTTTGGACTGTAGGAATGTATAATATAAACCGTATAAAATGGTCTCCGGGAGCTTCATTGGGTGGCCAAGGTACCTGTGCGGTTTTGCGTGCAAAAACTCGTCGGTAGCCTACCCGCGTTGCCGTTCTTGGAGGTCGGGCGTGTGGTCGAGCTGAGCATGTGCATCAATGCATGGCGATGCGGGAAACTCGAGCCTTTTTCACCCCCTATTTTTCGGTTGTCGGTTTCACGAGCTATGGGAGCCGTTCACATCTAATCTACAGTGTTCCCACGCCAGTTCTCTGCTGCATTCACCCTTCTCGCCCCCTTGTGCCTGTGCCTGCGTCCCCAAGAGCCTGCCAAAGCGGCCCCAACGCCCTGTGGTGGGCCACAATAGGCTTCCGTATTCGGATGCAGCATCCAAGACATTGCAAAAAAAATGCGAGCTACCCGGCATGACGTCATAAGGGGCCGGAGGCCGGGGACGCTCCGATGGCGGAACACCGACCGGACCTAATCCTTCAAATGCCGGCGCACTCGCCGGCGGCGGCAACATTAATCCGCTCGTAACCACCAGCCGCATTGACATTTGCCGCCGCAGGGTCCTGGGGGGATAGTGCCTCCGGCGGATTCTTTTTTCTCCGAAAAGAAGCAAAAAAGGTAGCTCTGCGAGGCAATGGCAGTGCTTTTGCTTCTTTTCTAGAAAAGAAGGCCGCCCGCAGGGCAGACCCACACCCCCAGAGGGTCCTGGTCTAGGGGAGTAGGTGGTAGCCTCCGGCGGCTTCTTTTTTCTCCGAAAAGAAGCAAAAAAGGTAGCTCTGCGAGGCAATTTCAGCGCTTTTGCTTCTTTTCTGGAAAAGAAGGCCGCCAGCAGGGCAGACCCACACCCCCAGAGGATTCTGGTCTAGGGGGGGTAGGTGGTAGCCTCCGGCGGCTTCTTTTTTCTCCGAAAAGAAGCAAAAAGGTAGCTCTGCGAGGCAATTGCAGTGCTTTTGCTTCTTTTCTGGAAAAGAATACCGCCCGCAGGGCATATGCCCTGGTGGTCCTAGGAGAATATTCTCAGCAGCGTATGCGACACGACTCAGCTGCTAGATGGTTAGCAGTAGAAGTAGAACTAAGGCGCGATGTGTATGGAAGCGATCAGAGCGGATAGCTCTCCTTCACCATTGCACAGGGACAAGAATCGGTGTCCGAAGACTGCGGCGGCTGTGTGTGCACAGGATGAGGATTGCTGGAGGCTCAAGCGGAAGTAGCAGGTGTAAGGCCAGAGAAGTGGATAGTAGAGTGAGGGTGCGAATTGAGCCGATAGCCTTCCATCACAAGCGCACAGGGACAAAAATTGGTGTCCGAAGACTGTGGCGCTGTGTGTGCACAAGATCAGGAAGCCCCGATGGCTCTTATCGCTAGAAACAGCGACACATCTCTCTTTGATCCTGTTGGACGCTGCATCGTACTGAGAAATAGTCCGAAGACTGTGGCTAGTGTGTGCAGGATGTCCTGAGACCAGTGAGAGACGTGTCACCGTCTCTGGGGAGGAGAAAAAAAAAAAAAAAAAAGGAAAAAAGGGTGGGAAGAGGCCCTCTTTTATACTTCAAAATTAGACGCCGGCCAAAATAATATTACCCAAAATGGAACACTGGTAACTTGCTCCCGCATATACTGTGCGGCTGTTCACCGCTTCTGACTGCGGCCGTAGGCGCTTAAGCGTACCTCGAAAAGAACGCTCTCCTTTCCACAAATATAAGCAGAAAAGGTAGAACTGCAGCGGTAGTGGCCAGTGCTTTTGCTTCTTTTCTAGAAAAGAAGGCCGCCCGCAGGGCATACACCCCTCCGGAGGGTTAGGTCGCCTCCGGCAGCTTCTTTTTTTCTCCGAAAAAGAAGCAAAAAAAGGTAGCTCCGCTACGCGGAGAGGTGGGCGCCAGTGCTTTTGCTTCTTTTCTAGAAAAGAAGGCCGCCCGCAGGGCATTCACTCCCTCCGGAGGGTTGAGTCGCCTCCGGCGGCTTCTTTTTTTCTCCGAAAAAGAAGCAAAAAAAGGTAGCTCCGCTACGCGGAGAGGTGAGCGCCAGTGCTTTTGCTTCTTTTCTAGAAAAGAAGGCCGTCCGCAGGACACACTGCCGCCCCCGGAGGGTCCTAATGTTCTAGAAGCCCCGCCGATCCGCACGGCTGGGATTCGACCCGTTGCCAGGACGACGACTCAGCGCGCGGTCTCAGGCCGGGTAAAACGCGCCCGATGAGGGGACGCACAATCATTCTCACACACACACACTCACACACTTATCGTTTCTGTTGGACGATGAGCTCTGGGGAAAGTACGCTGACGCTGCAGAACACACTCGGAGGTGCAGCTGTTAGCTCTCAATGGACGCCACCGGCCAACTTCCCGAGAGTATGGCCCGATGCTGCTGCGGGAGGCCAAAAGAGGGTATGTGGCTCACCGTTGTATCACTGTCCCCGCAAAAAGTAGCCGTTCGGGAAACGATCGTCATAGACACGGCACAAGACACAGCTGGCCAGTCACCCGACCGCGAGCGCACAAGCTTCCCTCCGGGGTCGCCAGCACCCCGGCTCCTGCTGCACGGTGCCCACCGACCCGCCATTGTGCGGAGGAGGGTTGCAATGTTGCACCAGCCATAATCATTCGCGGGGTGAGGCCCGTGCGGCGGCATAAACTTATCTATGACGTCGCTGATACGTGTGCGTGGCGCCGATCCCCAATGCGATACAACAAAAATAGTGGGCCAGCGAGAGGCTGAAAAAATTTGCCGCAGTGTATATAAGGGGCCGGATCCCCAGACCTCCTTGCCACTGTCCAACCTTTGTTTTTTTCTGGGGGTCGTTGTCGTTGCCCTTTAAATTTTTTTTTTTGTTGGCCCTTTTCTCTTTTTTTTTTTTTTTTGCACTCACCATGGGCCACGACGAGAAAACCTTCTACGAGGTCCAGTCGGACCTCCCCGTGAACCAGACAAAGACGTACGCTGAGGACGACGATCGGGCGAAATATGGCGACGTCCGAAGAGGGCTCAAGTCCCGTCACGTCCAGCTCATCGCGCTCGGTGGGTGTATCGGCACGGGTCTCTTTGTTGGTTCTGGTGCGATTCTGTCCAACTCTGGCCCGGCGTCGCTGCTTCTGGCCTACATTGTCATGTCTTCCGTCATCTGGACCGTTATGAACTGTATGGGCGAGATGACTACCTATCTGCCGCTGCACGGTGTCTCCCCACCCATGTTTGTCTACAAGTACGCCGACACGTCGCTGGCGTTCGCCACAGGCTGGAATTACTGGTACGCATACGCCTTTCTCGTGCCGTCTGAAGTCACCGCCAGCGCCATTGTCGTGGAGTATTGGACAGACAAGGTACCCACAGCCGCGTGGATCGCAATCTTCCTCGCAGTCATCATCCTCGTCAACGTGGTCATGGTCGACGCGTTTGGCGAGGCAGAGTTTTGGATGGCCTCGATCAAGGTGATCACCATTCTCGGCCTCATCATCCTCGGCATTGTCATCTTCTTTGGCGGCACTCCGACCCATGATCGGGTCGGGTTCCGGTACTGGAAGCACGACGCCTTCAAGGAGTACATTGTGACTGGAGATGGCGGCCGTTTCTGTGGCTTTTGGAACGCGCTCATCCGTTCCGCATTTTCGTTCATTATGAGTCCGGAGCTGATTGTGGTCTGCGCAGGAGAGACGGAAGCGCCCCGTCGTAACATTCCCAAGGCCACCCGCAGATTCATCTACAGATTGCTCTTCTTTTACATCTTTGGCTCCCTGGTGATTGGAATCATGGTTTCTCCAAACGATTCGCATCTCCTCAACGCCGTCAGCAGCGGCGACGAGACCGGCGCCGCCAGCCCATTTGTCATTGGCGCACAGAACGCCGGCATCGCCGTTCTCCCGCACATTATCAATGCCGCAATCTTGACCTCCGCCATCTCCGCCGGCAACTCGTTCCTCTTTGCCGGATCGCGAACGCTCTATTCGCTCGCCTGTGAAGGTCATGCGCCCAGGATTTTCAAGACATGCAACAAGTGGGGCGTTCCGTATTTGGCCGTCGGTGGCACAGCAATCGTCGCCGCACTGGCATTCCTCAACTCGTCCAGTTCCTCCGCCGAGGTGTTCACCTGGTTCACTAACATTTCTACCGTCTCTGGCTTCCTGTCCTGGATCTCGGTTCTGATCTCCTACACCCGGTTTAGGAAGGCCATCCATTACAACAACATTTACGACACACTCCCATTCAAGGCGCCGCTGCAGCCGTGGATGGCGTATTACACAATTGCCCTGGTGTCCGTCATCACACTGACCAACGGCTTCACCGTCTTTGTCGGCGGCTCCTTCACCGGTCCGGATTTTGTTGCCGCATATATCACAATCCCGCTCTTCTTTGGCGTCTATTTTGGCCACAAGCTGTTTACGAGAAACTGGCAATGGCTGTACCCGATTGCGGAGATTGACGTTCTCACTGGGTTGGACGAGGCCGAGGAGACTGAACGCATGTATCCAGAGAGAAAGCCGCAGAATTTCCTCCAACGCGTCTGGTTCTGGATCGCGTGATGCTTGTACAGTAATATATGTTACAACGTTAGACTTGTTTGTTTACAAAATTAATATTAGATTTTTTGTTCCTTTTATGTGCTTTTTGATTTCAGATTATCCGCGACAGAGAACTAAGTATGCGCTGTATACGCATCCCATAGGGTTGGTGTGCCTCCGGCGGCTTCTTTTTTCTCCGAAAAGAAGCAAAAAAGGTAGCTCCGCTACGCGGAGAGGTGAGCGCCAGTGCTTTTGCTTCTTTTCTAGAAAAGAAGGCCGCCCGCAGGGCATACGCACCCTCCGGAGGATTTGGCCAGCCTCACGGCTTCTGCGACGCAATTCCGGAGCTCTTGCTTCCCTTATGCGCCCATAAACAGGTATAACAGGTCCACGTCAATATAAAGTACAAACCGGCAACAATGGGTGTGCGTTTCGATATCTCAGCAAAATGGTTGTCAGTCTTCGGGCATCTCGTATGCATATGCAAAGGTTTTGTATCTATCTACCTCCGTTACGATTCCATACCGTCTGCAGATCGGCGTCCCAGCCTAATTTTGAAATAACATCCCAGTGAAACCGTTCAACATACTGTAGTTCAATTCAACCTACGACTTGGATTAAATCCAGCAAAAGGCCATTGACACCTGTGGCGTATTTCAAAACATTGATTTCTTACTCGATTGATATATAACAGCCGACCAAAACCAATGTCAACTTTTGGTGTCATTCCGCTCCGCCAAGCGCAGCAGACAAATTCAAGTGGCGTGAATTTTATTAGCCAAAAATACGGTTACCTAAGCCAGAAAAGATGCGGCTAGTCAGTCCCGAGCTAACGTTGCCCAAAATATTATTAGCCATAGCATTAGCCTTGCCAAATTTGTCGCAGCGGCTGAAGGCTAAACCATTAGTGATCGTAAGCACCAGTGCAATTGCTACAAAAAGGTTAAAAGTTAGTCTCACACATGCGTCGAAAGTGTCGTTATTTTCTTCTTACCAATCAAGAGCAGCTAAAACAAGTGTTAGTTTAGAACGAAAAATGAATTGAGTTGCAAACTTACCCAGAGAAACTGGAACTTTAGGATAGCCAAGAGAGCCAAACCGACCCACAGAGCCGGAGTGATATAAATAAATAGCCAAAACACTTTTGAATCAATTGGGTTGATGTAACGTTGAGGCTGAAAAGATATTAGCATATAGCGGGCAACAATAAACATGAGACACTTACATCCGCAGTCTCAAAGACCCAGATACTCGAGCCGTCTTCTGACGACTCGTTCCACCATCGCAGACCTACAAGCAATCTACCAGAAACGTTTTTAACGTTCCAAAAATCGGCAGCCAGTAATAACACCACCAAGATGAAAATCATGACACTGTCCACAATTAGTCTAACGCGGAAATAAAAAACAAGCTCTGGGACTCACAAATTGCTTGTAAACAACAATCCAAATAAATATGTCAATAACCCGCCAATCCGGAACCCGAGAAAGAAGAGTAATGCAATGGGGTGAGATGACTCGGAAAGACGTTGAAATAACGTTCTAGGTTGGTTGTTGGCATTGACTTCTTCCGACTAGATGTTGCGCCCATTAGCGTCCTTCCCTCTATTCGCACGGACATAATTCACTTACCATGTTGCAACCGTTTTGGACTAGTTTGGTATCTTAGGGACAACACCAGTGAACGTGTATGACGGGGGCGGTCGGATGCGCGCATTTTGGGGGCCGCGTGCGGCTTTAATATGTTTAGCCTGCAAGTCTTAGTTTGTACCGGGTCAGTATGAAACTGTGCCTTTGACTTTACTTGCTTGGTGGTAGCACAAAAGCTAAAGCTAATCGAAGTCATGTTCTTGGAACTGCTTGTTCGGAGACGATTTTGGAAACATGATTGTGTTTTTGTCTTTGAATGAACCAAGAGGAACCAATTTTTTTACAAGTTTTTTTTCTCCAGACTTTGATCTGATGAAAATTGTCAGAGCCAATTGACAAAGAAGGTTTTTCTTTCTTATCAGAGTTTTTATATTATTTATTTTCGTGGTCTTTAAAATAAATAAAATAAAGCTTCTTCTAAATACCATGATCATTATATGCGTGTCTAAAATATGCTGTGACAATAGACATGGAACAATTGGTCACTTGTAAAGTCAATTCGAATCATACAAATACTCTCCTATGTCACGCTTTTGGCGCTTAGTTTTTCTTCCTTTCAACAACAAGTACAACTTTTTGCATCTTCAAAATGATCTTTTCTAGCCAACTCGTTTTGTTATTGGCATTATCTGTTGATGCCGCTGCATTGGACATAGCCCAGGCTGATCCGCCCTCTCCGGATAGGCCAACTTCAGTGTTTCTTAAAACCGCCTCTGTTATTGAGCAACCTGGCGGTGGTGCTATAACCGTTACACAACAAGGTCCAGGAACCCCGATCAAAGGTACTGGTAAGGGGAAAAATGACCAAGGTGGAGGCAAGATTAACACCATCGTGGAAGACGGTTCTGGCTCCACGACGATAACCGCCAAGGCTCCTGTGACACCGTCATCGGTGGCAGTGAAATCAGCTTCGACTGCAAAGGACGTTGCCGGAAATAATGGCGGTTCAGCAAGCCCTGCAAATGTTAATGCGTATAATGCACAGGGACCAAATCCGCTGGATGACAATGAGAATAATAACAGTGGTGACCATGATCGACCGAAGAAGGCTGCTGAGGATTCTGGAGATTCTGATAACCAGCAAGTTGAAAATTCTCAATTGACTAGCCAGACTGAATCCCAAACTACCACGTTGACAACAGCGCAGTTGGAGTCTGAAACTACTTCTGCAAATGCTGGTTCCATAGCTCAACCTACTTCAGTTGAAGCCCCGCGATCTCCTCAAGACCTCGGTAAACAGCCGGTTGACTCCATGTCTTCGGAACCGGATTCTAGTGGCCAAAATGGACCCGATCAATCAAATAAAATGGCACAACCGCCATCTGGGAAGACTCAACAGTCCTCTCAATCTGGCCTCCAGTCATCGCCACAAGACGTAAAGTCTTCACCTTCGATTATGAATCAGCCTGAAGAAATTGCTGATCAGCAATCAGATCAACCAGAAAACCCAGTCCAAGCCAATTCCGTAACGCCTTCCGAGCAACAACAGAAACATGCACAAAACATGCAACAACAGAAACCTGCGCAGAACCAGCCACCGCAACAGGCCGCTCAGGTGCAGGGCAACGTTCCGGCCCAAATGGAACCTTTGTCACTTCCATCCCTGTCACTTCCTACCCCATCTCTGCCAACTCCCGAAGTAGCCGCCGCGCCACGGATCAATATCGGCGCTTTGGATAATCCTGCAGGCAATGGTGACAACAACAAGGCCAGCAGTAAAGACAACAAGCCTACGCTCACTGGGGAACTCGGCGCTACAGGTGGCATTCAGCCAGTTGCCAAAGTTGTGAAAGGCAAACCAAATGGTAACGAATCACCGATGGAAACTGGTGAAGCTGAGGAGGAATTATCATCATCGTCCACTCAATCTCACGCATCCAAAACCGCGTCCTCGGTGGTCTATACTCTGACTTCGACTCCAGGTGAAACCATGTCTATTCCATCCTTCTTGAGCACAGTTCCATTAGTCGAGGACACGGCGACGAGTTCGACGCCTGTTCCAACTGACAAGTATGGATCTTTCCAAGGTATTCAAGCGGGAGGGCGTCTAAATGATGCAGACGTTGCGCCAGAAAGAGTACCGGAAGATATAGCCAATGCGGTTTCCGCGCCTAAGCTTGATTTGCCCGAGTCAAACGGTGGTGTGAAGGCTCCAGCTAACAATTTCCACATGGAAATGAAGGAAGAGCATGCCGCCGATATCGACTCAGCTGTGGCCTTTGACACAGCTGCGGAGAATACTGAAACGACAACCACAATCATTATTAGTGTGACGGACACCATCACAAAGCATCGGCATACTTCAGCAGTAAAGACAAGAGTCAAGATGGTAGGCGGTGCCGGTGCCATCAAGATGGAGGATTTGCTAGATGGTGTTGACAAGAATGCAAAGATCAAGATTAGTGATCTCTTTAAACGTGCTGACGAAGTCATCAGTACGGCTCATGAATTCGTCACACAAGCGCCATCAGTTGTTACAGCTCAGCCCGCCAAAAGTACACAAACCCCATCTCAGCCAAAAAAGGAGACTAGCATGCCGTCACAGCCTGCAAAGAGTACCAAGATCCCATTACAGCCCGCAAAGAGTACCAAGATCCCATCCCAGCCGGCAAAGAGTACTGAAATTCCATCACAGCCAGCAAAGAGCACCAAGATTCCATCTCAACCCGCAAAGGATACAGTCATACCATCTGCCGCCACCGATGTGCAAAATGCGGTAGCCAATGTGTCCGAAACCCCTAAGGCGCCTACGGCTAACACACAATTACCAACCGGACCTGAGTCAATCACCTTGCAATTTTCAATGACACGTGGTATCAACGCATCTTCCGTTTCTTTTCCGGGAGTAACAGGTTTGGTTACTGATAATGTGACAACTTCCGCAATGAGTTCAGCGGCCGACAATCTCAGTGTTTCTGCCGTCAGCGCCGGTAGTCCAAACCACAGCACTCCAGTGGCCCCACAACTTAATTCAACGGACGTAGAAGTTGCAAGTGATTTGCTCCAAATGCTTCCGGAATTGGTCACTTCTCAACCAGAGTTGGTAACGTCTCAACCGCCATTGGTAACGTCTCAACCTCCTCTTGCCAAAATTCCGGCTGGAGTGAATGATACGCCAGGTTCTTCTCCAGAGATAAATAACAGCACTTCGTTAGGTGGTAGCAAGATTCCAACAGTATCAATGGTTGCATAATGGTTGATTTATCTATTTATTTTATTTATTATGGCTGAACATCCACTCCTTTTAACACAATACATTTGGAACTAATCAAAAGAAAAAAAGGTAAAAATGAACAAAAATTTTAAAAACATTAATAATAATATTTAGAATTGCTGTTATAAACTATGTACAAAATATATATTAGTTTTGATTGTCACCACTTTCATCATCACCTGGAACTGGTTCCCCAAGTAGTTTTGCCTTTTCTTCCAGTCGCTTTCGTCGCTCTAATCGCTCTTCTTTCATTCTCTGTAACTCATTTTTAATCTCGACGGGATCTTTTGGCGGATAATTCAATCTTTGAGGATCAGGCCAGAAGTTTGTAATATTCAATTTTCTATGAGTGTCGGACCCAACGTAGACCATCACGCCCACGGGAAAGGAAACGTAAAATGCAAACTAAAATTATCAGTACTAAAATCACTCGTCCCAGAATGTCTACTTACTCGAAAGATTTCCAAATTTGCTCCCGTTAACTTGAATCTTCCAAACATGCTGCGTGGGATTACAAATGGTGTGAGGAAAATTGATTTTAGGTGGTGTATTTGATAATCGTTATCGGCCCGGTTGGGACCCGGAATGATTTACGTCCGCGGTTACCCCATTCAGCATCGTTCCGTTTACATCTCCACCTTATCAACACAATATGGATAACGATGATGGAATCTCTCATGTAGTGGAGGATAAAACGAGTACTGCGTATGATAGTATATTTGGAGGCGATAGTAGTGATGAGCCATTGAGCGATGATGAAGATCGTAAGGCATTTTTTGGGAAATAGAGGTGTCAACTTTGGCGCTAATTTACATAGGGTTTATGAGAATGGCCAGGTCGCAGTTCCCAGATTCGACTCCAAACCTCAAGAGCTTCAGACGACAGAGTTGGACAATCCCACGCCAGAGACCGACAGCGGGTGGGTTACCTTCTGCAGCTTATTTTGAACCCCGTTCAGCAGCTCCGGCGCAATTCCGGCCGAGGTCTACGTCACGACAGAGCAAAGACGCCGTCGTCGTGAAAAAGAACAGGCAAAAAAAGAAATCCAATAGCCATATTGAGGATGTGGGAAATAGTACATTTGAATCTGTTGACAATAGTCGGTCAATTAATGATACACTTCAAAGTCTGAGTGAGCAGTTAGATCAAGAAAGGGAAGGAGCAGAAAAACTCCAGAATTGTTTGAACCGGCTGGAACAAAAAGTAGAAAGGATGGAAAGAGAGATGAGAATACTCAAAGGTCCGGATAACCCCATCACCCCAGATGTGATTCCTCAAGGCGAAGAAGAGTACTACAGGTTACAGCTGGATCATGTTGATCGCCTCGGTTCAGTACAGCTAGCCAACATTGTTAAGAACATGCTCATTTTATTCGATACGCCGCTGAGCAAGGTTCAGTCATTTATCCCTGCGCTAGCGAAGATTCTTGACGAAGAAGATCATTACATGGATTTTGCTAACCGCGTCCATGAGGTGCTATTTAAAAAGCCAATTGTAAGCCCTCAAGATACAGAGGCAGTTCGAAAGTGTTTAGATAAAATGATTTTACAGATTTCCAAAAGATGATGATGACGATCTTGTGTAATTAGTTAAATACCATTATGTGCATTTAATCTGCATAACTGTGCATACCCTGCGGATCGAACTCAGCGGGATTATTCGCCTGCAGTTGCCCAATACATGCTTGCCCGAAACTGGCCCAAGTAACGTTTCGGATAGATTTCTAAATGCAAATTAAATTAATTATTAAACATTACACTTTACATAACTTGAATCCGACGCATGCGTATCGGGCTGCCACGAGAAAGATAAACGCTCCTGCGTACGCCGCTCCGCATAGGATAACAAGGCCAGAATAATCGTTACCCTTAATCAATGCGCCAGCAAGTGGGATCCCGAAAAGCACTGCAAAAGAGCAAAATAAATAAAGCATTCCATAACGTTTTCCATAGTCTTTTGTGTTGCAGATTTGCCCGCAGCAGACCGGGGTCAATGACATGACTGTGCCAGTTGCAAACCCGTATAACAAAGTAAAGGCTAGCATGGCACCATAGCTATGACCGAATGGTAACCAGATGGCAAAGATGACAATGGTGGCCATTGCCGCGAATCCGATCATGGTGTTGAAACGACCAAATTTGTCTGCAGCGAGTCCGGACGCCCATCTACCAGGAACTCCCGTGACATTGTATAAAGTAAGCATGAGGTAGGCCTTGCTGGTGGACATGCCTTGAGCCAAACAGTATGATGTGAGGTATGTGACGCCATCCAACAGGGCCAATTCCAACAAGAAGACACCAGCAATTAAGAATGTATATCTCAAATCCTTCAGAGCGCCAAAATCAAACAAATCGCGTGGCTTCATTTTTAGTTCCGCTCGTTCAAACCGTGGCTTTACAAGGAAAATTGACGCAATCAATGCAACAAAGGAGATGAATCCCAATACCCGAATAGCCCATCCATATCCCACCTTGGAATAGAGGTTTCTCAACATGATTGGGAAAACGATACCTCCGATCGAGCCACCCATTGAAGCGAGGCCGGTTGCAACACCTCTCTTGTAATTAAACCAATGGCCGACAATTGCAATAAGCGGGGTCATGATTAATGACAATCCAATGCCGCAGCCGACTCCAAATGCTAGGACGAATTGGTAATATTCAGAGCAGAGACTGGTCAACATTAGACATGGAACGTGGATAAGCGTTCCTGCGAGAAGTAGATGATATGGACCATATGCATCGAATAGCGGACCTGCTTGGACAGAAAAGAAAAAAAGTAAGAAAATAAAGATGGAGAAGATCCAACCCACCTTGGATGATGAGATGTTATGCAATTGGTTGGTTTCGACATATGCCTGGATTGCGCCGATAGAATTGACCATGCCGAAACATGCCGTGAGCCCTAAAAACGAGCCCAAGACCACTCGCCATGCTTGTGCGCCGCCTTCTGGATAAGAGTAGCCATCATTGTAGCTGGACTCACCGTTCATGTCAATTGTACGTTCTGTGAATTCGTCCGACTTTTTCCGCGGCGGAGTTTCTTCGCCTTCTTCGAGAAGCTCCATAGGTTGTAAGGAGTATGGAGCCACTGGGTTTTCGCTTCTGGAGATGGAGCTGGTTCGCGCAATGCCATTAGATGTGTTGGAGAATTGAGACAACTTGGAGGTCACTCTTTCCATCGCACTGGTAGAATTGACGGTATCTTCGTCGACCACATCAATCGCCACTTCCTCCTCACTGTGGCGGCGGTCCTCGTATTGAGGGGCCACTCTAGTGGTGATGAATTCAGCAGTTGACATTAATAATAATACTAAACGTGTGTGTATTCAGAAATCTAACGTATCTATAGAGGCTAAGAAGGAAAAAAAAAAAAAAAATTCAACGGCTGAATCGGCCGCTTTTATATTCAAAGCAAATTTACTCAGGTTAGTTCAGTGTCAGATAAGATTATGACTGTGAAGAAAAAGCAAATATGACAAAAAAATTCGAGAAAAAAAAAATTACCGTCAAGGAAACTCGCGGCGAATATGAACCTGAATATGATGGGCCGTTTCCGGATTCAGCGGGTGTGGGGGGAGTGATATGAGCAATTGTACACGGCCGTATGGATATATTTCTTATAGTACCGTTGTAACCTGTTTTTTTAACCTCCAACAGTATTAATCCCTCTTTTACTAGCTTTTTCTTTTTATTTTCACTTTTTTCTCATCCCATCTAACACCCGCCTTAAAAAACGGCCCGAGGTCGTATCCTCCATTTTTAGCCGGCACAAAAATTTTCAGTTGCTTTCTTTTCTTTTTTTGCACTTACACTTCCTCTTTGGGACATTTATTTTCTTTTTTCATGCAACGATTCACATTGCGGCTTATATAAAGTTTTGATCTGCAAACTCCCAAAAAAAAAAAGTCAAAAAAAATTGCCACCGCGAACGCGCTATGCGCACCTCGCGGTGGCAGTACTTCCAAGCCTCTCGTCCAAAAAACAGTCACAAACATCCATCCAATCAGGTCTCATATTTACTCACCACACCTCCTTCCTATTTGGGAGTCCAAGGTTTCTCCAAAGCACGTGACCACATAGCAGACCGAAAAATACGCGTGCAGCGGGCACACAACACCATAATTTTTTCACCTTTTTCTTCTCCTCTTTTTTCAACACATTTAGATTAGCAACAACAGCACACTGTAAAAATGGTAAGTTGGACGAACAGAAGCGATGAGACGAAGTGGGAATGGACGAATGGTCGAAAGAATGGCACAGAGAGCGAGTTATCATGTTGAACAAAGGATTAGGATGGATTTTGAGTAGTCAAACACACACACACACCAAAGCTATAGATATGGACACAACAATACACCATCAAGAGGATAATACTTTGCCACCGTAACCAGCGTACTCCTCAACCATTACGTCTCATCGTTGTCTTGCCACCACATTTGTACCCAGTCACTAACTGCTTTGATTATAGGTTTTAGCTCAAGATCTTCTTCACCCATCTCCACAAGCTGAACTCAAGAAGCACAAGTTAAAGCAACTCGTCGCTTCCCCAAGATCATACTTCATGGACGTCAAGTGCCCAGGATGTTTCAACATCACCACTGTCTTCTCTCACGCTCAAACCGTCGTCACCTGTGGCTCCTGTGCTACCGTTCTCTGCCAACCAACCGGTGGTAAGGCCAAGCTCACTGAAGGTTCTTCTTTCCGAAGAAAATAAACCAATAGACAGGTAACAACAACAAAAATGTATTAATGAAAAAATGCTAATAAATTTATTAACATGTTATGCATCGATCGCCTCCAGTGCAATCTGTGTAGAGCATAATTCCGCGGAGCGGAGCATGAATTCGAGAGTATTTAGTTTTACTTCTGTGTATGAATTATGTGTCGTACAGTTTTCTTGTTTCTCACCTGTTGAGTTTGTAGCTCCCTCCTTGTGGCAAAACTATCACCAGCTCTTACGCATAGGTTTTTTTTCCCATAATAACCCCAATAACTATAGTGTTGGGTCACAGAACATATACTATTGCCACAGTTTCAACAACGTAGATGTACAGCTATACAAGAGCCACTATACTCAACTCCAGCGTATACACAATTGCATCAATCTGTTGCATTCAAGAGCCTACCAATCCTACTCTAATTCTACTTCCGTCAATTTTCGTCAAAAAATTATGTTACCCGGATTTGGAGGAATAAAACTGTTCCTACGCGCCAAAAGAGTCGCGTCCGCGTGTCCAGTACAAACCAAAGTCGTGTCAACATCACATTAAATTATATTAGCGACTGCAAGCAGAATAGCCATGATCCCACGATTCCTGTGTGCCCTTGTGGTCTTGTGCCTCCTCAGTGTTGTGTCTGCACACAACCAGCTCCTGTACCCATGGTCCCGGTCATGCTTCTTTGAGGACATGAAGAAGGGCGACCAGCTGGCCGTGTCCTTCCAGGTCGGAAACAGAGATCCTCACTCGGCAGACCAATTGGAGGTCGATTTCTCCATCAACGATCCTAATCACAACCGTATTTATAATGCTCCCCGAGTGGCCAACGGCGACGCGGTTGTGGACGTCCAGATTCCAGGTCGCTACGAATACTGCTTCTCCAACGAGTTTTCTGGCGTTGGCACCAAGGACGTTACTTTCCACATTCACGGCGTTGTATACATCGACACCGAGGAATTGGTCCCAGACTCGTTAGATTACGAGGTCAAGACCCTCGGCCGTTTGGTGCAAGACATCAAGAACGAGCAGGGCTACATTGTCATTCGAGAACGAACCCACAGAAACACTGCCGAATCTACTAACGCTAGAGTCAAATGGTGGAGTATCTTCCAACTCATTGTCGTCGTCGTCAACTCCATGTTCCAAATCTACTATCTCAAGAGGTTCTTTGAGGTCAAAACTAATGTCTAGAAATATAAATTATCTGTATTGTGCAAACTCCCGTTCTGCTAGGTCTGGGCGGACTTGGCTCACATACCCTTCTCCCCGAAGTGGACCTACCTTTTTGCTTCTTTTCGGAGAAAATAAAAGCTTTCGGAGGCTAGGTAGGGCCCGGGGGGCGATCCAGAGAAGCGTGTATGCCCTGCGGGTGGCCCTCTTTTCTAGAAACGAAGCAAAAGCACTAGTCAATTGCGTCGCAGAATCCAATCCTCCGGCGAGCGTTTTTTTTCCGGAAAAGAAACAAAAGCACCAGCATTGACACTCCCTCTCCGCGTAGCGGTGCTACCTTTTTTGCTTCTTTTCGGAGAAAAAAGAAGCCGCCGGAGGCGGAGGCGATTACTGCTCCCTATGTTCGCTGAAGTAAAGGCGCCGTTTTTCTGGGCCAATTGACCGAGAGCCGACGCTACCTTTGCTTCCCCAGAATCTCGTGTATCAGTGAAAGGTTGGCAGATGATCGCCGCTATTTACTAGTTTCACTGTGTTACGTTTGTGGGGAGTATGTGCGGTAGTAGCTACACATTGTGGGTAAGCGAATAACCGTTACCCACTGTGAAGTAGTTTCTCATTTGTTTTAGGTGTCGGATTATTTCTTAGCACTATACGCACAACTAAACAATTATGCATATTGCCGGAAAATAACCCGTCAATCCTGTTTACCGGTACAACGTAAATTCCGCTTTCGTTACCGTGTTTCATCCATCCTCAAAGGCATGCAGCAGCCCGAAAGGGGCAATAAATTTAAACTCTCTTCTAGAACGCAGCCACAGGTCCCGTTACATCCTCGAGGCTATAATTAGCCGTTCCACACAGCTGGTAACCCGCTGCAACCGTTTTTGAAACTCGTTTATGCCCGAAACACCCCTCCCCTCGGCACACACAATGTTCAGATGCACAGATTATTATATTATTATTATTATTATTACTATTGCTAATTCTTCAAAACATCCCACAATTCGGAACAGAGGTGAAGGAATCGTTGCTTCTTGGTATCGTTATCTTCGTTATTACTGACTCGTCGTCGCTTCGAGCGGATTTCGTCCTCTTGATCAATGGCGTTCAACTCCACGTACGGCTTCTTCTTTTCTTGGTCGGAGAGCGCCTTATCCTCCGGGTCGGAGTCGTCTCCATCCTCATCATCGTCTTCCTCGTCTTCCAGCTGCTTCTTATCCGCTGGGTCGTCAGAACGGGATCGATTATGCATGCCTGTCCATTTATTATTAGTGGCATTGCGCAATGGCAACGCAGTTTGAATGTCTCCATGAGATGGCGGCTTGTTCCGCACATAGACGGTATTCACAGGGTTAGATGACGATCGTAAGGTATTAGTGGCAGTACTGATATATGCTTTATCGGTCATAGTTCGTGCTAGCGGCGCGGAATTGATTCCACTGTACTTCAACGGACTGGTCTGCTTCAGTTCAAGTCGTTTGGGTGGCTCTTTCCTTTTCATGGACCGTTTTAACGATCCAGCTGTAACCAGATTTGTCGGGCTCGCTTGGCCATTATTAATATGTTCAATCTCAACATTGGTCGATTTGGCCGAGTTTGGTGTCAATGTGTTTGGCTCTCCCATCCGTTCAGCTATTAGTTTCCGTTGTTCTGCTTCAATGCTTCGTGATATCATAACTGCATCTCGTGTCTCCTCGCTAATGCCTCCAGTAAACGGACCAATCCCCGGTGAAACACACTGTATCGCTATATCATGGGCTATCTCTTTCGGGGTTCGTAAGGAAGAGTTTGTGGAGTTATTTTCACTGCTCAGAGTACTATTCTTGTCGAGTTCTAGTTTGGGCGGTCGTGGTTTTGTGCGCTTCTCGCTTTTATTCATGTTGTGCTGGCGGTATGGACGAAAGGTAAAAAGAAAAAATCCAAAAAAAAAAAAAAATTCCACGGGGTAATCCTTATTAAATACTTTTCCCCTTTTTACTCTTTTCTTTTTTAATTTTCTTAACGTGTTTTAAGTTGTGTGTGTGAAGTGTCGTTTTCTCTCTGGGAAAGAAAAGAAAAAAAATGAGCCTGCAAACTAATTTTAAAATGAAACGTAGCTACATACAAAAAATTCCTGCCCCCACTGTCGTAATAATTTTTTTTTTTTTTTTTTTTTTTCTCTGCGGTATTGTTTGTATCAGGTCCGCGTACGCCTTAATACATATCCCTGCGAATATGCTGCATATCTTTTCCTTTGATGTAATTGTACAGATTTGGGTGTTTCAGGTTTAGGAAAGGAGGAACACAAAAAAGAAAAAAAAAAATTGGGTCATCTCATTATATTATATTTACAAAATGATTAACCTTCAACTTTAGCAGAAGGTGTATTTAAATATCGTTGTGTCGGTGTATTCGTACCGTTTGTACTGTTCCCCGTGTTACTATTGTTTCCGGGTGTAGCAGATGCGCTATTTTTAATATTCGTCGCTACTGCGGATGCAGCTTTGTTAGATGATGTTTGAGGTACGCCTGCAGATCTCATAGATGAGGGAGATGAAACAATTTTACCGTTTGTGGAGCTGATCCCCGGGTTATTATTATTACTGTTGTTGTTGTTTCCCGTGTTACTGTTATTATTGTTATTCCCGCTCGCCTGCTTATCTTGCTGTTGTTGTAATAACGCCTTTTGCTGCAACGTTAATAATTGTTGCTGCCGTTGTTGATAAGCTTCTCTATAACTTTCGTAGGCCTTGGATAATAACATTGAGCCGAACCGAATGGATTGGGTTTCTTCGGAAATTCCGTTCAACCGACTAGGATCATTGGTGGAGAATTCCATGTTGTCCATTTGAACGTCAGAGTCAAATTCAAACTGCTTCGCCAACCGCGTCGATGCCGCTGTGGGTTTCGTTACCCCTCCTCTCCTGTCAATCATCATTCGCCCGCCTCGCCCAATTCTCTTACGCAGGGACATTGTCGACTGCCGCGGAACATTAAATGCATGACTTGCCATGTCTTTTTCCTTAATCTTCGTAACAACATCCAAATCGCCATTTTCTTCATCAATATGTGCTCGCAGGATGGTTGGGCTAGTTTCAACCCGACTGGAATAGCTGGATCCAAGACTGGACGATAGCGGCAGTTTTAATGATACATTGGATGATGGAGGATAAGGCGACGCCAGGGATGAATATGCTGCATGTTTCGGATCAATGATTTGAAGGTTCTGTCGCTGTTCCCAATCAGGATCAAAGTAGTCGCAATATGGCACAAATGGATTGTCAGTGTAGTTGACCCAATCACGATCATTTTGTGCTCGCGTCTTCAGCTTGGTCTTGACAGCATTCTTAATCGTAGTCTCCTTTTCTCCGAGCACTTGTTCCAGACTCAACAACTCAATATCAGGAATCTTGGATGCCGGCAGCCGAACATTAGCGGGGACAGCATGAATTGCTCCAGCTCCGGCTGAACTGACCGCGGCACTGATGCTTGAACTGGCCAATTTCTCTCCTGCGGCAGTGCTGTCCTTGTTATTACTATCCTTGTCTTTATCCTTGTTAGCTTTCGATTCGTTAGATTTCTTTTGTCGTTGAGGTGGCGGTTGTGGCGGCTGCGCTTCTGGTTCCTCTTGTACAACAACCTTCTTCTTCTTATGGGCAACCAGGTCTTCATCCTCGCCCTTGATACCCAGGCTCCGCTTGACGCCCTTGACTTTGCATCGTTGTTCAAAAATGTCCCATTCCATCTGCAATGCTTCCTTGCGCATTTGTTCTCGTTTGACTACCATCTCCATCAACTTTTTGGCCGTCTCCATCTCCATTTGAAGCTTGCGGAGACGCTGTGACGATTGCTGGTCGGTTCGTCTCGTCTTGCGGACTTGCCGTAGTTCTCTTCGTCGGAAACACACATATGGGTCGTTATCATCCTTTTCAGTGCCATCTTCAAATTTTAGAATTGGGAAAATGGATTTACCGTCCCTACGAATCTTGCGCTGCTTCCAATGAGGATAAATCAATTCTCCAAACTCCTTGAAGGACGTGGTCGCATCCTTTTTGGAAGTGTTGTCCTTTTTCAACGTCGACCGATAGATCGATACATTAGTGCTGGCGAGAAGGAACTCCGGCGACGCAGGATCATTTTCTGCTTGTGTAATCTCTTGCACAATCACCGGCGAAAGGTCTTCAAAACTCAAAACCTGGGTCGGATCCATTGACAGATACGGCTGCTTGCGACCAACCACACTTTCAAACTTGTAACAAATCATTTCAAATTCATCCTCGCTACACTTTTCACCTTTGATTTTGGAATTCATTTCCTTTAAAAACTCTTCATCCTCCTCATCCATGCAATATGGGCACCCAGACGTATCTTCAATCGTGGCGGAAATGCGGATATACGATGCTGGTTCGTTGAAATTTTTAGGATAATACCTGTCATATTCACCCCATTTTTTGGACGCATCGGGTGTGGGAATGTACACCTGCTCCACTTTGGCGCCTGAGCTGGCTGCATTGGACGCATTGATGGCAGCTTGCAAATGGTGTTCCTCTTCTTCACCCTTCTCCACACCAGTCTCCACCTGCTGCAATTCCCTCTGCTGCTCATCTTCCAGATCAGGAATGTCCGATTGTAGCAGAATCTGTAGTGTCTGCTTGACACTGATTTTTCGTTGTCGGAATCTGGCTGACGAACCTCCGCCGCCGCCGCCCCCGACTACACCACCACCACTTGCAGCGCCATTTTTCGTTCCCACTGCTTTGGCCATATTCAATAAATAGATGAAATAAATATAATGCCCATCAACAGGGAGTCACACGGGCTCACGTTCTGTCTGGGTCTGCTGGCGTTGTGAATTTTTTTAATTTTTTTTTTTTTTTTTTTTTACACCTTCCCTCCTTATTTTCCTTCTAGAGGGTGGAGGCCGAAAATTTTTTCCTGTCTTGTTGTTGAGCGCTGATTGGTCGGAATCACAACGCGCGTATTCAAGGACAAAAAATCAGGAAAAATGCAAAAAAATATCCAGTTGAGATGAGTTTGGGGTCGCAACAATCTCAGTATCTCATCCAACCTGTCAAATTCTGCGGTTTTGACGGTCTGTTTGACGGTGGCGTTCTTGGGGGGTATACGCTTTGTCTTTGTGTGATGTCAACTTTGGTTGTTGTTTTTTATTTTGCCCCCGCCCCGCACGCCAACAAATTTTTTGTTGGCGTGTAATTTGTATCCCTGGGTTCGATTTCGGGTCGCATCCCCTTTTTTTTTTTTTTTTAATATGCACGATATCGTGTGTGGGGAGCGTCCCGGCGTAGGATCGAAATGTTGTCAACCCAGGGAGATGGTTAACTTGATTGATGAAGTGCGGGCAATGGAGGCCACTGGGAGACATGCTGTAGTGGTATCGCTTTTCAACAAATTCTGGTATCCGGGTATGAGTGATGAGTGGTATCTTTCGGGGTGATAATTCTTTTTCTTCCGTGGATATCTTAAAGTCTCTGGATAAGAGCCAAGTGTGGACCATGAGGGCAGCTTTCTTTTGCATTATTGTGGAATATTATGGGTTGATCGCGAGAGTGGATGAGACCTCGTCATGATCACAATCAGCCAGCGGGAGAAATGTGCCACCTGATAGACTTCTAGTCCTCTTCCCTGTGTCCATTATGATTAGGCATCCTCTAGGTCTCGTTTCACGGTCACCTTCCAAATCCCTCCCAGGCCAACGTTTCCTTGGATTTTCCACCAGGAAGACGGAGTGGAAAAAATTTTAATCCTTCGTCTCTCTGCTGATTCCTCCATATCAGAACATACTTACGTAAATCTCCGTCTTCGCGATCCGTCGGACAGTCGTTTCTCCGTCCCTGTTATGCTTCAAATGGCCATGTTTGGGTCAAGCGCTTGGTCCGGCCAGGGTGATGAGAGACAGTACGATTTGAGAGCTGATAACCAAGGTGGTTTTGGAGATGTTGCGGATGTCACGGCACTGCGAAATTTTGGGTCTGTCTCATCCTCAGCCGTGCAATTTTAATAATCTCACGTCCGATTGGCCGACGATCCCCGAGTCGGCAGCGATTTGCGTAGGATCGTGTCGGTCCTTGTGGTGGTGGACGTGTTCGTGGAATTTGTATAGTAGTTTGTAGTTTGTTCGTCTTGCGCAGAAGAGCTCAATTCAGTCCGAGTAGGTTTGACACGCATTTGGTTGTACTCGATATTCTTCGCCGCGAATACTCCGGCAACCTCCGTGTTTTCGTTTTTTTTTCTCGGAAGAGATTCCGGAAGCCACTAATTTGCTGAGGCGCAATTGTGGCGGGCGCTTCTTCTCTACGCAACCGCACTGGTCATGATCAATAGCCTCGGAGAGCAGCCTTTTTGCTTCTTTCCGGTGAAAAAAGAACCCACTCACCGGAGTGGAAATTGTCCTGCGGGCGGCCCTCTTTTCTAGAAAATAAGCAGAAGCATTGGCCAATTTCTTGCGATCTACCCTTTTTGCTTCTCTTTCGGGAAAACAAGCCATCAGAGGAAAATTTCCCCGTTTGAAGAGTGCAATTGCCCTGCGGGCAGCCTTCTTTTCTAGAAAAGAAGCAAAAGCACTAGCCATGGACCCCTAGGGCTTTGTCCCGTGTCTATAATCTTCTCCGGGTTGGTCCGGGTCTGGTGGGGTGCATATGAGTGCCTCTCAGTCGTATGTGTGCTGTGGAAATATAGACCGCACTAGTCCTCTTTTACTCGTCTCTAGCTAGCCAATCGCCATTATGATATGTCACAGAATCGTGGATATATGCATACCAAGACCACACCTTATCTCTCCATGGTCTACTCATATATATCATATGTACAGTCTCTGCATATATGCGTATGCTACTGAACAATTCCACAATCCCTCAACTGCCAGTTGCACACGTCACTCTTGACCAGATGGCAAATGACTAATTGTACAAAACCATGCCAAATTACTCAACCACCATCACGATTACTCCAACTCACACCAACCCCATACCAAATCCTTACCTCGTGCGTCACTCACCTCCACAGAGTCACCTCGTTGCTGTGACAACCACGGCGGAAACGTGACCCACACTCCGGGTAAGGTGTAACCTCAACAATCTGCACGGTGGCACGGAATTTTTTTTCCACCATAAAGGACTGAAATTTTTCCTCTTCCTTTTTTTTTTTTTCCTCTTTTTTTCTTTCTTCATCGCACGCAATCATGTCATTGGGTACTCTCTACACTCTCGAAGTAAGTGTTTGATACACTCACCAAGAAAACCAAATATTTGCTAACCGATGGCGTAGAGAACTCGTGGTATTCTCCCACCTCAATTGGTCAAGCACCTTGGTCTTGACATCAAGGTCGTTGACGCTGCCGGTGACGAGGAATTTGCTAAGCACTTCCCTCTCAAGAAGATCCCAGCCTTCATTGGCAAGGACGGGTTCACTCTCAACGAGGCCATTGCCGTCAACCTCTACTGTAAGTTGAAAAAAAAAAAAAACAACAACAACGCATTTGAAAAAAAAAGGGGGCACAAAAATTTTCCCTTTACAATGATGAACATTTTTTTTATATTAGTTATCCCTGTCTTAAAAATTGTGTGGAGAACGTGGTATCTGAACAATGCAAAGGGAAAAAAATATTGTGCCCTCTGCGCGTTTGTTATAAACGGCAGAATTTGCTAACATTCCCCTCTCTAGTGGTCAGCCTTTCTGACAAGGAAACCGAACTCCTCGGCAAGACCAAGGAGGACTACGCTGACATTGTCAGATGGATGTCTTACGTTGCTACCGAAGTCTTCCCAGCCATCTTTGACCAATTCGGACCAATTCTCGGAAAGGTCCCATACAACAAGAAGCAAGTCGACAACGGCGCCGCCACCCTTGAAAAGGTGCTCGCCCCAGTCGAGTCCCTCTTGATGAAGCAATCCTACCTTGTCGGCGAACGATGCACTCTTGCCGACTTGTTTGTTGCATCCATCATGTTCAGAGGCTTTGAAAACCTCTTTGGCAACAACTGGAGAATGGCCCACCCTAACATTGTCAGATGGTGGTCTACCGTCACCAAGCAGGCCATCCTCAAGGAAAAGCTCGGCGACTTCCAGTTCATTGAGGAGCCAGTCAAGTACACCCCACCAAAGAAGGAGGAGAAGCCAAAGGCCGAAAAGAAGAAGGTTGAGAAGCCAGCTGAAAAGCCAGCCGAGCAACCTCAGCCAGCTCCAAAGAAGGCAGCCCACCCATTGGCTGCGCTCGGTGCTTCCAAGATTCCAATTGACCAATGGAAGCGAACTTACTCCAACGAGGAGACCCGGGAGACCGCCATCCCATACTTCTGGAACGAATTCTACGACCCAGAGGAATGGTCCCTCTACAGAGTCGACTACAAGTACAACGACGAGTTGACCTTGACCTTCATGTCCAACAACCTCATTGGCGGCTTCTACGCCAGATTGGGCGAGTCCACCAAGTACTTGTTCGGCTCCATGGTCGTCTACGGCGAGAACAACAACAACGGCATTGTCGGTGTCTTCTTGGTCCGTGGCCAAGACCACAAGCCAGCGTTTGAGGTTGCCCCAGACTGGGAATCTTACGAGTTCACCAAGTTGGATGCCTCCAAGCCAGAGGACAAGGCCTTCGTCGAGGACTTGTTCGCCTGGGACAAGCCAGTCGTCATTGACGGCAAGGAACGGGAGATTGCCGACGGCAAGGTCTTCAAATAAGCTCCATAATAATGCCTTAATGTTTCAATCCTGCATACGGTTCGCGTAGTTTATGATTCCGCCAAGTGTACCTAATACATAATTCAAAAGTAAACAGAGGCGACAGTGTTTTCCATAAAAGGAGCAAAAACACCGGTGAAAATGGCCTCGCAGAGCTACCTTTTTTTGCTTCTTTTTCGGAGAAAAAAAGAAGTCGCCGAAGGCAGCTAAGCCTCCTAGCTCATCTAGAACCCTCCGGGGGAGTGTATGCCCTGCGGGCGGCCTTCTTTTCTAGAAAAGAAGCAAAAGCACTGGCCGTTTCGCTCCTAGCCCTCTGTGGACCCAATTGCCCTACGCACAGCCCACTTTTCCACAAAAGAATCAAAAGCACTAGTACACTCGCCCTCCGCTCCGCGGAGTTAGAAAAAAGAAGCCGCCGGAGGCAGTAAAAGCCCTGCGGAAGCTGTTTCTGGCCCTATAACGGTTCCGAGACTGCGTGCTGGGAGCTGCGCTGGCGGACCATAAAATACCCGGCCCAATAAAAGGCGAATTTTTTTCGCACTACAGTTTTTGCAACCAACACCTACCAAAGACGTAAGTTTGCAACACACACTCGTTTGCAGGGCTATATGATGAACCAATTTTACTTTCTGGCATCTCTAATGCTAGAGGCGCTTGCGTCTCGATGAATATACCGTAAATGACTAATTATCTGACCCACAATGCAAATGTGTGTGCAAAAGTCATGTCCAAAAACTAACATTGTATTTTTTTAGGCTTAATTACGTTTATAAGAGAGAGTGTGTGTTTGTTGTGTATTTTATAGCATTAGTTTGTTGTCGTCAGATTCCATGTAGAATTGTGTGTCCTCGTCGGCCTTCTTTTTGCTTTCGGGCGTGCCAATGGGGTTGAGCAGCCGGGAAGGGATTTGGTGGTTGTTGTTGGTGTCGCCCGCATCGGAGAAGGAAGGGCGATAGAACTGTTCCCGCTTGGAGTCGCGACGTTGGCGCTCCTGTGGGGTCAGCAGGTCATTGAGGGAGGAGGGCACAAAGTCCTCCTCGTCTATCAGCAGGTCGTCGTCGTCAATGTCCTCGTCGTCGTCCAGGATGGCCGAGTCCGTGTACATGGACGTGGACGAGTTCTGGTTCCAGATGGACACGGGCGAGTTGTAGTAGAAGGACCGGGACGTTGCGGAGGATGCTGGCTGGTTGAGCGGGTGGTGGCTCGAGCCGTTGCTGGCTGATCCTGTCCGATGCATCATGTTCACGGGCAGTGACCGTGGCGGGGAGTGTTTGTGGCTGCCGTTACTGCTGGTCCCGTTCTGACTGCTCATGTGGTTGTGGCTATTGTGGTCCCTGGACTTGCCGCTCCGCTGGTTGTTGACTCGACGGCCATCAGGCAGAATGTGGGCGAGCGCACACTTGGTGCCAAACTTGCAATTCCCCTTCTGGAAGTACTTGCACGGAGTCTGCTCCAGACCCTCGATCGAGTGCGAGAACGGGCACGACTCGCCCGCCGTGCACGCACCCTGGCGGTGGAACTTGCACGGCACGTGCGACAGATTCTTGGACGAGGATGAGGACGAGTCCTTCCTCTGCTTGAGCCCCGTGGACAGCTTGCTGGAGCCCTTCGGCGGGTCCTCCGGAGTCGCGGTGTTGGTGGTCGTCATCTCAACGCGTTGTTACCCCAAGGCGATGTGGTGAAGGTGTGGTGGAGATAGGAGGAGTCGCACCTCTGGGATCTTGTGTCCGGGCCCGATCTGCGCCAACAAAGACATGTTTCGTCCATGCCCCCGGCGCTGATTCAGGGGGTCGCCTGTTCGAGACCGGGTCTCTACCGTCTCCTCGAGTCCGTCCCAAGGTCTTCTGCGCTCTAATCCCCTTCCAATCCCTCCCCGTCGACGTTGTGTCCCTAGCTCGTCCCCAGCTCCCTTATCATCTCCCGCCACCGTCGCTCCCAGAGCCTCACGTCATCATCACCCATCGTGACCGCCGCACGCACCTTCTCCGCCCTATAGGGTCACGCATCGAATACGGTGGACCGACGTCATGGCCGCTGGGGCAGTAGATGATGGCCGGTCAATTGCTCGAGACGGAACTGGGCACCGGTTTTCACTCCCGTTTGGGCCAGTCCTGGATTGAGCAGCTCGTGTAGAGAGGCTTGGGGTGGGTGTGGGCGGCCTTCTTTTCTAGAAAAGAAGCAAAAGCACTGGTCCAGGACACTCTCCGCGTAGCGGAGCTACCTTTTTTGCTTCTTTTCGGAGAAAAAAGAAGCCGCCGGAGGCA
>JAJLUK010000026.1:45239-60999 GCA_030570055.1 Blastobotrys chiropterorum
AGCCCCCTAGGTCCACAACCCTCCGGCGGTGCGGTCTGCCCTGCGGGCGGCCTTCTTTTCTAGAAAAGAAGCAAAAGCACTGGTCCAGGACACTCTCCGCGTAGCGGAGCTACCTTTTTTGCTTCTTTTCGGAGAAAAAAGAAGCCGCCGGAGGCGACCACAGCCCCCTAGGTCCACAACCCTCCGGCGGTGCGGTCTGGCGGCCTTCTTTTCTAGAAAAGAAGCAAAAGCACTGGTCCAGGACACTCTCCGCGTAGCGGAGCTACCTTTTTTGCTTCTTTTCGGAGAAAAAAGAAGCCGCCGGAGGCAAGTCACCTCCGGAGGGTTCTAGTTGAGCTGCCACGCCATAGCGGTGCAACGAACCCTTCAGAGCCCCCTAACTTCTCTAGGACCATAGGACGAGAGTAGAAAGCCCTCTTCTCCAGATTATAAACAAGAGTACTGGTTTCGGGAAGAATTGGAAAGCGTCTAAATATTCCAATGCGTCCAGCCGCACGGACCATGCATATATTATATTACGAGTCGTGCGGCGCTTCCCAAATAGGAAGGTTGAGCTGTCGGCGCTTAGCTCCAGAGCAATATAAAAGGATGGCATTCTGCCCACTTTCCCCTCCTCTTTTTTTACCTTTCCTCACCTACGGGTGTTCCCATTGGTCGCTATTTCCCGTCACATACACAGATAACGCATCACCAGTATCTGCCACCTTCTTACAATGTATGCTGCATGGATCTAGGGGCCATAGAAAACAACCCCATGCGATCAATGGAAATAGGATCTCTGTTCCACGACGTGTCACTTTCAAGCACACCAGTCCTTGGGTACCAACAGCTTTACGGACCATGTTGATCTCACAACAACAGCACAGGTAAGTTATATAAAACATCTTAACACTCTACGTGGGAGCGCTGGGGCGAGTGTGCCCTGCGGGCGGCCTTCTTTTCCAGAAAAGAAGCAAAAGCACTGATCAGTTGCCTCGCAGAGCTACCTTTTTTGCTTCTTTTCGGAGAAAAAAGAAGCCGCCGGAGGCTACACCCCCCACATAACAGTGAATTGGATCAAACGCAGTTTACTAATTACTCGTCGTAGTGATAAATGAGGTAATTGGGCAGACCGTACGACTGGTAGCCCAGCCGCTTGGCCATTTTTGCAAAGCCCTCCGTCTCCATGAGGTGGTAGAACGGGAAGGGCGGGAACATTGCGCCGTCGCGGTGAACCTCTGCCTTGACGAGCAGGGCGGTGCCGCCGACGCCGTCGAGCTCCATCTCGTTGTGGATGTCGTCGTCCGGGTTGTACAGGTGAGCCATGAGGGTGCGGTAGGTGGCCATCTCCGGGTAGCCCTCGACGAGGATGTCGTCCTCGGCCATTTGCGCCGCCATCTGCTGCGCGTTCTCCGAGTCCTGCCACGAGTTGTAGTCGTAGGGCCGGATGGAGGGCCCGTTTTTGGGATCATTGTACCGCTGATAGCAGTTGGGCACAATCACAGCCTTGTCGTGGCGGGCCAGGTCCTGGATCAGCGTGGGCGGGGTCTCGACCACGTCCGAGTCCAGCCACAGGATCCACGACGTGTCGTGGGCGATGGTGGAAAACAGCAGCGAGTTGCGGGCCAGCGACATTTGGGACCGTCGCTTCTTCTGCGCTGCCAGCGCATGGCGATCTTTCTCCTGGTGAGAGTCCATTGACTCCGTGTCCTGCCGCAGAATCGTCACCTTGGCGAACCGGTCCTTCTTGGGCCCCGTCTGGGCCTTCTTGACCGCCTTCTCCAGCTGGCGCAGCGCAGCGTCCCCTTGGGTCGAGTGCGGCACAATGAACCCGAGCTCGACCAGCTCGTGCGGGTAGCTCAGCTTCATGAGATTGTCCCAGTACTCGTTGTAGAACCGGGCCAGCGGCGTCAGCACCAGCACCTTCTCCTTATTGTCCGCAGACCGGGACGTGGACGTCAGCCCGTTCATCTGGTACGACTTGATGTGGTTGCCTGGCAGGTTCCGGGCCACAGGAGCCACCACTCGGTCCCGCGTGAACGGCAGCACCACTACATACAGCAGCGCGACCACCGCCAGAACCGCCACGTACGACAACGGCTTGCGAATCATCTTCTAGTACCTACGTGTGTTGGAAAAATAGATGCTGTGTCGATGGGACTTTTTCCTGCCACGCGCACACCATGTCCCATCTCGCCATCACCGCCACTCCCGCACTGCCACCGCGGCGGCTAAGGGGGTCGTAGGGGGGCGTGGTTGCCTTCGGCGACTTCTTTTTTTCTCCGAAAAAGAAGCAAAAAAAGGTAGCTCTGCGAGGCCAACAACCACTGCTTTTGCTTCTTTTCTAGAAAAGAGGGCCGCCCGCAGGGCATATCACCACACCGCCGGAGGGTCCTAGTTCTCCCCGGCACAACTCAATTGACCCCGAACCAGCAATGCTTTTGCTTCTTTTCTCCGCAGGACACACCCATCTCCACTCGCCGAGACCAATGCGCAGTGTTCTGGGTTCTGCGGAGAAGGCGATTGGTAAGCGCAGATCGCCGAGCGGACCGAGCACATATAAATACTACGGCCGCGCCCATCGCTAGCACCAAATCCCACATCATGACCGACGGCTTTCGTGACGTGATCAGCAATGAGGTCGGGGCCAAGTACCCGGCAGAGAAGGGTCGATACATGCTCTTCGTCTCGCACTCCTGTCCATGGGCCCACGGCGCCACTATCGCCCACAAGCTCAAGGGTCTGGAGGACGTTGTGGAGCTGTACGAGATTGACCCCATCATGGGCCCTGACGGCTGGTACGTGGACTCGAAGGATTTCCCCGGCGCCACCTACCTGCTAGATCTCTACAAACGCCAGGCTCCAGACTACACTCGTCGTGCCACGGTGCCTTCGCTCTACGACAAGCAGACCAAGACGTTTGTCAACAACGAGTCTGCCGACATTATCCGCATGTTCAATTCGGCGTTTAATCATCTGCTCCCCGAGCCGTACCGGTCCATCAACTATTGTCAGGACGCTGAAGCGATTGAGGCTGAATCCAAGTGGATCATTGGCCGCATCAGCCCCGGTCTCATGGCCGTGCTGACAGCAGACACCCCAGAGACCGCCCAACAGCGTCAAACTGCACTCGCTGCGGATCTGGATAAGCTCGACGAACAGCTCAAGTCCCGCAAATACATCACCGGAGACGCCGTCTCCGAGGTCGACGTTCGGGCGTTCCCCGCGGCAGTCCGGTTCGACATTATCCGCACCATGATCCCCAACCCGCAGGTGGGCTCCCTCCGCGACTCGTACAAGAACATTGAACGCTGGGTCAAGGACCTCTACCACGACCACCCGGCCTTTGGCACCACCACAGGCTTCGACGCCACCATCGCCGGCATGCGCTCAAAGCCCTACGCGCCTAAGGATTGGGTCATCCCCCAGCCGTACGTAGCTGCCAAATAGTTAGAGCGTCATTCGTGCACAAGTGTGGAGCCGTGAGACAGGCTCTAACCCGCAAGGTCCAGCGGAAACGTGGCCTGGTGCTGGCCATTACGTGGGCCACTGCTTCTGCGTCAGACAGCGGGGGACGCACCCTCACGTCAAAAGGATCTAGACCCCAGTGGGGGCGCGTGCCCCTCCCCCTCCAGCGGCGTCTAAACCGTATATATTCTCTGGAGGGTGACGTTGCCTCTGGCGGCTTCGGAGCTCCCAGTGCTTTTGCTTCTTTTCTGGAAAAGAAGGCCGCCCGCATACCACGCCGCCGGAGGGTTGTGCTGCCTTCGGCGACTTCTTTTTTTCTCCGAAAAAGAAGCAAAAAAAGGTAGCTCCACTTCGTGGAGAGAGCGTGAGCTAGTGCTTTTGCTTCTTTTCTGGAAAAGAAGGCCGCCCGCATACCACGCCGCCGGAGGGTTGTGTTGCCTTCGGCGACTTCTTTTTTTCTCCGAAAAAGAAGCAAAAAAAGGTAGCTCCACTTCGTGGAGAGAGCGTGAGCTAGTGCTTTTGCTTCTTTTCTGGAAAAGAAGACCGCCCGCCGGCAATTGCACGACGTCTGCGACGTAGCACGTCCACAGACTAATTGATCAGGTGCAAGATAGTAGCAGGAGTAAGATCTGAAGGTGCGGAAGATAATTGAGCCAATATCCCTCCATCACAGTGCACAGGGACAAGAGTTGGTGTCCGAAGACTGCAGTGGCTGTGTGTACACAAGATCAGGATGGCTGAAGGCTCAACAGGAATAGCAGAGGTAAGGTGGAGGAGTAGTAGGAGGCGACTGGAGCCGATGGCCTCCATCACAAGTGCACAGGGACAAGAATTGGTGTCCGAAGACTGTGGCGCTGTGTGTGCACAAGGTCGGGAGGGCCGGTGGCTCTTATCGCTGGAGACAGCAGCTTATCCCTCACTGGAACCATTGGACGCTGCATCGTACTGAGAAAATTGTCCGAAGACTGCGGCTAGTGTGTGCAGGATGTCCTGAGACCAGTGAGAGACGTGCCACCGTCTCGGGGGAAGAAGAAAAAAAAAAGGCAAAAACGGTGGGAACGGGCCTCCTTTTATATTTCACAATTAGACGCCGGTCCAAAAATAATATTGCCCAAAATGGAACACTGTTATCTTGCTCACGCAGACAACGTGCGGCTTGCTCATCTCCGCAGTGCTTTCCCGTCCGTTCTAGAAGCGATGGCCCTCCGGGGGTGTGTAGCCTCCGGCGGCTTCTTTTTTCTCCGAAAAGAAGCAAAAAAGGTAGCTCCGCTGCGCGGAGAAGCGCCCACCAGTGCTTTTGCTTCTTTTCTAGAAAAGAAGGCTGTCCGCAGGACACTGTAACCCTCCGGGGGTGTGTAGCCTCCGGCGGCTTCTTTTTTCTCCGAAAAGAAGCAAAAAAGGTAGCTCCGCTGCGCGGAGAAGCGCCCACTAGTGCTTTTGCTTCTTTTCTAGAAAAGAAGACCGTCCTATCCCCCTCCGGGGGTCGAATGCACGGGACAGTAGCATGTATGTATTACTATGGTGACAACAAACAGATCTCGTTCTTCGGAGATGATTGGGCCGCCACAAGCCCAATGGACCCACAGAAGTGTCTCAATGGCGTCCCAGCCTCGACACTCTCCTGCCCCGGCCCAAAGCCGGCTAACCTGTGCAGACCTGCCCACATGAACACCACGAAGATTCAACGAAGCCGAAACAGCTTCCGTGCCAGAAAACCACCAGGAGAACTGCTCTGACCATAACTTTTACCAATAACGACTATATTTTGACATACAACGGCGTCTTCGGCCAATAACTCCACCATCCCTATTTCGAAGCACCGAGACTAAACTCGTCTAACCCTCCGGGGGTGTGTAGCCTCCGGCGGCTTCTTTTTTCTCCGAAAAGAAGCAAAAAAGGTAGCTCCGCTGCGCGGAGAAACGCCCACCAGTGCTTTTGCTTCTTTTCTAGAAAAGAAGGCCGCCCGCAGGGCATATTCACCGCCGGAGGGTTGCTGCGCGGAGAAACGCCCACCAGTGCTTTTGCTTCTTTTCTAGAAAAGAAGGCCGCCCGCAGGGCATATTCACCGCCGGAGGGTTGCGTAGCCTCCGGCGGCTCCATCCTCGACACAAACTATAGCCGCCTCACGTGACCGGCGAAGGCCATCGCCGATTAGACGCGAACCCGCGCGGGGCGCCGCATCGGGCCGACGGGGAGGGGAGAGGGGAACGAGTAAGGATCAGCGCGGGCCCTGTGCATGGGACAGCGCACGATCGGCGAATCGTCAGGCACGTAGATTTGAGGATGGAGAGTAAAGATGAGACCCGGAATCCGAAAGGGGAAGGAGCGGGCCACGGTGGCGAGAGGCGAGAAGCGAGTAGCGGAGAGCGGCGTTCTATTGAGGGCGGATTTTTGGGGGGCATTAAAATTTGGGGCTATTTTCTGGTCGACGGATGAGATATACAGGCTATCAGTTTGAGACCTACAGAATATCGGATTGGCACACATCCAGGACCTGAAAATCAGAACGTCACCAGGAGTTGCTCATTCCGGAGGGGGTAGGGCCGTGCGTGGAAGCGATCGGCGACGCACGCCGTAGCTGAGACAGTCGGGACCGGGTTTGTGGGAAAAAGCAAGTGGGCGGTCCAAAACGGCAAAAATGTGCGTGAACGTGAAGTGGGACTGGGAGCGATTAATTAGCGGATGGGAAGCGAGAGAGAGAGAGAGAGAGAGAGGGAGCGGAGACGTGGCCACACCCGGATCTCTACCAGCCTCGCACTGCCTGCAGGAACTGCTGCGCCATCTTGTTTCGATCAACAGGGAGGCGAACGAGGTTACCGGATCAGTCAGGCGCACGGGCATGACGTACCTGAACATTATTGCCCGACGTGGAATATCAACCGGACCCACTTCTGGGTGGTGCAGTCCGGGTCGTCGTGGTACACAAAGCCGTGCTTGAGGTAGAATCGGACCGCCCTGTGGTTGTGCACAAACGCCGTGAGCATGACGCCGTCCGTGTTGGTGGCGCTCGCCACGGTGTGTTGGAGAAGCTGTTCGCCGAGTCCTCGTTGCTGATGATCTGGATGAACGTGGAGCTCGTACAGATAGACAACGTCGAGATTGTCCTCAACATCCCTCAGCCGTGAGCTGAACGCCACCACAGACGTGGTCGGCGCTGCTCGGTCCACCACGATTGTGTATTTCATGTGCTTCTGCGACATTTCCCGTTTCTTTTCCCGGGCGTCCCAGCCCATTCCAGACCCGATGTAGAGGCCGCGAAGCCGCCGCACCAGTCGGTAGCACTGGTCGAAAATAGCCTCTTCCAGCTGATCTCCGTCTCGCTCCAGAAACGTGTATCGGCGCTGCTGCTGTTCCATCTGTCTTGATGATGTGTGCGGACGACGATTAGGGGTGCTTCCTGTCCCTTTTTCCCCTCGTCGATCCTTAAAGCTTATTGCCTCGGTGCGCGTAGGTTTATGTACGCTGAGTGCCGCGAGAAAAAAAAAAAAAAAAAAAAAAAAAGGTTTGCTAATACGCGGCGCGGCGCGCGGCGCGTACATGAATCAGAAAAAAAAAAAAAAAAAACGCCAGCACACAAATATGAGGACCGAGAGCGCAAAAAGAAAGCATGCGAGGTTTGGGGCTGGCCGGATTGGGGGGCGTAAATAATCGCTCTTGTAGTGCGAAAATGTGTGTGGGTGTGTGGGTGTGTGGGTGCCGAATATTATTTCGACGCCGTTGCAAGATAAGGTTTGGGTGCGAGCTCACCGTTTTGTCGCCTAAGCACCACACAACAACAAGGTTGGGCGTCACTCAGTGTGCGTACCTTAATTCAGCCTCAAATCCCGTCCCTAATGAGGATCGACAAACAGGCAGGAAGAGGCGAATCCCCACCAACGTCATCCTGCGAACCCCCTCCGATCACAGGAAAAAGAAAGCACGGACAAAAAAGCAAATACAGTCAATGCACGAAAAAGCAAGTGGCCAATGTGCGTCCCCTTTTTTTTTTCTTTTTACGCCAGGCTTTATATAAACAACTCGTCTGGCTGCGGGTGGGACCCAAAACTCTAAACGAGACACAGACTGACAAATGCTGGCCCTTCAGGAACCGCCCAGCTCGGGCGCCAACAGTAACGGTGCGGGTACTCCGCAGGACTCTCATCATCCGTCCACCACCCAGCCGCCGCCGCCGCCGCCGCCCCAGCAGCAGCAGCATCCCTCATATCCCCTCAAATATGAGCCCAAGTCGCCCAATTACGACCCGCATGCAAACCCCAATCCGAACTATTACTATTCCCAGAGGTCGTATTCAGATGTGTCCGAGCTGGAGAATCATAGACGGGCCTCGTTCTCGTTTCCGCCTCCTCCTCCTCCACCGGTTCAGATGCAGCAGCAGCAGCAACAACAACCACAGCAGCACTCCGGTCCTCTCTCCTATTCTAACCACGGCCGCATGTCCCTGCCATTAGTGTCGGAACATGCACCCCAACAGCTCATTCCAAACATCCTCCCCCAGCCCACATCTAATCCACAACCAATCCAGCCCACCACCACCGCGGCAGGTAATCCGGCCACCACCGCAGCAGCAGTGGCTGCTGCGGCGGCAATTTCGCATCAACCACAACAACAGCCCTCCGATCCATCCACAATGGGCTCCCTCCACCACCCACACAACCTGTCCACGCCATTACCCCCTCCACAATTGCTCGTCCAGCATCCATACGGCGGTCCGCAGTCCGCATTCGCGCCCCATCCACACGCACCGCCTCACAATGGCGCCGCTGGCGGACCTCCTCCACCGCCATCACAAAACCCCGGTGCTGCTGGCGGTATTCCTGGGAACCCAGCCCACCACCCGGCTAACGCATCCACAAACGGACCCCCCTCCCATCTCATGACCACCTTTAATTCCAAGCTCTCCTTACGATCTATGAAAAAACACGTCTGCTCCATCTGCGGCAAGCGCTTCACGAGACCCTCCTCCCTGCAGACCCACACCTACTCCCACACCGGCGAGAAGCCGTTCAAGTGCGAGGTTGAAGGCTGCGGCAGACACTTTTCCGTCGTGTCCAACTTGCGACGCCACAGAAAGATTCACGGTATTTATAATTAGAAAGAAAGAAAAAAAAATGTAATATTTATTAACCACAAGCCCATTCCTCTCATTCGCTGTACTGTGGCAGTTCCGTCAGATCTCGCATCTTCCCGTCAAACTCAACGATCCCGCCTTCCTTAAACACTAGTTCCATAGACCACAGTGTCTCGTGCGGCTCAAACCCAGATTGGGGCCCCGAGGGCCGGAAGCGGAAGTGGTAGCGATAGGGCCCAAACCACGGGCTCGTAATTCTGCCGTTTGCAATCTCGGCCAGAGGCACGCCCACGGACCGCAGCTCGCGATCGCCCCTGCCGTGCACTCGGTATGTGACAGGATCGTCAGGCACGTAGACCAGCCGCTGCGCTGACAGCTGTAAGGCGCCGCTGGCGCAGTGCATACGGTTCTGGCCCGTAGCCAGGTCCTGGAGTCGCGCGCTGACCCGGCCGCCAGAGTACACAAACGTCTCTCCGGGCAGCTCCACGGGGCGGCCCTGCTTCAGCATCACCCAGTTCACGCTCATGATGGGGTTGAGGGGCGGTAGGTCTGTGTTTGGGTCTTTGTGGGTGGTGCGTGCTGTGGCGTACGCTGGGATGGGGCGTACGGCCTGATCCTGGCGCTCAGACATGATGGCCGCTGTCTGACTGATCGGCCGGTCTTGGTGCTATGGCTAACCCTCCGCGAAGCGGAGCTACCTTTTTTTGCTTCTTTTTCGGAGAAAAAAAGAAGCCGCCGGAGGCGACACACCCCAGAAGCCTCCGGCGGATGAGAGTGCCCTGCCGGCGGCCTTCTTTTCTAGAAAAGAAGCAAAAGCACTGGCCCTCGTTTCTGCGGCGTAACAGAGCTGATGTTCACTTTACTTGGATCTAGCGGTCATATGGCAGATTCTGATGTCCAAGTTCATACATGCATGATACTGCATGACACTTGTTGGTGACTGTGCGCATGCCTCATTTGAGGTTCGGCAGACTCCGATTCCTGGTAAAGGTTGCGGCTTGACTTCTACACCAGCATGCTGCAGCTGGGTGAGCTACCAACAGAGCTGCTGAATCTAATATTCGAGCATTAGGGACCTGTTCAGATTGAGACTAACAAGCAGCTAAATATAATAGCAGGATTATCGCTCAGGCCACGACACGTTTTTATGGAACTTGTGACTACAGAGGATGCCGGTGTTTCTATCACGGAAAAATGTAAGGTTCGCCTTTGATACCGCCCTTAAGAACTGTCAATCCAATGGCCTTAGCTAGTTCCCAAGTAAAGCCGAATCAGTGGGTTGTTGTAGCGGGAAGTATCTGGAGATGATTCCTTACGTTACGCTCAACAGGAGTATTACTCTGATCTGTCGGTTGGTGTTGATATTGTTTTGAATACACTAGAGAAATTGGAAAGCACCGATTCAGCTTCCTTGGAGTATCGTCTCACCCTAACCATTGATGACGGAGACGCGAGGCCCGATACAACGGAGATTGAAATAAGCCCAAGAATTCACAACCTCTGTTTCCTGTGGACCCTGGACGCTGCGCAAAATGTATGGCCAAATGCGAGCCCATCTGTTCACGTCAACGATACGTTTTTATTCCGTGAGTTGGCTCTATGATAGGGAGCATTCAATTGAAAGATGTTGGCCGAACACATCCGTAGGTATCTATATATATTATTTAACCTAGAATTATGGACGCGTGAAGATATTCAGGATGTGCTGGGGATTTGAAATATATATTAATTTTATGCATATAATACTGCACGGAATTTTCGATGCCTGTGCGCATGCCTCATTTGGCTCATAATAAAAGTTTTGAGGTGTGGGCGTTATTACCACACACCAACATGCCGCAACTCATTGAGCTACCGACGGAGCTGCTAACTCTAATATTCGAGCTATTTGGTATTAGGGACCTGTTAAGATTGAGACTAACATGCAAGCGGCTAAATATAATAGCAGAATTCTCACTCAAGCCGCGATACTTTTCCATGGAAATTGAACCGGGAGAGGGCACTCCTTTTTTTATCTTCTTGCGTGCTGATGTTGATTTTGGAAACCGTGTAGAGTTCTCCCTTGCTGCCGCTTTTCTTGAGAGCTGTCAATCAAATGGTCTTGAGTATTTCTTGAGTAAAGTGAAATCAGTAACATTGCGAGATCCAGAAGAAGCTGGCCGGGAAGAATTCATGTATTGTGATCCACAGGGCTACTACTCTGAATTGTGGGTTGGTCTTAACCTCATTTTGAATGCTTTTGAGGAACTGGAAAGCATAGAGCTTGTGGATTTTGATGCCTCAATAATCTCCCCTAATTTGCCTGGCGCACACCGCATCATTGAGCGGCTCAATTCCAGTTCCTTAGATATCGACGCTCTCATCTTCACCCTCACCTACTACGGGGATGACGAACCCCATACAAAGGAGATTAAAATAGGCCCAAAAGTTGGCAACCTAACTTTTTTGTTTGCCGAACATGCAGACCCGGGGATGGCCTTCAGGTTTTTAAATCTTTCAGAAGCAACGAATATACAAACTATTTCTATGCGAACTGCAGAGGATGTTCTTGACGTTACTGGGTTGCGCGAGGTGTTCTTGAACTGTGAAAGTTTACACTCTATTTCGTTTGCGGGAACTCGTGCCAACTCTAGTGTGTTCCAGATCCACAATTTCCCGAAAAACGTGACCGAGTTAGAACTTGACAGAGCTCTCGTGGAAGTCATTGACGGACATGATAGGGCCTGCTCGATCAGCACACTTGTCTTGGGCGAAACCATTGCTGCGCAAACCATGAAAAAGCTTGTATTTCCATATCTTACCCGGTTGGATATTAACCTGGATTACTTGACGCGTGCTGAATCCGCATCGTTCAGAGGTATCCTTGTCGGATTGGAACGTCTCGCCATCAAGTTTACCCTACGAGAAAAGCTCAAAGAATTGGACTGCTCTGAAGTCAGATCTAGCAACATTCGTTATCTCAAGGTCAGGTCGCCTCCGCCTACCAAAGTGAAGGAATTATTTCCACTGATTTCAAAAATGAAGCACCCAACGCACTTGGAGTTCGACTTTGAATTTAGCCAGATACAAAAGAAGGATATCAAGCTAATGCAAAGCTTTATTTGGAAGGCTTCTCGGCATGTATGGCTGAATGGGGGCCCATCTGTTCACTTTAAATGGAGAGATCCACACGATATATGGGTCCGCCGTGATCTGAATTTTTGTGATGGCGTGTGCACACTTGAAAGAACTTGGCCAGTTGCGCCTCCTCATGAAGATATTTAGTATGTATTAGGACTTCGGAACGTCCTGCTTTATCCAATGATGGGTAGGGTCCCGGGGATGTTGCTGAAAAGCACAATGAAACTTAAGTTATGCTTTAGCGGTTGATTTTTTTTTTTACATTGGTACGAAAATCCAATCATTATGCATATAGAGAGCTGTTAATGCATAAAAATAAAATGTCAATACTCTCTCCATATAAAGTTCTTCCTAAGATGTGTCTTAAAAAGAACCTGTCTGCGGCAACAACTGCTCTTGGACCACTGGGCAGAGTATTTTCTGTGGCTAGCCATATTTTCCAGCAAAAACACTGGCCGAAAAATCCTCAGCGAGGCGGAGCTACTTTTTTACTTTGCGGAGAAAAAGGGCTTCCTAGCAAGCTACATACCCGAGGCGCCGGGCATACTGTACAGAGCTACCGATAGTTTGTATCTCTTCAGAATAAAACGGAGCATCTAAAGGCTGCCAGCCGTTAGCACCAATGTTATGTTACCAGTTGAGCAACGCCTGAGATAAGACAGCGTTTATAATGAGAGGCATTTCTCCTCTTTCCACTTCACACAATTGGTATTTCCGTTGATCGAGACACCTCGCAGAGCTACGTTGTTTGCTTCTTTTCGGAGAAAAAGAAGTCACCGGAGGCAACTCACCATTAGGTTCACTGGAATGCTGGGCTCCAACAGAGTCTTCTTGCCATATCTCGGATCATAGACGCGGAATTATATTCAAAACGAATCGCATTGCGCCGCACTAGTCGGGTTAGGGTCTGCGTCGGGGCGGTGATCCGACCGGCCGGAATTTTTTTTTTTTTTTCACCTTCAGCCGGGGCTGAAAAAAAAAAAAAAAAAAAAAAAAAAAAGTTTGGAAATTTCAAATTTTTTAAATCACCACCCACACCACACTAACGATGCAGCTCACATGGAAGGATATCCCCGTCATCCCGAACGGGAACGAGTTCTTGGATGTGGTGCTGAACCAGACGCAGCGTAAGACGCCGACAGTGATCAGACCAGGGTTCAAGATTTCCAGAATCCGTGCGTTCTACATGCGAAAGGTCAGATACACTGCGGACGGATTCTGCGAAAAGCTGAGCCAGATTGTGGACTCGTTCCCCAACATCAACGAAATGCACCCATTCCACAGAGACCTCATGGATACGCTGTATGAAAAGAACCACTACAAAGTGTCTCTTGCCTCTCTGTCGAGAGCAAAGAACCTGGTGGAGCAGGTGTCGCGAGACTACGTCAGATTGCTCAAGTTTGGCCAGTCGCTGTTCCAGTGCAAGCAATTGAAGCGAGCAGCACTCGGTCGAATGGCCACCATCGTCAAGCGGTTGAAGGATGCGCTCCAATATCTGGAGCAGGTCCGACAACATTTGGGACGTCTGCCAGCGATTGATCCAAACACTAGAACGCTCCTGGTGTGCGGGTACCCAAATGTGGGCAAATCGTCCTTCTTGAAGAATGTGACCCGAGCTGATGTCGACGTCCAACCATATGCATTCACCACCAAATCCCTCTATGTTGGCCACTTTGACTATAAGTACCTCCGGTTCCAGGCCATTGACACCCCAGGGGTCCTGGACCGTCCCACCGAAGACATGACTAACATTGAAATGCAATCCATCTATGCCATTGCCCACATCAGATCGTGCGTGCTCTACTTTATGGACCTGTCCGAGCAATGCGGATTTTCGGTCGAGGACCAGATCAAGCTGTTCCATTCCATCAAGCCGCTGTTTGCCAACAAGTCCGTCATGGTCGTCGTCAACAAAATTGATATCACCAAGCCAGACGATCTGTCGCCAGAGCAGCAGGAGATGATCAAGCAGATGGAGCAGGACAATGTCGAGATTGTTCAGCTCTCATGCGTCACCACGGAGAACATTATGGACGTTCGAAACAAGGCATGCGAAAAGCTGCTCACTGCAAGAATCGAGCAGAAACTCAAATCCAACTCCAGAATGGAGAAGATCATCAACAAGATTAACGTGGCCAGACCAACCCCAAGAGATGACCTAGTCCGAGAGCCAAGCATCCCAGAAGCTGCATTGAATAGGCCCAAGTATGATCCAACTGATCCAAACAGAATTCGTCTCGAGAAGGATGTTGAAGCGGAGAACGGCGGCGCCGGTGTTTACCAGCCAGACTACAAGGCGGCCTATCTTCTTGACAATAAGGAGTGGAAACACGATGTCATCCCAGAAATCCTCGACGGCAAGAACGTCTATGACTTTATTGATCCTGAGATTGGGGCCAAGCTCCAAGCTTTGGAGGCCGAGGAAGACCGTCTCGAACAAGAAGGGTTCTATGATTCGGATAATGATTCGCTTAACGACGAGGAACAAGACATCCACGACAAGGCGGAATGGATTCGTGAGAAGCAAAAGAAGATGAAGAATGCGGCGAGAAACAAGAGAAATATCAAGAACCGTGCCGGCATCATTCCACGAACAAAGTCCAAGAGAACGTTGGGTCAATTTGAGCGAAACATGGAAGACATTGGCCTTGATGCGAAGCCAATCACCGATAAGGCCAGACAAGGCGCCTTTGCCGAGGCGGGCGACTCTGGTATCGACGTTGTCATGGGCGAGACTGACGGCTCCAAGCGTGATGCTTTCCACATGACCAACAGAGACCAATCCGACAGACGGTATGACGGTGTGGGCAAGGAGAAGACCAAGGCCGCGAAGCTGGCCAAGTCTGACCAACGTGCCCGTAACGCCAACGCCAGACAAGGTGAGGGTGACAGACACCAGTACGCCTCCATGCCTAAGCACTTGTTTAGCGGTAAGAGAGGCATTGGCAAGACCCAAAGAAGATAACAATGTATGCGTAATAATTTTAATAGACAAAAATATGTGTGGACAAGTATTGGCGGCCTCGCAGAGCGGCCTTAGGTATGCTCTGCGGGCGGCACTCGTAAGCTTCGCTGAACTACCTTTTTTGCTTCTTTTTGGAGAAAAAAAGGAGCCGCCAGACTACGGCCGGGGAAACTCCCCAGGATTAGAGTGGCCCCCTCTTCTAGAAACGAAGTAAATGCTTTTATTTTTTTTGCCTCACAGAGCTGGCTACCTTCGCCGCACGCAATTGGCCCTTTATACAATAATAATACATTCAAAATTACAAAATGCTTCAAAATAACTTAATTAATCTCCTGATACCAACGCTTTCGCTTACCACCGGTGACTTCGGCGGACTTCTTAGACTTTGTCTTTCTGGCCGTCTTGATGTATTCGCTTGGCGCGTAGTACTTGGTTGGCTTTGGTCTAGTTTTGGCGTAGTTTGTGTGGGTAGCAGTGTTAGTCCACCCAGGAGTCAAGGTTGTCTTTGCATTCGGACTCTTGGCTGGGGTCTTGTAGTAGCTTGAGATGGCACTGGTGGGCCACACCATTGACTTTTTACGCTTCAAGTCAACCTTGGTGCCAGGCTTGCCCTGGAGTGGCGCCTGCTTGGTCTTCAAATTACTCTGCTTCGTATATGGAATCGCGCTGCCGGTCTTTGCAGATGGCTGTGGCAGCTGATCATCTGGAGGAGACTTGTCACCGCCAGAAGTGGCCTTCTTGGAACCAGTCATACCAGATAGCGTGAAACGGTCAGAATAAATCAGCGACTGACCCTTATTTTCATCCATGGCAGAAAATTGCAGGAAATAAGGCCCGTTACTTCCAAGAGTCTTGAACGTGGTCAAATCTGCAGCATACTTCTTTGCAGTAGCCTTAACGTCGGCCACAATCGGCTGATCAAAACACGAAATGTCCGAATTGGAGCCTGTGCACAACAGAATCTTCAAACTGGCAATATCGTCCAGCTTAGGCTCATCACCGTCATCGGACCACTTGATGTCCATCGTGGACGATGCAGAGTATTTACTCTTCATGTCCGGCTTGATGTTGGCCAGAGCGCCAGCCGCAAACACAGACAGCCCGAATAAGCTTCCTAAACGCATATCTCTGTATGTATGTGTGGGAAATACGTTTAGATT
>JAJLUK010000026.1:61099-97898 GCA_030570055.1 Blastobotrys chiropterorum
TTTTTTCTTGGTTCCTGCGTACTTTTCATACCATCAGCCACTCGCGTCCGTCGCACAGCCACACAATGCCACACCCGGGGCCCTCGCTTTCCGCAAACGACCAAAATTCCGCCTGAGATTTATGAGAGCGGGTTTGTCCTGCGGATGGCCTTCTTTTCTAGAACAGAAGCAAAAGCACTGGTCACTGGACTGGAAGTGCTACCTTTTTTTGCGTCCTTTGGAGAAAAAACGCCATTAGAGGCAGTACACACTCCAGAGATTAGTATTCTCTGCGAGAGGCAAAAGCACTGATCAATGGTCTCGCAGAGCCACCTTTTTTGCTTCTTTTCGGAAAAAAGAAGCCGCCGGAGGCGTCACTCCCCTAGCGTCACAGGCTAAGCGCACCTGTTGGTTATGGCATATGTGTGAATGATACCTCAAGGGGGATGGCTACATATATATCCCCTTGAGAATCATAATGGCGAACTATACAAGGTAGTATTTTAATGCATCGTCAGCGGTATTAACTACACAATAAATATCAAAACAAGCTCTCAACATCGTCATCTTCATCCTCCTCCTCTTCTTCCTCGTCCTCATCATAATCTGGTTGTGTGCGATCCTCGCCCCCAGCGGCTGGCTTTTCCTCGGCGTCTTCCTTGGCCTGGCGCCTCTTCATTTCCAACTCGCCCTTCAATTTGTTAATAACATCTTGTTGTCTACCCTTCATGATCTTGTTGACGGTCGTCTCCATTTCTTTCTCCTTGGCCGAAATCAGCGCCTCCAAATCGCTAATTTCCTCCTTCAGTAATTGACTATGCTTGGTCTTCTCGAGCTCTTCCTCATCCATTCCACCATCACTCTTTTCATCATCATCATCGTCGTCCTCATCGTCGTCTTCTTCCTCGTCTTCCTCGCCCAATGCCTTTTCAAGCTCGCCAAGCATGTCTTCCTCCATATCCTCATCCTCTTCATATGGCGTTTCAACTTGTGGGGATGTTGCCTGCGACCCGAGCATGTCGTACGGAGTCGATGGCTCAACCGTGCTGCTGCTTGTGGTTGCAGCGCCACCTGTATTAACCGCACTAGCATTGGCTGCGTGCAATTGTTGGGGCGTTAGTAACTCATAATTAGTTTCCTCTGCTTCTTCGTCCAGTCGGAACAACTCGTCCACTTTGGCCTCAACAGTTTCAATAATCTTATTGGAAATTCGTTTCCTGAATCGTCGCTTCTTGACATTATGCAACGGTGGGGTTAGTCCATGCGGATATGACGATATTGGCGGCTCCTTGACGTTAAACACTTCCTCTTCATATTCAATCGGCTCTGTAACAACCAGCATTTGACAAACGTCCGCGGCTTTATATATATTCTTGCGATCAAAACTTTTGTGCACTTCCGTGACCGTTGGCAAGTCCACCAACTTGGCGGCAAATAACTGTCCATGAATGCTAACGACTGCATTTCGCGAATCCTTAAACTTGACGTTCACTCCAGTCAAATCTCCCTGATCACACGCTTCTCGTAGATAATCTAAGTGTTCCCCTGGTATCATCCGTAATGCAATAGCTTCTTGGATCATAGGATCCTCCTCACGATCTGGAGCTTCAGAATCATATCCATCACCCGGTTGCCGTCCCGCTTTGACCTTGATTCGCGGAACTTTTTTGTTATCCTTATTTTCGTTCAAATTTAATGAGATACGCGGGACAGCTCCCTTCTTGCTCTTTCGCTCTTTCTTCTCCTTTTTTCCATCGCTTTTGCCATTCTTATCCTCCGGGTTAAGCTTTAATTTGATCATTTTTTGTGCTTGACGAGAGATAGAAATTCGGTGTGGGCGATATTTGTCAACCTATTTGGGATCATCAATCCGAACTCGCGGCGCGCAACTCAGCCGTGCGCATTTTATCTGAAAACGGGGTAAATCTTATATTTTCTTATGGATTCTATCTACTCATGCCTTCCACTTTACCTTTCCAGAATTGAGGAGGTTAAAAACACCTAGAGGTATTTTGTCAGAATCCACCATACTAAGCGATCCAAACTTCTCAACGACACTATCACCATACAGCTCCCGAATCCACTGCCAGTATTCAAGGTCCTCAGATTCCAAATCTTCATCGAATTTCCCTGTGGAAACGACGGATGAAAACTTCGGTGGTCGTAAGAGATCCTCGTATAACACGCCAAACCCAGTATCTTTTTGCTCTCTAAACTTTGTGTAGTCAGAAAACGTCATAAAGTTATCGGCATCGACATCTTCTCTGGTGGCCAGGGAATCATGACCCCCAGAATTTTCGAAGAACCGCTTCTGTTGCTCATAATTCCGCTTCTCACGTGTCAATGCGTCGTCGATCATTTGCTCCACAGTAACCTCGAGCCCCTCTGCTCGACTTTGTAACTTGACGTACGGGTTGTTCAACTCCAACCCTCCAAAATCAGAGGGGAAGTATAGAAATCCATCTGGAAGCCCTTCGACATCGAACTTTTCACGAATCATCGATTTCAAGTGTTTAACGCAACTGCCGTGAGTAGGGAAAATCTCTTTCTCAACTCGTGAAATTGTTCTCAAGAGCATGTCAAAATGGTCCCTACCAAGGCATCTGGACGGGGTGCCCGACTGTCTCAGCAAAAACCCGATATAGCTGTTGTAAGCCTTGATCCAACCTAGGATGCTCTGTCGTGAGTCAAGTTGAAGCTTAAATTCTTCAATGTGGGTTTTGATCAAGTCCTCGTCAAAAATAAATCGGCGCTGCTCCTCGTCAAATACCAATAACCCCCAAACAATTTTGCCATTAGGCAGCAAGTCGCGCTTGTTAGGCGGACCCAATTGAACACTCCCGGTTTTGTCGTCATTCAATTGAAGCCCAAACTTTCCCGCAAAGTCGGTGACTACACCCCAAGCGTCCGCCACCACGTCGCCTCGGCCCCAAAGCCAAAAATCGTCATGTAGCCTGTACAATTCTGCCCCTTTCCCGTACACGGTGACTGCGTAGTCCATACAGAATAGAATGGCCTCTCCAAACAGATCACTCAACGTGTGGTTCATTGGAACCCCTGACTGGCGTCGCCTTGGCACCGCGTCACCAGGGAATTGGACTGGGACGGTGAGAAATCTCGTGAACAGGTCGAGCCAAAAGTCGGATACACCAAAGAATTTCAACACTGCATTGATGGAATCGAGCGATAGCGAAGGCCCAAACCATCGGAAATCAGATCTCACAGCAGAGAATTCTCCGTGGATGGTTTGATGTATAATAGACTCAGTCATCATCAATTGAACAATCCAATAATGTGGGCTCACGCCAGAAATTTCAGAGCTCATGCTAACGTTATACCCATCCGCATTGGTTGTGCCGCGGAAATCGTCGGGAAGAGAATTCATAAAATATTTCCCGTGGTTCTTCTTACGGCGGCTCTCAATTGACTCTCTAGTCTCCTGTCCCAAATAGAACTTGCGCTTCAGCAAATCTGTTGGGGTAGGCTTGCGGGTGTCGCCATCAACAGATGCCCACGCATCGCTGCGGTAAAAACGAGTGAATTGCGACTTGAAGAATATGGCCCACTTTGTACCAATGTAATGTAATAGCAACGCGTCAAGTAAGTCCGCATCCATGTAGACTCGATATTTTCCGTTCAATTGGCGCCTCATTTCCAACGGGACAACGTCTTGCGACCAATCCCAGTTCTCCAAATGAGCTAAGCGCATGTTGAGGACATCACAAACCTCGCCCAAAATGGAGTTGTTGTTCAGAATGTCCTTCAGCGTGTTCATCTTGGACACCGAGAGTTGGCCATTCTTTAGCAACTTTGAACCCACCTTTTTCAGCCTTGTGTTTGACAAGGTGTCCTCGGCGATTGTTGTGCAATACTCCTTCACGTTCTTTTGGAGAGTTGCCAGCTCAATTTTGGCTGCCGCCGATGACTCTTGGAATAGCGTTTTCAAATACGTGTTGATCTCTGCAACATCCACCTCATTCTTGGTGAATACAATCGATTCCCAGGTTTGTCGTTGGTCGTGCATAGCCTGTCTTCCCTGCGCTGGGTTTTCCGACGGGGTTTGTTCCACTTTAGCCTCCTCCAGCCAATCCGTCAGCAGGCGACTAAAGAACAGGGCATGCTCGTTCTTCGCTCCAATCTTGTCAAAATAATCGACTAGTTGTGCCTTCACTTGTCGCAACTTCTCGTCTCCCAGGGATGGGTCATATTTGTATTGCTTCAAATATTTGAGCCCGTTGCCAATGGCGGTTTTCTCCAATTCCTCCAAGCTATATCCTTGGTGCTTGGCTATTCCGCTCAATAGTTCCGCGACGGCACCGTCAATTCCATCCTTGGAGGACACTGCTGTAGATAGCTGCTGCCATTTCTCATCAAATGCCTTTTTCTGGAACTCCAACTCCCTGATTTTGGTATCAGTGATACCATTGAGGGTGTCAGGTAGAGTTGATTTCATTGTTGTGTTGTCGTAGGTCACTGTCCTTTGGGACGCTTTATATAATGGCCAGAGTATGACCCATACATTGTTGTTTGTCACTATGACAAAATAGTCATCACCATTACGTAGGTAATGCACTGTATAATAGTTTGCCGATGACTGAATTTCTGTTAGTAACACTCAGTCACGCTCGATTTCCACCCATCATGTGTCATCCTGCAGGTAGGATTCGGGCAACGCCTTTGGGAGATCTTTCTTTTTGTAAAGAATCGTTTTCATCTCTACTCTGGCGAGTAGCGTGGAACCTCGCCACGCTCTGTTTTCATCCAGCATATCGCATCTCCAAATACCGTGCAGATCTGCGCCAACTTCATCGATAATCTACGCGAAAGTTATGTCCACGTAGCTATGCGGTATGTAGTGGACGGCAAGCATTTTGTAGCCACCCCCCAAAAAAAAGAAAATCTTTCCGTAACGCGTGTAAATAGAGTTGCCCATGGATGCACCACTCGTCTGCAAACCCAGCAACATGGGCCTTTCATCTCTCCACTCGTATGCCTTCATTTCGAGAACCGTTGAGCTACGAAATATGAAACAAAGTTTGGACTGACAGGTAAAGATCGACCATACGCGCGGATCAATAATCACCCGTCCATGGCCACGCGCAGGTTACCCATCAGCCAACACACAAGTACGATATTTGAATAAAATAAAATCAAGTGCGATAAGAGAGGGTATAAACATAGAGCTCAAACTCAGAGTATAACAGACGCGTTCCTGTGCCAGCTGTCGAGTGGATAAGCTGAATATATTATTTGGCAGTGTGATGAAACGTATTTGTGGGCCTAAGAAAGTGGGTTGATGAGGGATGCATATACATGCATGAATACGGCGATGATAATTGTGCCCTTTATAAGCTGACCTGCACACTGAGGGGTAAAAGTATACAATTTTTTCTGGCCTAAAAAAAAAAAAAAAAAAAAAAAAAAAAAAAAAAAAATCTTTCTGGCTGATTCGGCTGTTTTAAAACACGAGGGGCCATTGAATAAAGCTGACTAGAGGATTGAATGGAATACTCATATTTAAAGTTCTGAATAAAAGTTGGTTTTGGTACGTTATCGCTCCCTCTCCCTCTCTCAATGAAGGGTGCATGAAAAAATGATCGACTTCTGTGACAAAAATAATAAGTCGGAGAACCCACCTTTTACGACCTTTTATATATAATAATAATATTCGCTGCCTCCCTCAACTTAAATTTTTTTTTTTTTTTTGACCATTCATCCCCAAGATTTAAATATATATACATGAGCGTAGTAGACTAAAGCTCATATCACAATGGTTTATCAAAACTGTGACTCTGTTGGCCATTACCTGCCATACACTCCGCACATCTACCGGGAGATTTATGAGCATCATCAGGGTGGCTGGACAAAGGCGCTAGATCTTTCGCCTGGATCGGCGCGATTTGTTCAAGAACTGTCCAAAAAGTTCTCGACCGTGATAACGCTGGACCCTTCCTCCAGTGTGATTGCCGACTCTGAGGAGGATTTGACGCTGATCGAAAAATTGAAGGAGATCGCCGATGACAGCATAGATCTGGTGACCATTGGAGAAGCGGCACACTGGTTCGAGTCCGAGATATTTGATCACATTGGACGAATACTAACACCGAATGGCACGATGGCCATGTGGATATACGCAAAACCGTTTGTCCCTGGCAGCGAGATCGCGACCGAAACCATCAACCAGATATTTTTCAAGTACAACCAGCTGCTACCCTACTCAGAGAAACTGGACAAGGTCATCCAGAACATGACTTCCGGGCTGGACAAGATTAAGATACCCAAAAATTACTTCAAGGTCGGCGCCAACCGCGTCCGAGTGAACTATTCGAACGAAAACTACATCAACATCAACGGGGCGTACCCGACACACCTCCAATTGGACTGGAACATCTCGGAGACTGATAGAATAACGCATATTTATAGAAAGGACTTTTTGAGCGCCAAGAAACCGCTGGACTGGTTTGAAGGGTTCATGAACGTTCTGTTCCCGCTGGACCACGTCAAGTATGGCCACCACTTTAACAGAGAGTACAAGGTCCTCGAGCGCGAGTTTGGCACAAAGACAAACATCCCCTTCTCCTGGTCGATGAACATGGTTCTGGCGACCAAATCTATTTAACTACGTAAAATGAACTAATTTCTTGACCAGCTGAACCGTCCAGCCTGCTACTGGGGTGATTCAGCCCCCTTTACGGGAAAGAGGAAGCGACCCGAGAAGATCAACCCTCCGGTGCGGGCCGCCTTCTTTTCTAGAAAAGAAGCAAAAGCACTGGTCTACTCGTGTTCTCCGCGCAGCGGAGCTACTTTTTTTGCTTCTTTTCGGAGAAAAAAGAAGCCGCTGGAGGCAACCAACCCTCCGGCGGATACCAATGCCCTGCGGGCGGCCTTCTTTTCTAGAAAAGAAGCAAAAGCACTGGCCTACTCATTGTCCGCGCAGCGGAGCTACCTTTTTTGCTTCTTTTCGGAGAAAAAAGAAGCCGCCGGAGGCAACCAGCCTTCCGGCGGCTGCCCATGCCCTGTGGATGGCCTTCTTTTCTAGAAAAGAAGCAAAAGCACAAACTCCTTTCGGAGGCAACTCGGGTCTAGGGGTGCTTTGGGCGGCCTTCTAAAATAAGCAAATAAGTGATCCAAGTGCGGCGTTGGGAAGAATTTTTCCACCCTTCACCTACCATGCTGATCAAGTCGAATCCGTGGAAGGAGGCCATCAAGCGCACGTACGGATGGAAGAACTTTATCAATTACAATTCTTGCGGTGAGTGGTTGTGACCCCGATACGACAACTTTGAGCTAACTGGCTGTGGTAGTGTCGATCATTCAGCAGCAGGAGTTTGCCAAACTGTATAAAGAAAATGTCACCATAATAGATGCATATCCAGGTAAGAGAGGCTCAATTATGCACGGAGGAGACTGTCCAATTCTAACTGTGCCCAGGAACCGGCGTGTGGTCCACTGCGCTACATAACGAGATCAAGCCCAAGCGGCATATCTTGATGGAGCCTCATTTGCAGTACTTTCGACACCTCGAACACTTACAATCCTCGGCAGAGGATTCGTTAAAGGTGGTCTTCAACGATCCATTCCGCTGGAGGTCGTTTTTAGAACTGGTTGAGGCAAAGCTCTACGACCCCATCTCATATCCGCGTGAAAATGGTATCAACCCGCATATACTGTTCACAGCCAACCTGTCGTCACTCCAGGGCGAGCAGCTGTGCACACAATATCTAAATTGCATTACAAACCAGTCGTGGCTGCAGAAGTATGGCAGAGTGCGATGTCTGTTGTGGGTCAAGCCGTCCACAGCCGCCAAACTGCTCTTTACTGTGGGCGACACCAATCGATCTAGAGTGTCTGTTCAAACTGAAGCGTGTACAGACATTCAGCTGCTCACACGTCATGACAAGGATGATTTGGGAGACAAAAATGCATTGCTAACGAGTTCAACCAAAGCGGACTTTTTCCCGGCCAAGGGTGACGCTCCCGTGTTGATTCAGCTGGATCCGTTGCAAAACCCTCCAAAGAACTTGGATTCGTTTGAATATGTCATTAAAATGCTGTTTGTGCTACGAAACAAGCCGCTCAAAGAGGCAATTACCGTGTTGGGCGCTGGCGCTTACGATGATTTGGTTCCTCAGCTTCCTCCAGACATGTTGGAGACAAAGCCCAAGGATCTGACGCTGGCGCAATTAGAGGAGGTTGCTGCCGTGTTCGAGGCCTGGCCATTCAAGCCAGACATTCTCGACGACTTTTACGAGGAAGAGATTGGCACTGGTATATAGCTAGAATGATACAGAAGAACGCACAATCGGTGCGTGATGATCTAATTAAACTTAACTGAACTAACTTAATCTAATACGACGATTAGCCTGTGTTCTGCATAGTTCTTCATGTCGCGTTCAGACTGCTAATGTAGCATCCTTTTTTTTTTTTTTTTTTTTTTTTTTTTTTTTTTTTTTTTTTTTTTTTTTTTTTTTTTTTTTCCGGTCTTCCGGCCAATCATTAGACACCTGTACACCCACGGCTCTGCCTATCCCTCGTGATGATCATCGGTCACTACTACGACAACCACAACCTTCCTCACTCCCTCAATCTCCTCAACCAGTTCCAACAACTAAAGTCTATCATCCTCCCTCCATCCATCCACCTAACTCGCCCTCAATCCCTAATTTCCCAGCAAAAACCTAGTTTAGTCCCCGAGCTCGTGCTGTGTGACCTACCTGCGCGCTGTCTCAGATTCTCCGGGGAAATTTCACGCAGCGTCCCACTCTCCGCTTTCTTTCTTGTGCCCTCTCTTATTTTGTTTTTTCTCTCTTACCCCACTTAGCCGGCGGTTTCTCGTTTTTTTTTTTTTTTTTTTTCCCTTTCGCCCCAACTTATCGTAGTCCCCAAATTTCTCCGTCCCTACACACACATACGCTTCAACGATGAGTTTCCGTCCGGCGATAAAGCGTCCGTATAGTCCGGACAACACCGCAGCGGCGACGGGAGACAGCGACGCCTCTCGTTCGGTGGACAACCCGCAAAAGAAAAAGCTGGTGGTGGCCTGTTCCAGCTGCCGGAAGAAAAAAATCAAGTGTTCGGCCGACAGACCTGCTTGTTCAAACTGTCTTCGTCAGAACATTCCCTGTGAGTATCCTCACATTCGTAACAGAGGGTCCCGGTTCGGTTATTATGAAATGATGAACAAGCGCCTGGAGACGCTGGAAAAGTTTGTCGATATCAATAGAACCCCGAAATCCGGTCCCACGTATTGTGGTGAAAATGATGGCGCCAACACACACGATTCATCGTCTCTTTCGGAAATGCTCAACATGATTGATGGGAATCAGATTGGTTCCTCCAGAGCCCTACCTTCTAGTGATACCGTCAACACTGCAGCTCCTTCCTCCACTTCCCTCCCACTCCCTCCTCAGGAGGTTGTTCTCCATCTGGTCGAGCTCTACTTCACCCACGTCCACAACCAGACATACTCCTTCCTCCACAAGTCCACTTTCATGCCCAAGTTGAAGCAGAACCAGGTGAACCCGTGTCTGGTCTACGCCATCTGCGGTCTCACGGCAAGATTTTCGCGCCATCCTGCAGTCTTGAAGGGCGGATCAGGCCCACGTCACACGCTTGCCGAGCAATATCTGCAAAAAGCTCGACGCGCAATCTCCACCCAAGTGTTCCATGAAACGCCCACGATTGAAACTATCCAGGCGCTTATATGTCTCATTCAAAACGATTTCTTCTGCGCCAAAAGCGGCAAGACCATGATCTACATTTCGTTGGCCACCAGAGCGGCAAATAACCTCTACATCAATGACGATAGTTATCATATTGACAAGGAGACATGGATTGAGAGCGAAATTAGAAGACGAACTTTTTGGTCCCTAATGGTGCTTGATCGATTGGCTCATGGTTCGCCCACGTGGTCGTTGCAATTCGTCTACTCCAACTTTTGCAACCTCCCGCTTCCGTGTACAAATACTAACTTTGATAACAACTTACCTACAGAGACAATCTCCCTAGATGCAATCACGGCAAATAACTCAACCCCTCCAAAGACTATTGGCCTATTCGCCTACCACGTTTTGGCAGTAATGCTCTGGTGTGATATTAACAAGTACGTTTTGGATTCAACAAGAAATCAGGACCAAGAACTCTACAACTGCCTGCAAACTAGACTAGATTCATTCACTGGGTTCCTTCCGGAAAAATTCCACTATTCGTCCAAACGCCTCCAAGAAATGAAGGACCTCAACCTCGCAGGCCAGTTCATTCATCTTCATGCCGAGCTCCAGGCAGCAACGTGTGTGTTGAACACTTGTGCCAAAAAATTCGACAAGGCCACCGAGGCCGCAAATACCCTATCAAACATTGTGGCGGATATTTTGCACTCTGACGATGAGATAACAGTGGCTCCCTTTGTTGGCTATGCTCTCTTGTCCGTTTCAGTCATCCACATTTCAAATTCCTTTTCAAACTCATCCAATCTGGCAGAAACTGCAAAGAACAATCTATCAAACAACCTCAAGTTGTTGATCAGGTTGAAGGAATATTGGTTTTCTGTTGATGTTTGGTGCAATTTGATCAAGGACCAATACTCCAAAATGCAAACAAACTCTGCTGACATTTCGGAAACTCCCGTCCCATATCTGCCCGACGGGATGCTGCAAAAGGAATCGACAAAGCATCCTGTCATTCAAAAGCCGCCTAGTCCACTACCAGATGCCCAATCCAACTCACTCATTGGAAATGGCGCGACGCATGGCGTTAGTGTTGAGACACCTGGTCCGACTACAGACCCCAAACCAAATGTGCTCACCCCTGGTACCTCATTCAACTCGCCTAGTTTTAACGAGATGCTCTTGCAGGAGCCAACTGCAATTGACCAGTTTACTGCCGAATGGTTCTCTGATATCTCCACTTTGATGGATTCCTGAGAACTCATCATCCTATTTATTGTCTACCCGTTTAACTGCAGATATAGGCAGTTGCACAATATTTATCGTATACGTCAATAGAAATGAAATGAAAAAAATTATCATGAATAATTCCCATCCATTTTGTGAGATCATACATCTACTACCGTTGATGTTCATATCGTTAATAAAAATATATTAGTAATGCATATATGTCATTCTAGAAACCAATCATCCCATTATCCGGGTTAAAGCTATTTGCAAATTCATCATCAAACCCACCAGAATTCATATCCAAGTCTTCACCATCTTCTGGTAAACCAGTGACTGGCTCTCCTCCAGTAGCGCTCATCACCAACGAACCACCTTCAGGGTTTTCGTTTTCACCCTGGTTCTGAGAATGGTCCACGCCACCACCATTATTGATTCCATTTCCCAGATCCATTTGCATGCCATCAGCAGTGCGTGTCGGTGGCTCTGGTACAGCCGGTGGCGCTGGTCCCGGTGCTGGTGCTGCATTCACCTCGGCGCCAGCTCCTGCCATCGCTCCTTCTTTTCGTTGAACTCCGCGGCCATCAGCTGTGACTTCAATTCCTGGTACAATTTCACACAATTTTTCATTCAGCGACCGTTCAAGCTCATTAGCGTCTTCATATACAATAGATCCTTCTTCATTGTACAATCTAGCATTATCAAACATGAGCTTGAAATCCGCCAAGCATTCTCCAAGTCGTTGATAAGTGCAATTGTTCATTCTCTTGTAAATCACATCACATGCCACTGGGTTTTGGATTAAAACATAATAATCTGGATAAATCCTCTTTGAAGGTAATTCCAAAAACAAGTCAACCCGTGATCTGCCGTTTTCATCTTGAATTGTCAACAAGTGGTCATACAAGACCTGCATCTTCAAATTCAGGTCTCTTCGTGCATCGGCCGATAGCGTCTCTTTAACCTTCGGCGGTCGGCCCTTGGCCTTCTTTCTCGGCGGTAATGGCTGCAAAAACACTTCATTAGGATCAGTGACTGAAGAAGCTGCCGCTTGCGTCGCCGCATCAATCTCTTCTTTTGTCTTTCTTTGACGCTTCCGCTTCATCCCCGATGACAACTGTGGAGAAGATGCTGCGTTGACCGACGAAGGCGAACCGTTATCAGAAATGACAGAATTTGGCGATCCCGGTGTACTGACGTAGTCCTTCTTCAGCTTATTGGTTGTCGTTGTCTTGCGCTTTGAGATCTTGGCCCTCTTGCGGGCAATTGCTTCTTCCAAAGTATCCTCATCGTTATCAACCGCCTCAAGCCATTGCTCTTCAGTAAGTCCATCGTCGTAGTGAGTTACTTTTCTTTCTCTAGCTCCACGGCCGTAATGCTCAACTGGTTCAGGTTTGAGATGTTCCATGATATCCTGCTTATAAACCTCTGGAAGTTCTTCTTCGGTAAATAACCGCTTTGGATACTGTTCATTCTCAACTCGCTCTCTATCAATAGATTTAAAAAGTTCTTTTTCTCCATCATCACGTGCTAGAATATCATTCAACTCTTCATCATCTAAATCATCATCGTCATCATCTTTCTGACCCCTTTTGGCTTCTTCCTGTTCCAAAAGCGACCTCAAGAATGCCTCTTGCTCCTCAGACGTAGACTTGTTATCAAATTTACCAGCTTGAATAACTTTACCATCAATGTCCAATTTTTTGTGAGCTCTTTCAAGAATGTTTTCTTCCACAGAGTTTTCCGTAATTAATCTCAAAATGCGGACTTCGTTAGTTTGACCAATACGATGCGCACGATCTTGCGCTTGCAAATCCTGGTGTGGGTTCCAATCAGTATCATAAATAATAACCGTGTCAGCACTTTGCAAGTTCAGACCCAAACCACCTGCTCTGGTGGAAAGTAAAAACGCAAAATAAGGCGAATCAGGCGCATTAAATAACTTGAGCAATTCTGATCGGTCTTCTGCCTTTGTAGCACCATCTAATCGTAAATATCCTAGCCCTCGCAAGCGCAAGAAATCTTCCATAATATCCATAATTTGAGTCATTTGGAAAAAGATCAAGACACGGTGGCCAGATGCTTTGAACTTCGGTAATATCCGATCTAACAATTCAAATTTACCTGCAGTGCGCCACAAATCATCATTCGTAGTTCGATTGGGATTCACCAGGTTTTCAACTTCTTCAAACACAAAAGGATGGTTGCAAATCTTACGAAGCTGCATGATTTGATTGTTCAAACCCTTGAGCCCGCTAGAAGTTGCACCTTGTGCATTTTCACCCAAAAAGAGCACCCTATGTTTGACCATTTGCTGGTATAACTTGGCCTGAAGAGCACTCTTTTTACACTTGATAACTCTCTCCACTTTATCCGGCAGATCCTTTTCAACATCCTTTTTGAGACGACGAAGAAGAAACGGTCGAAGAACTTTATGCAGACGACGAATAATAAGAAGGGTCTCTTCTTCACTCAAATCCATTCGATCCTGTGCGCCAGTGTTGGCAAACGGAGTATTGAACCATTCATCAAACGATTTTACCGAGTTGAAAATCTTTGGCAGGACAAAGTTGAGTAATGCCCACAGTTCTGGTAAATTGTTTTGCAATGGAGTACCAGTTAAAATCAACCTGTACTTGGAGGAGTAATAATTTGTCAGTGTTGATGATAACTTGGATTGTGCATTCTTCATTCTGTGTCCTTCATCAATAATCATGTGGACCCATCTAATTCGACTCAGCAATGGACGATCCTTAATGATGTATTCATAAGTGGTCAACAAAACTTGGAAATCTCCAGCTCGAACAGCGCCTTGGAGGTTTTTTCTCGTATTTGGAGGTCCCTTGTAGACAATTTTTTTGATACTTGGAGCCCATTTTTCAAATTCAAGGTTCCAATTGGTAAGAGTGGAAAGAGGAACGATAACCAAATATGGGCCGGTAATTCCCTTAGTCTCAATAAGATAAGTGATTAGGGAGATTGTCTGAATGGTTTTACCCAACCCCATTTCGTCAGCTAGGATACCATTCAGGTTGTTGTTATACAGAGACACCATCCATTGTAAACCTTTTAATTGATATTCCTTCAATTCGCCACCAACCAAAATTGATGGTTGCTGTCGAACCTCTTCCGTAATGCGATGGGCCACTGCATAATAATCCACTTTTTCCCTCGCCTCATCCTCATCTTCCCCAACACCGTCCGTCGACACTTCCGGCGCATCGCTCACTAGTGCCTTGGTTTCCTTTTGTTGTGTCTTGACTGCTTCAGCAAGAGAATCCAAGAAACTGTTTGTCTGTCTGAGCAGATGGGTAATTCTTGTATCCTTTGTCTGATCAAGCAACTTGATGTATGCCTCTTCATCGTTCGCTTTGAGCGCCTGCAAACGCTGCTTCGCTGTTCTTTCAACCCGTTTTTGTTCTTCCTTTTCAATAAATACGTGATAATTATTGATTGCCTTCCCAAGCTTTGACTGCTTGGCCCGTTTGGCCTTGCCGTCTGCAATGATTGCCTCTGCATGTTTACACACCGTGTTCAAATGATCCATCTTCTTTTGATTTTCTCTAACCATTCTATGCTGACGCTGATCAATGTCGAATTTTTCGGTAATGGCTGCATCCTGCAGAATTGGCCGTCTCATTCGTACAAAATGGGCACGATTGTGTTCGTCCACCCCAACTGAATTGAAGTAGAAGACTTGAGACAAAAAGTCGCCTCGGACGGCTTTATTATAGTTTGCCAGCTGCAGCCTTTTGAGTTCCAACTTTGCGTCCAAGTTGTCATCAGTATTCTCTTCATCCTCGACGGACGACAATTCTTGAATACGGTTTGCCATGCGGTCATTGATTTGGCGGTTTCGCTCCTGTTTGAGTTCGGTCGGATCAAAACCAAACGGCATCAACGATGGAATGAACACCTGCTGCTGTCGTTTCGCGAATTGCTCGAAAGACACTGAAGACGTTAAATAGGACTCGGGATCAACAAAGTCGGAAACGCCCAATTTTTGAAAGGGCGTTTCAGGTTGTTGGACCACCTGTTGAGGTTGTGGAGTCGGCTGTGATTGTGGCAGCTGTTGCGGCTGTTGCTGTGGTTGTTGTTGTTGTTGTTGTGGCGGCGCCATTGGCGAAGACACAGACGGTGTTCTCGACTGGTGTCTGATTTGAGGAGATTGAGACTGCGCATGCTGTGGTATATGTTGTTGTGGTTGCTGTGGTTGCTGCTGCGGTGTCTGTTGTGAAAACAGCGAATTGTACACCGCTGGCGGGATTGGAGCATTTTTCGACAATGATTTGAAGGCCATTACTTGGTTCTTGAACATTGCCATTTGTTCTACGGTGAATGCTGATTGAGGGGTGGCAGGGGTATCCGGAGATGACATTGGTTGAGAAGATTGAGGTCTTCTATACATTGGGTTGTTGTTACCTAAAAGCAGAGTCAGTAAGGGTGTTTTCTTCTTTGGACAGTCAAAAGCTTACCATTCATCACGGGACTCGAAGACACCGGCGGTTGTTGTGGGGCAGCAGGCTGTTGTTGTTGATGGTGCTGTGGCTGCTGCTGCATTGGCATTTGAGGTTGTGTCTGCTGCATAGTGGGACTCTGATGCTGCTGCTGCTGTGGTTGTTGTTGTTGTTGCTGCTGCTGCTGTTGTTGTTGTTGTTGTTGTTGTTGTTGTTGTTGTTGTTGTTGCATCCGCTGCATCTTGAGATACTCCTGTTGACGAGAAAACGCCCGTAACACTTTGGAAATCTCGATGAGCTCTGGATTAGGAGTACCCGAGCCCTGGGCTTGGTTTCTTAGTTCCTGCCACCGCTGCGAAAAAAATTAGTACCACCGAATAATTAAAAAAAATAATAATTTTACGCGTCAACCTACCGTATAAAGTTTGGACAACTCTTCACGACTCTGAGGCAGCGGGATGGACAACTGCTCATCTCCAGCAAATGGCTGCTGATTATTATTCTGAGGATACGAATTCACATCCATTTTGACGCGGCGGGTCTCTGTTGTTTTAACTCAAAAAATATGTACTTGTCGTTCCACCCCGACAATGTAAAATTTTTAATAATCCGTTTCTTTTTTTTCTGTGTGGTGAAAAAAAATTCTAAAGTTTCAGCAAAATCTCTGGACCCTTTCCACTTATCGATATGACGGGGATGCGGGCGTCGATGATTAGACAAGCCGGGTGGAGAAGGCAACTGTGTTCTAATGTGTGTGTAATAGGAAACTAAAATTAGGCCCTGCGGCCTTTGTGTGGTGCCGTTGGGACGAAAACGCCGCCAGCCAATAAGAAATCGACATTGGAATGGGGGGCGAGCCTGGGGCAGGTCAAAAATGAAAATGGGTGAGGAAAAATGATCTGGTTAAGAAATCAAGTTTTCTTCAGCACAACATGTCTGATAACCGGCATTGGGGGGTCAGTGCGAACCTGATCATGAATTTCCTAAACGGGGAGGAAATTATATCATTTTTTTTAGTGTCACCCAGAAAAGAAAAAATATGCATATACACCGTTTTAGTGGGAGAGGAGGAAAAAGAAATGAGATGTGAAAAGAAAAGAAAAGTGCCGGAATTTCTCTCACAGAGGAGCAACCAGGGAAAAGCGACTGAAGCTCGCTATTTATATTCTTTTCGAATGTGCTTGTGGTAGGGAGTGTTATTTTGTCCTCTCTTATTGAATTTTTTTTTTTTTTTTTTTTTGGTCGTTGTGGTTGTGGTGGTGTCGTTCACTATTGAGGGGGGGCTCATACGCTCAATCGAGATGATAGTGGAACGAAGTGATTTTTTTATTTGTTTTTTTTAACACCCCTCAACGTGACATACATGACAAATCTGCTGCTGTTGCTGCTGATACTCGTCAGGGAGTCAACATATTTGTCTGAGCGCACATCCAGGAGGTCCAGGTCGTCGACCGCCTTCAAAAAAAAAAAAAGAACCTGTACCAGCTCTGGTTGTTTGCTTGCTGCGTGCGAGACATGTGGATTAAAAATTCGTCTAGCTTATTCAATCCAGCTAAACGTTAATTGTGCTCCATGTGTGATCCTCTTTCCGAGAATTTTGGGGCATTTCTTTTTGAGAGGCTCTATACCTGTTTCGGATGTTGGTCCGGCCAGTCCAACCGTTGAAAACCCGGTTTTGGCGGAAGGCTCGTTTTTTTGCTGTTTCTGGTATGCGACAAACGCCCTCGCTTCTTTGGCCGTGTGGGTTTGTGGTCGTCTCTCAGCTCATTCAGACAAAAGTTGCGAAAGCGCTCAAGTGAGAATTAAACACTTGTGAGAATCTGAAACAGTCATGCACGGGGTGCTGATCAGTGTGATGTTGTTCATGTTGGGTTGGTTTGCCCACCGTAGGCAGAAAAGGTGTTTTCTGTCGTGTCAGAAGAATGGATTCTTTTATTTCTGTCATCGTTCTGGTTTAGAGATTACTGGCTGTATGTTGGCTTCCGTCCTTGGAGGTTACTGCAGATGCATCGTTGTGGGTATGTATCATCCTGTCGCTATGCATGCATGGACTACACACCAAAATTAAAAGAAATAACAAAAAAAAAAAAAGTTATATTCCCGCACTGCTATAACATTTGAAGTGGACATTCCCGGGTGACCCGTTTGCGGTCACCTCTAAGACACACTGGCGTCGTGGCTGCAATGTCCTGTTCTCCCGCTCTATGTAGCATACGTCGGCTGCGACATATGCACAGAATCCTGTAGGCTCGGCACGACTGGAACAGAAGTTTCCGGGCTGTCCGCCTTTATTCTAACACTACTAGGGAGTCTGGGATGGTATACAATGATGGATAGGCGGATTATAAAGTGTGGTCAATCGGCCAAGACTTGTTAGGCCACGGGTCCTCTTCGTTCTGTGGAAGGAAGGCAAAAAGCTGCGCCGACGAAAGAAGGTGCATGACAGTGCCTTGCTTTTTTCCTGGAAAGGAACGCCGCCCGCACCACCTGTCTCCTCCAGTGGTTAGAAGCAGGAAGATAGCTCTACTGCGCCAAGTAAGCATTTGCCAGTGCTTTTGCTTCATTTCCAGGAAAAAGGTCCACGCCCAGGACACACTTAGATTCGCCGGGGATGTGTAGCCTCTGGCCGTCTGGCGGCTTCTTTTTTCTCCGAAAAGAAGCAAAAAAGGTAGCTCCGCTGCGCAGAGCCAGCTGTACCAGTGCTTTTGCTTCTTTTCTAGAAAAGAAGTCTGCCCGCAGGGCGGCAAGGTTTCAGCATCCCCTCCGGCAGCTTTTTTTTTTTTTTTTTTCTAAAAAATAACGTCGTCCGTAGGACATACTCGCTAGCTAGGCACTACAGTTGAATAAGTAGTGATCATTTTCAGATAGCCAACGTAGAATAAAGCAATTGGACGAAGAATGCTGTCCGCCTAACCTTGATAGCCGCCTTTGCTGCTGGTGACGGGTGCGTCCCGGTTCACCGACATCGAGTACTTTTGTCCGGACCCAAAAAAAAAAAAAAAAATAATCCAGCGTCATAACCGTTAAAAAGCATATTTATTAACCCTCCCTGTGAGTAAGGACATGCAAAATTCGTGGGAAAATGTGTCTAACGTTCCTGTAGTCATGAACCGATAGTATTGGCTTTATAGATGACAGAATATTCTGAGAGCTCGCAATCAACAGCTAATGCCGGAGCGGATCGTTACGACTATTATGCAGAATCAGCAAACGACCAATTATACTCAGGGCCAGTCTATGAGTCCATCCCGTCATCATATTCAACTCTTCATCATCGACGGTATTCGTCCCGGTCTAGGTCGAATTCGGTACTGTCGTCGGGATTAAATGAATCATTAGGAACTATCCCAGATCACCATCATCGCCGTGCAAGCTCTATAATCTCTAGAAGCTCGCTGGATGAAGGCGCCACCCCTGAGCCACGGCCTCGTTCAGAGTCGAGATCCAGTTACAGCTTCAGATATTTCACACAGGACGAGATCGAGCAGGCAGAGGGTGCGAGTACTGTGCCAAACGAAGTCGATCCGGTGGAATACGAGGTGTATTATAGGGACAACATCCAGGATGACGACACGTTTTACAACAATGAGCAGCATCACGAATCAATCTTTCCAAACCCTCACCAACATCCGACCAGGTACAGCTTCGAATCGTCGCATAGGCCGTCATTTTCTGGTCTGCTTGATGTTGCAGATGACGATGAAACGGTATACCCATTCACTGAGGAAGTGGAGCAAACGCCGCGTATAAGCCATTGGCGTCGCAGGTCATCGGCCTTCGAGACTTCCACTTCAGAAGAGCCATTGCTCGGAATGGACTATGCCAACACAGAGAACGATGATGAAGCGTTTTATGCATACTCGTATCAGTCGGAGAGATTACAACAGCGCTTCTACATTTCAGAAGAGGACTTGGTTATTGTGTTTGCCGGGTTCAAGTCAAGCAAGCTAAGACATTTTCTTTATACCCTACTTTGCACGTGTACCCTGGGACTGGCATTTTTGATATTGAGATGGTTCCCTCGACTTCGCATTGCATGTCTTGGTACCCCATGTCCTTTGGGCAGCTGTGACTGGGTTGTTATTGAGAACCAATGGGGTGAACTCTCAATTGAAGACATCCATTCTATTAAATACAACCGATCAATTTCGACAGTCTTCAAATCGGAAAAGGACCCCGAGGATGAGGAAAATGATGAGGAACCACCATCGTCTTCGGCTGCCTCCCGGACATCTTCCACAGGCGGTCGAAAGCCATCCAACGAGGACGAAGAGTATGATGGAATGTTCATGGACCCTGATCCTGCAATGCCGGCATTGCGATGGGTGGAGTACAGGTATATCAAGTTTATTTATCATCCGAATGAGGACATTTTCCGGACTAACCTTGACTGGGTAGACAGCAATTGGAGAAACCCGGACATTGTGTTTGAAGGTTTGGATTCTGACATACAAGAAGAAAGACGGTTGGTTTTTGGTGATAACATGATTGACATTAACGAAAAGACTTGGTTCCAGCTATTGATTGATGAAGTTTTGCACCCCTTCTACATCTTCCAAGTGTTTTCTGTGATTCTTTGGGCCTGTGATGAATACTACTATTACGCAAGTTGTATTCTCTTCATTTCCATTGTATCCGTTGCAAACACCTTGATCGAGACTAAGAGAACTCTGCGAAGACTGCGTGATCTGTCAAGGTTCGTGTGCGATGTCAGAGTCTATAGAAATTCCTTTTGGAAAACTGTGCCATCGTCAGACCTTGTACCAGGAGACATTTATGAGGTTTCGGATCCTTCACTAATGTCATTCCCATGCGATTCAATACTGTTGTCCGGAGATTGCATTGTAAACGAGAGTATGCTTACCGGAGAATCTGTGCCAGTGAGTAAGACGCCGGCAACCGAAAATGCATTGTATCATTTGACACAGCAGACCGTTGCGCAGGGATCGAACGTGTCTCCCCAAGTCGCACGACATTATTTATACAGCGGGACAAAGATCATTAGAGTGAGAAGGCCAACTGGAGATGACACGTTTGGTGGAAACAATTCTGATGATTCTTTGGATGTCACATTGGCCATGGTGGTTCGTACAGGGTTTGCCACGACCAAGGGATCACTAGTACGATCAATGTTATTCCCAAAACCCAGCGGGTTCAAATTTTATCAGGATTCGTTCAAATATATTGGTGTGATGGCTATTATCGCCGTCATGGGATTCATTGTGTGCACCTATGACTTTATCAAAATGCATTTGGCCACACATCTGATTGTACTCAGGGCGCTGGATCTCATTACCATTGTTGTACCTCCTGCTTTACCTGCAACGTTGACTATTGGAACAAACATTTCATTATCCCGACTACGCGATAAATCCATCTTCTGCATTAGTCCAAATCGTGTCAATGTTGGAGGTAAATTAGACGTTGTATGTTTCGACAAGACTGGCACTTTAACTGAAGATGGTCTGGATGTGTTGGGTATCAGAGTTGTCGAGGACGATCATTGCCAACTAAGCGGGTTGTATGAAAATCTTGAAGATCATCAAAATGAGCAATCAGACGATGTACTCACTCGGACACTGGCCACTTGTCATTCGTTGAAAAAGATGACGGATAGTGAAGAATTAATTGGGGATCCTCTAGATATTAAAATGTTTGAATTCACAAGTTGGGAATTTGAAGAAGCCAACGGAGATGAGCAATTGTCAATGTCGCCAGACGGAAAGCTTGTTTTGAGAACGGTAAAGCAATTTGAGTTTGTATCGCAGTTACGACGCATGTCGGTTTTGACGAGGAATTCGGACGATGATTCAAATGACGTCCATGTATATGTCAAAGGTGCGCCAGAAGTAATGATTGATATTTGCGTGAAAGGGTCGATTCCTGATGATTACAAAGAACAATTGCAGTATTATACTCACCGAGGGTATCGTGTGATTGCGTGCGCAACAAAAATATATCAAGATTATACTGCTGAGGACATTGAGCGGTTAGAACGAACTGGGGTTGAGAGCAACCTAAAGTTTATTGGGTTTATCATTTTTGAAAACAAATTGAAAGACCAAACTGCAGGGACAATCAAAGAATTGAATGATGCAAACATTAGAACTGTCATGTGTACGGGTGATAACGTTTTGACGGCGATCAGTGTCGGGAAGGAGTGCCATATGATCAAACGAGAAGGCCAGATATTTATTCCTTATTTTGATCAAGACGAGGATATTCTTCAATGGGAATGCATTGATGATCCAGAAGTTCGGTTTGATTCGAGAGTCATGGCTCCATTGATTCCGTATGATAAAGATTACACGCTTGCTGTGACTGGTGACGCGTTCAGATATCTCCTGCAATATGGAAGTTACCATCAAATTGAGCAAATGCTCATTAGAGGAGTAATTTTTGCGAGAATGTCACCAGACGAGAAGCACGAATTGGTGGAAAAACTTCAAGACTTGGATTATACGGTTGGATTCTGTGGAGATGGTGCCAATGATTGCGGAGCGTTGAAAGCCGCCGACGTTGGTATCTCTCTATCGGAGGCGGAAGCCAGTGTGGCAGCACCATTCACTTCACGAATTTTTGAGATTTCTTGTGTTGCTGATGTGATTAAGGAAGGACGATGTGCGCTTGCGACTAGTTTTGGATGTTTCAAGTACATGTCCATGTATTCCGCCATTCAATTTGTCAGTGTGAGTATATTGTACAGTCTTGGATCCAACTTGGGAGATTTCCAGTTTTTATGGATTGATCTCTTCTTGATCTTACCGATTGCAATTTTCATGGCGTGGGCAAAGCCATACGGCGTGATGAGCACGAAACGGCCGACAGCGAATTTGGTATCCAGAAAGGTGTTGATTCCATTAATCGGACAAATTGCCATATACACAGTGTTCCAAATTTTGATTTGGAGAATGGTGCAGCGGGAGCCATGGTATACCCCACCAATCCGGGGAGGTGAAGATGACCAAGTGGAATCGTCGGACAATAGTGCACTTTTCATTGGTTCCAGCTTGCAGTACATTTTTATTGCGATTGTGTTGAGCGTTGGACCACCATATCGTCAACCAATGTACAAGAACATCCCATTCCTTGTGACGATAACGCTGACGCTAGCTTTCACGCTAATGGTGATATTGGTCGATGAAAATTCGTGGTTTGGTCATTTGATGATGATGTCCAACCTTGGTCAGGATTATGTTGTCAAACTGATCCTGTGCATGGCATTGAATTTCGCCATTTCGCTTTTGTGCGAAAAGAAGATTTTCCCTCTATTCTCTTCGGCATTCATGGCTATCAAAAGACTTGTGGGAGTCGGCAAGTTCCATTCTAGAAAGAGATATAAGATTTTGCGTGATTATAAACAAAGAGTATAGTAATGGTAATAATGTACACAACATCGTGCGGGCCATTGTACGGCCACTGGGTTCGCTCGGGTGTATGCCCTGCGGGGGGCTACTTTTCTAGAAAAGAAGCAAAAGCACTAGTAATTCGCGTTCGCTGGTGCTACCTTTTATATAACAAACGAGCTAGGTTCACAGGGATGTGTATGCCCTGCGGGCGGCCTTCTTTTCTAGAAAAGAAGCAAAAGCACTGGTACATGTCACTCAGCAGAGCGGAGCTACCTTTTTTGCTTCTTTTCGGAGAAAAAAGAAGTCGCCAGAGGCAACAGCCAACCCTCCAATGCCACTGTGTGTGCGTACGAAGCAAAAGCACTGGAAAGCAGTTTACGGTCAGCGAAAGCAAGAGTGATTAGAAGTTTCTATTCATATATATAAATGATGCTGTCTTTAATGGTGTTCATCGTGACCATGGGAGCCGTGGTCCCATGGGTGTCTCCATCCTAAAAGTACAGGTCCCTCCTAAACAAGCTTCGTTAGTGACTATGATGATTTTTCAGTGGTCCGAACAACATACCTCTCTGACTCTATACAACACCCAGAACCACAGGGCGCCACCAAGAATTTTGTTCACATAACGGTGGCCGGCTGGGATCTTTGGGAACGGCACTTGAGAGTACCCAGCATGGTATTTTGCGTTTCCAGCCATGATGTTTGATTGATTTGTGCTGCTCGAACTGGTGGACTCGAACCTAATAAATTTAGGCCCGATTTGATTGGGAGTTGGGGGACGACACCTAACCCTGGAAAGTTGTGTGGTGGGTGACTTCTCTTTGCGTGCTCTTGGGAATGATTAGGACTACGTCGATGTTTCTTTTGAACTATGAGCGATTTACAAAAACAGGGTCAATTTGTTCCCAACAGAAAGACACTCAAGATGCGTACGTAAATTTAGTGTAAAAAAAAAAAAAAAAAAAAAGTGGAAAAAGTGGGTTGAATACGACTATACGCATACGGAGACTAGATATGCCGCAGCCTTGCGTTGGGAGGCTATCATAGACGAGGTAAATAATTAGGGATATTAACTACAAGTCGAACCTAGCTTGTTGCAATATAATGCAAGAGATGAGAAAGCATCGTTCGAAAATGAATGGCCAGATTGCTCATGTAATGAAGAAGTCACAGGGCTCTAACAATGAGATGTATGACGTCGTTTCACACTGGAATTTTGAAAAAGTGGTTTCGGTTTTTTCGCGATAGGAGGTTATTGCCGACGATCCAGCAGCCACTGTGGATGAACTGGATTTACTGAGTGATTGTGCGTCATTTAACGAAGACAAGGATGAGCTAAATTGGGTGCGCAGGTCAACAAAAAACACTGTGAGAACAGATTTGTCGTCGGCAAAACAGCGCCGTTGGTCGCGAAACTGTTGTATGCTGTGCTTGCTGTGGGCCAAAAGTATAACAGGGAGTACAGCGAGCATAGCAAGGAAATAATTTGGATCCGGATTGCCACTATTTGTATGATCCTGTGCTATGCTAGATCTACTCACATTTAACAATAAGATACCCCAGAAATTGGGTCAGTTTTTCAAGTCTCAGGGGTGAAACGGAGGGAGCTTTATGTGTTAAATCACATGGGGATTCGTGTCAGCGCCAGCTCCGTTAAGCGGGTCCGAAATGGGTAATGGAAGCATGTGCTGATGTTGATTAAGACTTATCTATGTAGAACTAGGTGAATATGAATAAGAATTCATTCAATTATCACCTGCGCTGACCAAATGACTACAATTGAGCTTCATTCGTTCGTGGATTATAAATAAGCAAATTTCCTGACAATTATGTAACTAACCTGGGTTACCTGACAATTACAACTCTCTCCCCTTCATTGAGCCCTATGCATACTACTCTCTAGCTACAACTTCCGGGTAACAAAATTCTGTAAGAAAAAAAAAGAAAAGGTTCCTCGCGCGCCTTGCGCGACGAAGGTAGAGACTTTTGGCAGACGAAGAAATTTGAAATCGTCGAGCTCAAGCACAACATAGAGATGGAAAACACGCTTGTGGAACAGCCAAAGAACCGGCCAGAGCAGATTGACAGCGTACTAAACTCGCTGGATCGGTACAATCCGGAAAATATCAAGCTTTTCCAGGACTACGTGGCCAAACAGGCCCAGGACGGCGATGTCGACACTGTAGCCAACCTGGCGCTGCTAAAGCTCTACCAATTCAACAGCCACATGGCCAAGGATGACACGATCATCATCATTCTCACCAAAGCATTAGTCCGGTTTTACACCAGTGACTTTACTACTGCGTTGCATCTTCTCCCCGGCTACATCACCACGATGGTCGAGCCCGCTCGCGATTCGCTCGCAGACCAATGTCAAAAGCTCTTCCGCCTCTATGAACTGCTGGACGGCTGCAAGTACGTCGAGTTCTGGGAACTCTTCAAGTCGGACGACTCTTATCAGGACCTAGTGGCCGACGTCAATGGCTTTGCCGACGACCTCCGGCTTTCTATCGCAAAGACGGTTGAGATTGCCGCTAAGCACATCCCAGTCAAGGTCTTCCAGAAGTGGTGCAATCTATCGGATGCCAAGTTCAAGGAGTGGGTCGAGACCAAGCTGGGTTGGTCCATCAATGGCGACTGCGTCGAAGTCCCATTGAACAAGGACAATGATCCGAAGCCAGTCGTCACCTCGGAGAACGTCAAGTTTGAGCAGCTCGGAAAGATCATCAAGCGCGCATACGAACTGCAGGTATGACATATGTATTTAAGAAATTACCGTTTGCTTCCGCATAATTAGCCTCTGACGACTCCTTTTTTCTCCAAAATGAAGCAGAATCGATCCGGGCAGCTGTGCTTACGCCTTGCTAGAACCCTACCCTCCGGGGTGCGTAGCCTCCGGCGGCTTCTCCGAAAAGAAGCAAAAAAGGTAGCTCCGCTTCGCGGAGTGTGTGCCACTGCTTTTGCTGCTTTTCTAGAAAAGAAGGCCGCCCGCAAGGCACGTACACCGCCCGGAGGGTTCAGCTAGCCTACCTCCGCAGAAAGTTCTCAGAGTACACAAAAAGATATATATCATAAATACACAGGAATATATACATTTTTGCAGTCGAAAAAAAAAAAAGGTGTAAAAAAAAAAAAAAAAAAAAAAAAAGAAAAACACCCACATCACATAATAAATAAAATAATAGATTCATAAGTCATTTCAAAAGCCATCATGAGATTGGGTCAGGTCAGTACGCGGGAAGAGTAGACGGTTGGTGCTGTCGTCATCGTTCACCGACTTCATCTTGAAACTGGGCTTTGGGAGCGCTGATGGAGCAGGGGATGAATGGAAAGACGAACCGGCAAACCGCGAAGGCGAATCGGCTCCTCCAGATGGTGGAACTGGTGGCAAGAGCTTGGTCTGTGACGACGCCTTCTTGTTGTTGGGAGTGTTTGGGTAAAGGTCCGGGAACAAAATCTTCTTCAAATCGTCTTCTTTCTTGTTCTTGTCACCGGCGCCCTTCTTTGGCGTGGCCGGAGAGGACTCTGCCTTGCCAGAAGATGACGATGGCTTTGGCTTCTTGCCCTTGGTGGACTTCTTGGGAGAAGGTGCCGCTGCCGCCGCATTAGACGAAGATGATGATGATGATGAAGTTGGGGGAGAGGATGGGTTATTACCGTTGTTGTTATTCTTGTTCTTGTGATTGCTCTTCTTCTTGGAGGAGCTCTCGTTGTTGGACTGCTTGACAGCATCCGTAGTAGGGGTTGTGTTTCGTTTGGTCTGGGGCGCTTTCTTGCCGCCACCACTATAATGATTATTATTGCTCTGGCCCGACTTGGCCTTCTTGCTCTCAGTTTTGGCGAGCGCGGAACGCACAATCGCCGGGTTCGTGATGAGCCCGGAGCTGCATCCTTGAGGGTGCTGGTGTTGCAGAGTAGCGGTTTGTGTTAACATGGTATAGCGTCAAGCTCATGAGATGATGGGTGACTCTATATATATATGGTTCTTTGTGTGTGTGCAACCTGTCAGCACTTTTGTGCAGCTGTGCAACCCGGAAAGAATCGATCGGCGAGTGGCCGCGGCCGGGTAACCGGTCTCCGCCCCACCAGCTTTTACCCCATTGGGCGAGTGTAGGAGTGGGCTGAACCGGGAACGGACAGAAAGGGGAACCGATGACGTAAGGGTACGCAGCGGTGGATTCGGTAGTAGCCAGCTCGGTTGTGTCATAACGAGAAAGATACGGGTAGAGAGTACTGTGGGTGTGGTAGATATACGAGTGTTCTAGAGGGCTCTACGGAGAGTGGCTGAATGCTGTATGTGGTGTGTGCGAGTATGTGTGTGGTGTGCTATTTTGGAACGCAGCTGGGCTGCAGATGCAGAATGTGAACAGCCTCACCACTGCTCCACATAATATTATGTGGAAACCCCACGAACTGGAGTCGTATTATTTGCGGGAATTGTTTGTGTTTCGGGGTAGCTGTGTATGCGATAATATTATACGGTGATTATATTCGGCCGTTTTAGGCTTTAGATGAGACTAATTAATTATAAAGTATACAGTGTGGGAAAGCCGCATCTTACTGCATTAAACCGGGTACACTGTCTAAGTACGGCACATATATGCATATGTCATATGTGGCACGCACCAGAGTGGGAGTGGCCATTCAATTTTCTGAGAAACGCAGACAAATAATATCGATGGGATGCATATGCATAGCTAATAATAGCGCTAAAAATGATCAATTATTATGCATATGCATAATACAAATCAGTTGCTACAGTTACCATATGCACCTGATACATCATCACAACAGAACACTTTAGGTTCAACTATGCGCATGCGTAGCGGAGGTACTCTGAAAATATCGGCGTGCCTGTATTAGCCTTTCGATATCATCGACGATGATCGATCGTAGTCAGTCCATAAACACACGGTATGCTGCTCCTGTCTGGAGGCTCCTGCGTACGTAGTTCGGCTGCTTCCGATTTCTCCGGAGGAAGTACCTCTGCGAAGCCAATTGAGAGTGTAGGCATGTATGGAGCCGTCAAGGGGTACGGAGCCTCCGGCAGCTTCATTTTTCTCCGAAAAGAAGGCCGCCGGCAGGGCACATACACCCCCGGAGGGTCCTGTGCCTCCAGTGGTGTCTTTTCCGAAAAGAAGCAAAAAAATAATTTTGCTTCGCAGAGAGAGAGAGGGTGCGGGTGCGGGTGCGGGTGTGCCAGTGCTTCTGCTTCTAGAAAAGAAGGCCGCCCAGAGGGAATACGCACCCCCTTCTGGGCATCCTGCGGTAGAGTGGTCGGAGACCGGTGGTTGGGACAAACGGTATGCGCCGCACCGGGAAGCAGATTATTAGTTCTCATTTGCCTTAAACCACCACTAGCGTCTAAAGCGATGGTTCTGCACAACTCCAAATGGGACAAGAAGGCGAAGGCCAAATACTATAAGAAGCACGGAATCACGCCTGACTGGGTGCTGGAGAAGCAAGCCCGGGCCGAGGCCGAACGCGACCAGGTCGGCTCCAACACATGGCGGTACCAGGATGCAGACAGCGAGGACGAACGGGAAGAGGCCAGCAGGGAAGCTACCGAGAAGGTTAACGGGATTGTGGACGATGGGGAGCACACTGTGGGCCAGGCGGCAATGCGACCAATCGAGGCCAAAGTGGAAAAACAGGTGCGATATTTGCCGGAAGAAGATACTGAACGAAGAGACGAAGAAGATGAGCAGCTCATCAGAGGTGTCGCAGGCAAGTCCATGTTTGAAAAGGAGCTGCAGGACGAGCAGACGAAAAAGAAGGCCCAGATCATGGAACACGACGATCCGACGGACTTTTACCGAATCCAAGAGGATATTGAACGGGACAAGATGGCCAAGGACATTCGTCAAAAATTCCAGAGCGTGCGCAATAATAACCGTGCACAAATCCAGGATGAGCTGGACATTGACGCGTTTCTGGACGACGTGGACGACATTGAACAAAACGGTCCCAAAAAGAAGCCCAACGAAGAATGGCTAGAAGACTTGCTTGACTAGGAAAATGTTTTTCATTTTGCTTTCTATGATGCAGACTTAAATACAGATTTGAGTGACGTCACGAACGCCGACAGTCGCCTCCGAGAATGTGGCGGTGACGATGCAACGCTTTGTTGTTGCTGGGGTTGCGAAGAGTCGGGGGATGCAGAGGTGGATGAACGAGAGGTGGGAATTGACGTGCTGTTGAGTTGAACGGCCAAATACGAGAATAAAATCGCGTCAATCACTCGAGGACGATATTCAGATGCAATGAAATTGGACGATTTGATGGCATTGGTTGAATGCGAGCGTGCGATTGACGAGATGGAGTTGCGGAATGACGTTTTGGGCATGTTAATGTCTCCGGACTGTTTGCGCTTGGAATATAGCCGTTGGCGCAATTTTTTAATTTCCTGGTCGATATATGCGACAGACACGTTTGTGGGACTAATCTTGAGATACGTGCCGTCAAACGTGGCCACCACCATGCCCTTTTGGGTGAAGGACCACACGTTGTTAGTAGATTCGGAATTGCGTTTTTTGGACCATTTGCCTATGGGATGGTTTGTAGACTGATCAATAACCTTGAATGCAGTAGGGGACTCGCGAACAATGAACCATGCGATTGGCTGGTAGAAAAACGGGTCGAAGAGCTGCTCCCCGTTTAATGCTGCGGTTATCGTGCTCGACGCGGGGATCTCTTGGGTATTATTAGCGTTACCATTGTTGTTATTGTTACTGTTGGCTCTAGACCGAACCGTCGAATCGGGCAGAACCAGCGGCGTACACTTGGGATTGAAAAAAACGCCATATTTGGAAAACTGCGCAAAGGCATAATGGGTGCCCGAGCCGCCAATGTCATACGGCTGCACGTTGTACACTTGGGTGACGGACTCGGTAGCACTCAACGGCACACCAGATCCATCGTATAACACAATGCTGCTGTTGGCTGAATTGTTGTTGTTAGCAGCGGAGCAAACAGAAATGTCCGCATCCAGGTCCACGGTCTGTTTCACTCGGCACGTCTTGCGGGTCACCGCCTTGGACGTGATGTTGAATGTTGGGTCCGGATGCGTGTTGCGGTGCAATCGTTGCACCTGCAGACTGTTGGCAGATTTGACCCGTCTGGCAAAGTAGTACACCTCAGGCGTGGCCATCGTCGCACTAGACCGTCGTTCGCCCTTGCTGGACGACACCCGACGTTGGGTAGCCTTCTCCGTCTCAACGATACTCACACTCATTGGTTCATGTGTGTGAGCGAGGGTATATGTTAGTATCCTTTACCGTGGGAATAGGAAAAGTAAAAAAATAAAAAAATAAAAAATGTAGAGAAGATCTCTATTTATATAATATTGATCGATCAAGGCCATATAAGCCGCTTTTTAACAAAAAAATCCCACGAAGCGCGGCTGCATCTCACGTGCAAAACATGGCTCTGCTGGGCATGCTAACATGTTTGGGAAGCTGATAGCACCCGGCGGGGCCGACCTAAGTCGTCGGCGAACGTGGCTCGGATTTCCGCGAAATCCGAGTTTCCGACCTCCGAGAATTCGGGGTTCCGGCCGATTTTCCTCGTTTCTTCGTAAATCCTGGGGTTTTCTCATTTCTAGTGGCCAATATGGCCCGGTATGCTCGAGTTTCATGACTCGAACGAGCAATAGCTAGGGGAATCGTGCCTGCATGGACAAAGGGTCGGCAGTCTCAATTGGGCAAGTGTTTGGATAATCTTCCAATGCGGCGTTAGCAGCCACCCGAAGGGTTTCTTTCAGAGACATTAATCATTGTGATTAATAGGGGCCAGGCTTCTGTGCATGAAGGTCTCACACAATAGCTTAGCCCTGGGGACCATCATGTGTGTGTGTGTGTGTGTGGGGTGTGGCGCTGAAAAAGAAACTAATTTATTACACATGTAAATAACTGGGGTCACGTTTACTAAGTGTGAATAAAAGGGTTCAACGGGGATAGTATGCCTGGGGAGACGTTTTAATAATTAGATTGAGCGGCTTACATTACACGACTATCATTACAATGGTAATAAAAAATAATAATATGGTTCGCAGCGTAGCGTCTATCGCAATAAAGTACTCAGTCCCACTCGTGCACAATCGGAAGAGACTTCAATATTTTTGGTTCGATTTTCAAACCGTATCATAATCTTCGTTTTCGTAATGGTCCCCAATAAGGTACCTGATAATGCTTATACACGCAATGAGCATAATAATAAACCCAATAACTGCCGCCAGAATATATCGAACAAATGTAAGGTTTTGCGTAGGGTCGAGTTCTTCCACAAGAGTGGTAGTTGGAATGGCCAGTAGGAAAAATAAACCGGCAAAAACCAGAATGATTATTGTCAGCTTGAACTTTTTGATCTTTTGGGGTGATACGATTGAAACTTGTTCATAAGCGTAATTGTCCTCGACATAGGCCACATTACTGCCATCCTCCAGCTGAGTGCTTTTGGGGAAATCCGCACTATCTCCCTTTGAATATATAGGAAGTGGTGGTTCCAAGGTCGCCTCTTGCATGGATATGAATTCTCGTGAACGCTGTGAACTTTCCCCATCCGTTTCGGGAACGTTTCTGGAAGTTGACGCTCCTGCCACTGGAGTAGGGAGTGAAAAGTGTACTGACTTTGTCATTTTTGTCGTACGTGGATGATAGTCAGCTAGAAGGAATTTGAACGGATTATATATCCCTCCATTTGGACGTTTTTAATTTTATCTTTAGCGAAATTTGTGAAACTAGAGCCGACACGATATCATATTGCACCGGAAATTAATTTAACAAATACACCATATTAATTTTAAAACTGACCCTATACATTCGAGAGAAATTTTCGGGATCATAACCGTTTCATTCGAACATCACTGGAGTATGCGTTTCTGTTTTCCTCATCACTCTTGTCCTAGAGCATAAAATGATGCAGAATTCATCTAAATGTTGAAAGCACAACCTTTTCATGTTCGTTAGCACATCAAATTAAACTACTTGACTATGGAATAAAAAAAAAAAAGTGAAAGGAATGTTCACAATATATTAAAAGAGTCAGGAAAAAACAGTAATAATAATAAAAAAAAAGAAAGTCACACCTCTATTACCGATGGAGGTGCCTTTTGACGTAAACGGGCACGTCTCTGTGCTAATGTCTCATCTGGGGGACCGTCGTCAACGTTTTGATCAGTTCTCGAGCTCATTGAAGATTTGCGTTTCTCTCTCAAGCTGGCCCGAGTCTGACTGAGACTCTCCTCCCCGTTATTGTAAATGTTGGCACTGTATGTACTCATTCTATCAGAACGGATGCTACCACCTTCTTGCGTCCGGAGCATTCGTAGTTTTGCCCGTCTAGCACCCAAAGTTTCATCTTGATCCCCACTACCAATTGAAGATGCAGAAGAAAGATGGTGTGGGTGTGATTGGGTGCTGCGTTTGAAGCCTCGGGCCTTGTTCGTCGACGCCAATTGACTGTCATAGTCGATTCTCGCAATTTTCTCCATTTGCAGTAACGACCGACGCTTATCCTGTAGCACTGGAACAGACTGCCGCTTGACTGATTCAGAGTCATCCGCCCCAAAGTTGCTCGCCAGGCCGTCATAATGATACATGTGGGATCGTGCTTTTCTGCCTGCCTTGCGGAGCTCCAGCTCTTCAATCAATGATGCGGGCTTGTTATCATCAGTGGGCAGAATTCCGTTGCTACCTAATGCAAAGTTCTCGGTGGTAGCTTGGATTTTTTCTGGGTTGTAATGGGTGAATGCCAAATGATCAACATTTTTGCGGGCAACAGATGTCGCGCTTGGCTGTTCTTCGCCAATGCTTGCCCACACTGCTTCATCAGGATCAATGTCGTCCTCTTCATCATCCGCAGACTTTTTCCGTGAGATGAACCGATTAAAGTTTAAAAACGACTTTCTCCGGGACGAGGAGGTGATGGATTTTTTGGATGGCGACGAGCTTCTGCTCCTTGCGCTGGTGTCCTTGTTGAGGACAATTTCTTCCATATTTCTGCCATCCTCGTCGTCAGATTCGATTGTTGCTCTTCCCGAATCTATCGACTGGGTCGGAGAAGGTGGGCGCTGTTTAATAATGTCATCAGCAGTCACGTTGTTGTTGTTGCTGCTATCGTCGTCCTCATTTTCATCGTTATCGTAACGAGGATGATCTGAATAGTCCGGCTCGTCAAAAGTTGGCATGCCTTCAATATTCCAGTTTGGTGGAGGTAAGATGGACGACGCTCGTTTCGGGTTTATATGTGGAACGTGGTTATGAACGACACGGTCGGACGAATTTGTGGTCCCTGAAAAATCTCGTTTGGTCTTGCTGGCCTCGCCATTTTTCTTTTTTTTGGATAATAACGGCGGCAGTCGCAACTGGACTGGGATGGGTGCGGGGTAGTACACCAGGGGATCGCCATTTTCATCTAGCTGGGGTCGGGTGTTGTAGTGATGGGACGGGGTTGTTGGTCGTGGGTTGAGCACATGGCTGAGGGAGATGTTTGGTTCCCCTTGCACGGCAGCGGCAGTACCAGACAGCGAACCAAACGAGACTTGTCTGGAATGTCGACGAGAATGCTTCCCCTTTACTCGTCCATCATCAGTTGGTGGAGAAATAGGTAGTTCTGTTGTTGATGACGATGATGGTGGTGGTAGTGGTGGCTGGGTCGGTGGCTGAGGCAGATCATCTTCTTTGAGCTGTAGATCGCCCATTTCGGACGACAGGTTGAAATCTTGCAGTTCTGCCTCACTGGCCACTGTCGACTGGGAATGCGACGACGTGTGCGAAGGGATTCGTTTTCCACTTGAAGAGGAATTCGTGTTGTGGTCGTCCCCTTCCTCCTCCTTAGCCATCATCGTCTCATTTTCAGGGGCTCCGATCATCTCGGGCACATCACCTTTTTGTCTTTCCTCAAAATTCGCCAGAACGGCCTCCTCATCAAAGGCGTCCTTGTTGACGAGTCTCTGGGGCTTTGGATGGTACAGAGTGGTAGTGGCCTCGACCTGAACAACCTCCTCCTCCACCTCCTGCTCCGCCTCAGTCTGGTCTACGGAATGTGGCTCTTCCAGCTCACTTTTTTCTACAATAACCGGAGCATCGTCGAGCGAACGACGACGAGCGTCCTCGTCCTCCTCAGCAACTTCCGCCATCGGACTCATGAGAACTTTCCGCGTGTTGTGGTGGTGGGATGTTGTTGGGTCAGATGAAACGTGCTGATGATTGGCCATCGTGTCATGCATATCACCGTCTTTGACGGTTACCTCGTCAACATGCACTCCGTCAAAATCCTGAAACATGCCCGCCTCTGGGTCTGCAGCACTCGCAGAACCACCCTCAGGGTCCTCCGTCTGGGTGTTTTTTCGCGACAGCAGCGGAGGGGTCATGAGCAGCATGGGCTGAGCGCCCACGCTGTTGTGCGACGATGACTGGTACAACGTGGATGAAGCGTACGAGTAGTTGGGGCTCCAGTCACACGGACTGTAGTAGTGGTACGAGCAGTGCACAGGATTAAATCCGGGATGATAGTAGAAGCTGCTCGGCTGATAGCTCGGGGGTGGTGTGGTGAGGACGCTCCCACACAAATTTGTTGTTGTGGGTGGTGGTGTCCTGTCACGTTCGTGGCCGAATCCGACACTACCACCACCACCACCACCACCACCACCCGTAGCCAGAAAATCAAAATCGTGCTCGGGGTGTCGCTTCGAGACCATTCTTGCCGTGGCGGTGGAATGCGACATACGTATCTGAATATATAATTTTTCACGGGTCCTTTTGTCTGACGCTTCCCGGCCTACGGGTGCTTATCATGTGCAGATCCTTCTCGACAAGGGCACAAAGACGTGGGCCCTTTCCCTTTTATACACAACCGCCGTCTTTTCTTTTTTGGCTGCATTCGTGTTCCGTCTCTGCTGCCGTCGTATGCTCCCGTTAGAGTTTGGAGCGTATTATAAGCGGTACATAAGCTGCTGTGGCCACGCACGCCCCTCTTTCGCCGGAAAGAGACCGTAGCGCTGTGCGGCCATTGACCACTGCGTTGGCTCCGTAGTATCTGGAGAAGGGTCGTCGATAGACACTTGGGGGTGAGTAGCCTCCGGCGGCTTCTTTTTTCTCCGAAAAGAAGCAAAAAAGGTAGCTCCGCTTCGCGGAGAGAGAGAGGGGGAGCCAGTGCTTTTGCTTCTTTTCTAGAAAAGAAGGCCGCCCGCAGGGCATACACTCCCCCCGGAGGGTAGCACCGCCTTTTTTTCGTGAGGTGTGCGGTGGTGTGTGATTTATTGCATTATGACGATTACAACTACATAGCTTTTTAGATGACAATGCCCTTTGCGAGGTGAGCCTTGTACTCCAAGATACTTCCGTCCCATCTCGTGGCAGTCTTGTTCTCGCACACATAAATGTCCTTGGCAATCTTGTCCAAAAGACGGAAGTCGTGCGAGACGACGACGACACCTCCGGCAAACGCATTGATGGCCTCGGCCAACGAGTCGATGGTTGGGATATCCAGACCGTTTGTAGGTTCGTCCAGAAGAATCATGTTAGGCGACTCAATGGCCAAAAGCGCAAACACCACTCTGGATCTTTGGCCCTCAGAAAGGGTGCCCATGAGCGCAGTCTGGCCCTCACCGGTAAGACCGTATCGGCCCAATTGCTGTCTCCAGTATTGGAAGTCCTGGGAGATCTGTGGGAATCTGTCACGGACAAATTCCAGCGAGCTCTTGGTCAGATCGAGCTGATCGGCCGAGTGTTGCGAGTAGACGCCAATCTTCAAATGGGTGTGTCTGGAAATTGCGCCGCCGGTTGGGGAAAGAGCACCGGTCATCAACTTGAGGAGGGTGGACTTGCCGACACCGTTTGGCCCGACAAGGGCGATTCTAGAGTCCATGTCCACACCAAAGTTCAAGTCTTGGTACAGGTTGTCCTCTGGCTTGCCAGAGTAGGAGAAGGAGACTTCGTCGAATGACAACACTGGTGGTGGCAGCTTGTCGACGTCTGGGAAGCGGAACGAGAAGATCTTGTCTGGGATCACCGGCTGGATCAGCCCGTCGGCCTCCATCTTGTCGAGAATCTTTTGACGGGACTTGGCCTGACGGACCAAGTTTGCATACGTACCAGCAGATGCAATGAACTTTTTGATGTGGGCAATTTCTTCCTGCTGCTTTTGGTATTGCTTCATCTGGTTGGTCTCCTGTTCGGACCGGGTCTTGATGTACGAGTCGTAGTTACCACCGTAACTCATAATCTGCTTTTGTCGCATGTCGATCATGTTGGTGCACACTCCGTTCAAGAAGTCCATCGAGTGGGAAACCAACACCAAGGTTCGGTTGAATCGTTTGAGGTATTCTTCCAGCCACACACAGGCCTCCAAGTCCAAATGCGCAGTAGGGTCGTCCAACAGCAGCAGCGTGGGCTTGACGAACAGCGCCTTGGCCAGCGCCACTCTCATCTTCCAACCACCAGACATATCCTTGGTCTTCTTGTTGATGGTCTTGGAGTTGAAGCCCAAACCGTTCAAGATGAGTGCGGCACGGGACTCAAATGTGGATGGATCCAAATCGTCGATACGTTCGTACAGGTCCTCCAACACTGGCGACTCTGGACCGTCTTCCTCCAGAATCTCCTCGACCTGCTTCTCCAGTTTTTCTAGCGTGGCCTCGGCCTCCTTGACGACCCACTCAATGGCAGAGTAGTCGCTAGGATCTGCTGGCTCGTTCAACAAGTAAATGTCGATGTTTTCTGGGATCGGGAACTCTCTGGCCGCAATCGAACGCAACAAGGTGGACTTGCCGCAGCCGTTCTCACCCAACAGACCGTATCTACGACCATAGTTCAATTCTAAAGTGGTGTCCTGGACCAACACCTTACCGTGGAACACCAGCGAGACAGAGTCGATCTTGATATCCCGCGAGGTCGCCAGACTGCTCAGCACACCGGTGGTCACCCGGTCCGTGATCCCGTGCTTGTCCTCTTGTAGCTTGAGCTTGGCCATCTTCTCTGCCGCGGCCTTGTCGGTAGGGGTGCCTTCGCCCACTGGAACTGGCGTGGTGGTGCCAGAGCCGTCCTTGCTGTCGACGCCGCCGTTCTTTTCAGCCTTCTTCGCCTCTCTCTCGGCCTTCTTGGCCTCTCTCTTAGCCTTGGAT
>JAJLUK010000026.1:97998-133593 GCA_030570055.1 Blastobotrys chiropterorum
GGGACGAGTGTGCGGCCTTCTTTTCTAGAAAAGAAGCAAAAGCACTGGTAATTGATCCTCTCGTACGGGAAACTTTTATGCTTCTTTTCGGAGAAAAAAGAAGCACCTAGAGGCACCCTTCTTTTCCAGAAAATAAGCAAAAACACTGAAGTGGCATGGCAGAGAATCGGCTTCGTTTAAGCGCCAGCGAATATGCAGGAAATAATGCCGGTGGCCATCTGCGGAAGCAAGGTGGCCGTGTTTCGTTTTAGGAAATATTATTATTTGGTTCTGCTCGAATATAAAATTCGACCGATCCTTTCTTTTGACTCCCTGAGTTTTTTTTTTTTTTTTTTTTTCTCCAAGACGGCTGGCACACCTTTCGCTGGTCTTAATGCAACCTGCACACTAGCTGTCTTCAACAATTTGGGCAATTTTAGTACAATGCAATGCCTAATTAGCAGGAGCGCATCGCCGGGGCGTAAGCAGCCGCACCGTCGATAATTATATTACGCGCTCTATCGTACGGCGGGCACCTCCCAAAACCCGGATAAACGTAGCCGCCGATAAGACTGTAAGAGGAACTCCGTTCCAGCATTTTATATTTGTACGGTGACAAAAGTTTCTTCTACTTTTCTCATTATTTTATTTATTTATTTATTTATTTATTTGTTTTTTGTTGCATGAAGGGTGCGCAGCATCGCAACACATATAGTACGATTGTTCCATTTCATTTCTTCCAGGTGAACTGAACCACCATTGTGGATTGTCTAATATTGTCTGCTTTTTTTTTTCTCTTCATTTTTCAAGAGGGTATTTCGAGCTTAGCAGTAGTTGTTTATTCTTGTTGAACTTTCACGTCCGTGCCATAAAGATGCCGCCATCTCCGGAAAAGTTACTTTGCAGAATGCCATCCACAGTGGAAGGTAAATCGAACCTCAAAAGAAGCACTCAAACTCATAGACAACAGGTAACCAAACCACTCGCAAAGGAATATTCCGTGCCGTTTGAGGGAAGCTGTGTCTCATCTCAATCGTCAATGTCAACACACTCAAGCGACCGGTTTGAAAACGCTATTGTGTACCAAAAGGGTGATTCTGACAGGTTGGAAAAGGATATAACGGAAAGAATCAAACACGCTGAACCATTCATCGATACCGTTATATTGGTCAAAGGCTGTGCGGACGAAAGCGACGCCAAAGTAATTGAGAAGTCATTTGACAGCTTGGGCGCTTGGGGTCGGTGCACTGTAGATTTCAGTCACAACCTGTACAAGTTAACGATGCCCACAAATGCTCATGATTCGACTGGTTGCGTGGCACTTCGTGCATTTGATGTTTTAACAAAGACAGTTGGCAAGCATTTTATGGTATTCTTGAAATCATCTTACATTCATCTAGTTCACTGGTTACATGCGAATGAGGGCATGCAAACCAATTCGGAAAATCGTTCACGTAAGGAACCGGATGATTCGTATGATTTACAAACTGACGAAAAGTGGTCTTTAATTACATGCATTGAGTCTTTTCCGACGATATCCTTTGAATACGGTTATACTCAAAAGGCAGACGAAATAAAAAAAGATGTATTCCTCGTCTGGCATGGGACTCTATTTCTAATAGAGTCCCAAGTTTCTATCAGCATATGCACAGATGAATCCGGTAAAGGAATAGACCACTTGGATGTTGAGGTCTATGACTTCAGTGTCAGATATTTTTATATCAAACTGAAACGCCTCTTGAAACAGATTCCCCGAAATCTAACTGCTGAAGACGCCAAAAAAAAGGATTCATGCCTAATGAAAGCAAAAACTATCCTGACAATATTGCTATTCAAATTGTCTTACGGTGTTCGCAACAGGAACGATCTGTTGGAAATAATTGATGCACCTGATGATGACACTACACTTTTGGAGCTGACAACCAGGTTCCGCGATCGTTATATTCCACCACTATTGAAGAATGAACCGCTGAGTAATGATTGGGCTCTTTGGACTCTGCGAAGTCTCAAAGAACTTCTTCCAGGAGACGAAGCAAAAAAAATGATCCAGCGTGACAGAGACCGTTATTTGGATGTCCTTAGCCAGTTGACCAGTTTAATAACTCGACTGCCAACAGAAGTCAGGAACCATCTCGAAGGGTGTGTCGTTGACAGAAGTACATCTACCATTAATGTGATATCACAACTGAACCAGAGCTTTGGCGATAGCAATGATAGCACAGCCGCGGCTCAAACACTAGAACGTCTGAACGAATCAATCTACCAATTGGTGATTGGGATGTCGCTTGAAGAGGTAAAATGTCTTTTTAGGTCCATTCGCCCACCTAAAACCCGCATAGAAAAACAAAATTTGTCCCCTATAAAAATACCGAGAGAAATCGCTCGGTATATTTGCTCTATGCGGAACTCCAATCGCAATTTGTCTGATGTAGTCCTTGACACGAAAGAAGTTAAGTATGTGTGGGACACTATTTGCGTGGGGGTACTCAGGACTGCAACTGTAAATAAAAGAAGATAAGGGTTCAACTGTGGTGTACGATTCACATTAGCTATTTTAATAAATGTTGCATTCATTCAAACTCCCACTCATAAACTGCACGGACTACCAGTTCTCGTAAAAGCTCAACGTGTACAGCCTCAGGTCCCTTATCCACCCCACAACTTCAATTAATTTGAAAAATGACAGAAAACTTGGCGTTTGCAATATCCGAGACCGGCAGCGAGCCATTGCAAACTTACCTCATAAACCAGGCTCGGACACACACTCTCCGCGTAGCGGAGCTGCCTTTTTTGCTTCTTTTCGGAGAAAAAAGAAGCCGCCGGAGGCAACACAACCCTCCGGAGGATGTGTATGCCCTGCAGGCGGCCTTCTTTTCTAGAAAAGAAGCAAAAACACTGGCAATTGGCCACGTCGAAGTTGTGGAAGCGGTGTATTATTAGTAAGGGGGGGATATATAAATAGGCAATAAATAGTTCAGCACAGCGCGGTGCGGTGGTGAACGGGACTGGAGTCCGAGTCCGCAGACCGTTCCGAGATGGGCGTTAGAGACATTTTGCGGGTCTTTGGCGGCGGATCTGGCAGGTCTGTGACGGTTGGGGCGAAGGCGAGCTCGTCCTTCTTCTCCGCCGTTGAGGTGGACGAGCGTGAGGAGTGGCGAGAGGATGACGAGGATGTGGATGAGGTTGAGGACGATGATGAGGATGCAAAGAGCGTTATGGTGTTGTCTTGGGTGCGGATGATGCTGGACTTGCGCCGAAAAAGCAGACTGGACGCCTTTTCGCTCGGAAACTCGAATGACAGACTCTTGGACCGTCCCAACGAGCCCGCTCGCGAGGACATCCCGCCGGACGAGAGTGAGCGGAAGCTGACGCCGTCGAGGTCATAATCGTAGTCCTCAGGGACGGCGTTGGCCTCATCGAGGAGGCTGTTGTAGAAGTCGTCGTTCTCGTCATCATAGTCCTCTTCAAAGGGTTGCGTGTGGGGGATCTTGAGCACCAGCGACGGCCGTCTCGTGTTGCTGTTGCTGGCGTGTGTGGTATTGGTGTTTTTGACCACGTTTAAGGGCGTTACGGGGGAGAGCATAGGCGGGTGGTCGAGGGAGGACTGCTCGTCGTAGTCACGGAAGAGATGAGACGAGTCTTCGTCATAATCAAGGTCATCGAGGTTGAGCGATTCGTCGAGATCATACTCCTCCTCCGCTTCATCATCATTATAACACATGTCTAGAGTCTGGGGAGTCGGTTTGTGGTAGTTGACGGACAGATTCCGGCCAATCTCCTTCTCTTCTTCAAACGAAAACATGGACCTTGTGTCTGCTTCATCGTCCGCCTCATCCCCGCCATTCTCTTCTAACACAATGCCCAGCGCCGAAGATTCTTGGTCTTCTTCTTCCTCGACCGGTGGTTCCAGAACCACGACAGCCTCTTCTGGCGGGACTGGGAAAGGGGAGGACGAGTCCTTGTCTTCATCCACACTCGTTTCTCCGGAAGACCGGGACGGCTGCTGCACCATCACCGGGGAAGATGCGTTGAACGAACTCGGGGAGGTTGTGGGACTATTGCTGCCCCAGTCATGCGTCCGGGTGCCATAGATAATCCCGGCCTCCCTATATTGGTCCATTGACAGACACCGATGGTGTCGCTTGGAAGGGTCCATCTCCTCCAGATTATTGCTGCTTCCACCGCTGGCTCGCCGCAGAAAGTTTATCGGGTTGAGCTTCTTACGGGCCATCGTGGCGCCGTCGCCTCCCCATCTGTCGTGGTCGTGGTCGTGCTCAATCCCTGCAGATTGGCTGCGCCGGTGGGACCTCCAAAACGACCTCATTATCTATTGGCTGAGGGGGGTGCAGAAGGCTAATAGCTAAGGTAAGTATATAGTACTCAAGGGTGGGAAGAAAAAAAAAAAAAAAAAAAATTCGGGCAAAAGCTGGCGTCGTCGGATGGATATTTATAGAAACGGTAATGCCAGTGAGCCGCCCCACAAAGGCCGCTTTGTGTCTGCACGTACATCGTGCGGCGCACACCCCCAAATGTTCGATGCACCGATCATTGAACCGCGGCCACTTGGTCTAGGGCCCGTTTAGAGTTTGTTTCAGGTATGTTTCTGGCTTTGGGTTGGCCAGGCTTCCGCAGTAGCTACGGAGGATGTCGCAGTGGCGCATAAGTTGGTACGAAGTGCTGGCGCTACGAGCTATGCAGCGCATCTTCCGCGTGTGGCTCATGTAGTATTAATAGCGTATGTACCAGCGTCACACTCTCCGCGAAGCGGAGCGACCTTTTTTGCTTCTTTTCGGAGAAAAAAGAAGTCGCCGAAGGCAACTCAACCCTCCGGAGGATGTGTATGCCCTGCGGGCGGCCTTCTTTTCTAGAAAAGAAGCAAAAGCACTGGCCAATGCCTCACATAAAGGGTCGAAACGAAGCGAATGTAAGGTGACTGCTAATATGTAGCCGAACAGTTAATAGATGAAGCAGTATAGCATTACATGAATTTTTGCTTGCCTGAGCATAGAAAGTAATCCGAGTTGGTATATGAGATGAGAGCAAGTCAAGGCGGGAACTTAGCTGCATATGAATAGTAATCCCGGACAGTAGTTAATGCCTCGCTCTTTTTTGATTGACAGTTCAGTAAGTCGATTTGACATATCCAGCAGGGCTCTGAACTTTCTGAAAGTTGCAATAGAAAGGGGCTCGCCAAGCATCTGTAACCATCTTGCCCGTGCTAACGTAGAAAACTTCAATGTGGCCCAGCTGGATGTTATAGTGAAAAGTAGTGACGAATTTCGTTTGCTTAGATGTGATCATAGACTGGATTGCTAGCGACTTGGATACATCTATTGCTGTCGTTGTACACTGTAACCAGTCGAAGGTCACCATTACTAATGTTGGTTGGGTCCAGTAATTGCAGAATGCACAGAAACGCTTTAGCTTCTCCGTTAGTCCCGAGTGATGTTGGCTTCTCCAGTGATCCGGCCTCTATCATGATTGTCCTGCATCCATTTATACTCTTCTGTGATTGTATCATCAGCCCAATACGGGTTGCGTAGACCCTCACATTGAGTTTATTGTTCTGATTGAGAACGGCCTGCTGCCAGATACGGTAGAGCACTGTGTGCGCTTGAAAATCTATCACTAGTGGATCTTTTAGGCACTGACTCATTTAGAGTGGCAGGTTATCGCCGTGGATTTTGGTAAAGAATCTGGTCAACCGTAAATCTGAGATTTTCTCGGTCGAGTGTACTGACGGTTTGTAAGGACTATTCCGGGCCATGTTCGGAAGAGACATGCACGATGGACTGCAGCTAATTATGTATAATCCATCTTCAGCATTTTGCCCCAGTGTTCACCTAAACATATTGACGTTTTATCTGAGTCCTGGGCAAAACCCATACCCAAGAATTTCGGCCATTTTACCCCTACCTGTCGCATTACAAAATGAGGCGCTCTTACATGGTACTCCAAGGAAAAATTTATCGTTAATAAATATGTATAGCCACAATAAAATAGCTTCCGTCAATTTGCTTTCCAAATAGACAGTGTCCGGTCTGTTTTTGAACAACACCATCACTGTCAACTTGGGTGTCGGTCTTTCTGCATAAGGGCTCTCCTTCAATCCGTACAGATTGAAATTGAGCTTTAACACTTTATCTTCTTCTCCTATCACTACTGACTAATCTGATTGCTTCATGTGATTTCTTCCTTGAAGCCAGCTTTGAGGGAGATAGTTGGCACTTCTCGCTGATGTGCTTCTAACCTCCCTTGAACAGTAATTGCACTGATAACTCTGAAAGAATCGCATCTTGCCACGACTGCGGATTGTCTATGCGTTGTAACTGTCTCAACCCCATGGCCACCTGTCGTGCCTTGAATCTCTTGATGAGCTTGTCAGACTTGCGAAAGCGTCCTGTCGCCTCGCAGAGCTACCTTTTTTGCTTCTTTAGAAGTCGCCGAAGGCAACCCGACCCCGGGAGGGTTCTTATACTCTACATGCGCCTCTTTTCTAGAAAAAAGCAAAGGCACTGGCCTTCAATTCTCGGCGAAACAGAGCTATGCATACCTTTTTGGCTTCACAATAAGCGGTGCATGCTACTGCGTGCCATATATAGAGCTGCATGAGACACGTGCGTGGAAAAAAGTTTGTAGAGAGGTTATCGAATAATAATACACATGTAAGGTACACGATCGGTAGGCGGAGACTATACTCTCCAATCTATATGCATAAAAACGTCACCACGAGCCACTCTAATGCTCACCGAAGACGCAAAAACGACCGACAACATGACGATCGAGGTTTAGAGTTTTGGCTTCTAGATTAATGAAACCCTAATCCCGGCACAACCGCTATGGACGCAGCTGTACCGTGATGTCATCAAGTCCTGCGTCAAAAACTCGACCTTTGGGTTCTAAAACGTGAGCTGCTCGAGCTTCTTGCCCATAAGCGCCTCGCCCTTGACATCCTTTGACCCTTCAACCTCCACCTTGGCCCGGCTGGCATTCAGCCCTTCCAACAGCACACAGGCCTTGCACAGTTTGTTGTTGGACAGATAGCCACACCGTTCGCATCGGCCCTTGAGCTTGGTCTCGGTAGTGAAGACAGGAGCTCGCGTGGTGATTTCCTGATGCGGAGTCTTGGGGGCCTTGTTTTGGTTCTTTTTCAACACAAAACTCTCGCCAGAACGAATCACGTCAATGATTGAGCTTGGACGGACCGCCTCGAGATTCTTGATCAGCGTCCGTGCGGTGCCTCGGAATGCCTCCGGGGAATAAGTGCATTCGGTGGAAAAGTAGTCCAGCTTTTTGTAGTGCGCATATAGCACAATCTCCTTCTCATAGGTGTATTTGAACGGCTTTGACCGTTTGACGGGGGACTCTGCGGAATCAGTGACAATTTCAGTGCACTTGTCTAACCGTGCAGTGTCGCCTCGAAGGAGGTTCATCAGAATGGTCTCGGCCAGATCATCCGCATTGTGACCCGTGACAATGTGGCTGATGCCCATTTTCACCGCACCACGGTCTAACGCTTGTCGCCTAAAGACGCCACAATAGGTGCAGTTATTCTTCTTGCCGACCTGGGCCACAATCTGGTCCATTGTCCAGCCGTACAAATCACCATAGCTCACCACCTCCAGGTCCATTTCGTACTGCTCCTTATTCCGCTTCACCGTTTCCAACGAATCATCCCGGTATCCGTGGATCCCTTCGTCAATAGATAGCAAGACAAAATGCACACCATAGTCATATCTCTCGTTGAGAGTCTTCATCACATATGCCAGGACAGTGGAATCTTTCCCACCAGATGCGCCGATGGCGACTTTTTCTCCTCTATGGAACAGCTTGGTATCTTGAATTGTGTTGTGAATTTCCGTCTCAAACACGTAATAGAAACATTCTTTGCACAGCTTTTGACCAGTCTTGGGCCGCTTCAGTGCCGGTCGGTTCTCATTACAAATCTCGCACGCCTTTAACGGTACTGTAGGGGCCATGGTGGTTGATAATAGAGAAAGATATCAAAAATGAAAAATTTCTGTTATCAATTTTGTCGTGCGGCTTGGTTTTTTTCACACAACCCTCCTCCACGCACCGACGAGGATTAATTCTAATTCACCACCATTTCTCAGGAATATGGAAACGTGATCACTTGGACAGATCCAGCTCGCTTCATATAAAGTCTGTAAACCATTGCATCGCCCTCAGACCCCCCCAATTCCCCTGCCAAATCTATCGTGATCTCCCCAGCCCTCTCCACATCTAGCGTAAGTCTCCTCCCAACACCCGCGTACCGCTCAGCACAGTGAATTTTTTCACATCGTCTCGCCCTCTCTCTGAACACGAAAAAAAAAAAAGAGACCCTCCATCTTAAACAGGGAAAAAAGACCTTATAAAGCAGTTGTACAATGTCTAGATTTTTCCAGGCAGGTTCGTCAGACAGCGAAAGCGATTCTTCGGACGAAGAATTGTACGGAACCTCTGAAGAAGAAAAGTCTGAAGAAGAAGAATCCTCATCGGAAGAAGAAGAGGAAGAGGAAGAGTCTGAAGAGGAGTCCTCGAGTGAAGATGAACAAGGTGGTGGCGCCGCCCAGGGACCAAGCTATTTCTTGAGAAGCCAGTTCCTTAAGAAGGACGCCGGTGGGGACTCGTCATCCGAATCCGAATCAGAAGAAGAAGGCAAAAAGGTTGTAAAGAGCGCTAAGGATAAACTGATTGACGAAATCGACGCTTCCATCAAGGCCATTGAGAATGGAAAGAAGATCAACGACTGGGTGGCCATTTCCACCGAATTCGACAAGCTGAACAAGAATGTTGAGCGGGCGCAAAAGCAGTATTCGACCCTTCCAAAGCAATTCATCAAGACCTGCGCTGAGTTAGAGACGTTTGCGCAGGAGGCCTCCAAGAATGAAAAGACGGCGAAGAAGAAGATGAATGCTTCCAACTCGAGGGCATTGAACACGCTGAAGCAGCGTATCAAGAAGGTTAACCGGGAACATGAAGCCAAGGTTAGTGAATATCGTGAGGATGCTGACAAGTTTATGTCTGATAAGCCAGCTGCTCCAGCTGCTGCCGCTCCAGCCAAAAAGACCGCTGGCCCAGCAGTCGTTGCTGCTCCTACCGCTACGACTGCGGACGATAGCAACGATGGGTTCTCTACCGTCGGCAAGGGCGGTAAGGTGCCTCAGTACAATGCGGATTCTATCTTCCAAGTATTGATGACTATTGTCGAATCCCGTGGTAAGAAGAACGCAGACAAGGCCGACCAGGTCAAGACTCTCGAGGCCTTGATCGACGTGTGTGCGACCCCATACCAAACCATCTCCGTCCTGCTCATGCTTATTCCAATCCGATTCGACCTCACCTCATCCGGTGCGGTTATGCCAACTTCCAACTGGAAGGCGGCTGAGCGGGACGTGCGAAAGCTCTTTACGGTGTTGGAAGAGAACATCGCTACCTACAGAGTGTCTGAATTTGCCAGCGAACCGGAAGATCTCGAAACGGGCCCAGTTGCTGGTGCAGACGGAATTAAGGAAATCCCAGGTTCCATCATCTCATTGGTTGATCGATTAGATGACGAACTCACTCGCGCGCTTCAATTGATCGACCCACACACAACGGAATATGTTGACCGGTTGAAGGACGAGAACGACCTTTACGAACTCATGTTATGGGCACAAATCTACCTTGAATCCACAATGGGCGAGGGCCAATCTAGAGCAGACACCTTGAGTCGATTGATGGTTCGTCGTCTTGAGCACGTCTACTTTAAGCCAACTTCTGTCATCATCACCACTGAAGTGGAATGTTGGAGCAGAATCCCATCCAAGCTCAACTCCACCATCACCCCACGGGTGTCCAAGGATGACAAGTTGGACCAGGAGTACACGATCAAGCTCATTGACTCCATCTGCTCCGTGCTCTATCAACAGTCCAACACTGTGTTCAGAACAAAGGCCATGCTCAGCCAAATCTACCACTATGCTCTTAACGACAACTACTTCAAGGCCCGTGACATGTTCCTCATGTCCCATCTTCAATCCTCCATCCATACCGCCGAGCCCGCCGTCCAAGTGCTCTTCAACCGATCCTTGGTCCAGGTTGGGTTGTGTGCATTCCGTATTGGTCTGATCTCTGAAGCTCAACAGTCTCTTCAAGAAATGTGCACATCACCACGATTAAAGGAGCTGCTTGGCCAGGGTGTGGCCAAATACAACCAACCCCACACTGTCCCAGACAAGCAACGGCTGTTACCGTTCCACATGCACATCAACTTGGAGTTACTGGAATGCGTCTATCTAACTGCGTCCTTATTAGTCGAGATTCCAGCCATGGCCGCTCTTGGCGCAACCTCCGTTGACGGCAAGAAGAAGGTCATTTCCAAGCTCTTCCGACGAATGCTGGACTACCACGACCGTCAAATCTTCACTGGTCCACCAGAAAATACTCGAGACCACATCATGCAAGCCGCCAAGGCCTTGTTAAACGGCGACTGGACTTTGGCCAGAGACCTATTAACGTCCATCAAGATTTGGGCCCTGATGGCCAAGTCTGACGACATCAAGGCCATGCTCACTCAGAAGCTGCAAGAGGAGGGCCTGAGAACATACCTGTTTTCATATGGCTCGTACTACCAATCCCTCTCCCTCAAAACATTGGCATCGCTCTTTGAGCTCAGCGAACGCAAGGTGGCTGCTATTGTGTCCAAGATGATCGCTAACGAAGAGATTCCAGCCGCTCTGGATCAAAAGACCAACGCTGTTGTCTTCCGACAGGGTGTCGAGCTGTCCAAGTTGCAACTTCTCGCTCAATCCCTCTCCGACAAGGCGGTCCAGCTTGCGGAGCGAAACGAACGGCTAGCTGCTGGCGGCCATCAATTTGCCTCTGACCAAAAGCCTTCTGCGGCCCAACCTGCCCAGTCCGCGGGCTCTGCTGCCGCTGCTGGTAACAAGCACAAGACCCAAGCAAAGCCCGCCTCAGTTCAGCAACAACAATCTAGACCAGTTAGAGCTTAACTCCTATAATATATATATGTATGAAAGTATCATTATGCGCATTCCTCAGCTTTTGAACGGTGCACAGAAAGAAGACGGTCATTCATGCCTCCCAGTGGATCTAGGGGGTTGGTGGTCGCCTCCGGCGGCTTCTTTTCGGAGAAAAGAAGCAAAAAGGTAGCTCTGCGAGGCCAATTGCCAGTGCTTTTGCTTCTTTTCTAGAAAAGAAGGCTGCCCGCAGGGCAAACCACACCGCCGGAGGGTTGTGGACCTAGGGGGTTGGTGGTGGCCTCCGGCGGCGAAAGGAAGCAAAAAGGTAGCTCTGCGAGGCCAATAAGCAGTGCTTTTGCTTCTTTTTTAGAAAAGAAGGCTGCCCCCAGGGCAAACCGCACCGGGGGAGGGTTGTGGGCCTAGGGGGGGCTGGTTGTCGCCTCCGGCGGCTTCTTTTTTCTCCGAAAAGAAGCAAAAAAGGTAGCTCTGCGAGGCCATTTGACGGTGATTTTGTTCCGCTTTTGGAACACGCCGTTATCTACAAGTGACGCAAAAACGATAGCTCTGGTGACCACAGGTCAGCGGTCGAAGGGAGTGGTATGGGTTCCGGTTGCCTCAGTTTCCTCCCCCGAAGCAAAAAAGGTTATCTGCGCCAAAAGAGAGTGTTGATCTAAAAAGAAGGACACTAACAGAGAATATACATTACAGTGCCTTAAGGAGGAGTGTAGTTTGCGATCAGTCCGATAGCTTCGTTTTCTCCGAAGAAAAGTGGAAAAGATACCTATGGAAGTCGTTAGTGTGTGCTTTCCGTGTCCACAAAATATGCATACGTCTAACTGACCTATGAGAGTTTACTACTCCACTATCGGTTTCCGGAACGGACTCACAAACATCTTTCTGTGAGAGCAACGAACCATGCCAAAAATTGCTCGAGAAGGTATCTGCAAGCTATCGTGACCACTGTTCCTGAAAACTTGTACAAAGTGTTGGTATATTGCTGCAAAACCTCGAGCCACTTGGACCAAATTCACAGAACTTAAGTTCTTATCAAGTGAAAACTGAAGGCCCGGACAAGTTTGCCATCACCAACATTCAGTCCAGAAAACAGACAATATGAAAAGAATCAAAAAAGGTCTCCAAAGAGACCAGTGACAATACTTATAATTACTAGGAAAGAGGGCCGCTATGCACGACCAAGTGTGATCTGGAAAGATATCCATGTGCATATCTCTGAGAAGTCAATGCTTGAGCGCCGGCTTTCTTGCTATGTATAGTACATACATCACTGCTTTTGCTTCTTTTCTAGAAAAGAAGGCCGCCCGCAGGACATACTCGCCCGCCGGAGGCTTGTACTGCCTCCGGCGGCTTCTTTTTTCTCCGAAAAGAAGCAAAAAAGGTAGCTCCGCTACGCGGAGGAGACCGTGAGCCAGTGTTGAGACGGCCCACACACGTCGGCAACTTCAATTAGCGACAGCCCGCCAAGTTGCTCCGAAAAAGAAGCAAAGAGAGCTAAGCCCTATAGCTACATTCCTGCGTACATATGGCTTGAGACGCCGCCCACACACCCAGGCGGAGCCAAGAGGCTGCCGTATACGCCTCGGAGAAGAAGGCAAATGATGGGCGGAGATGAACCGAGTTTGTCGGGGTAGGTTACGTCCGCGAACCCTGGTCCAACGGGCGGCGTGAGCGGCGAGTTCGCCGACCTTGACTAATGCTAACCAATGTCTTATGCGCGCGCGCACCTGTCGCGGAAACGTGGTCCGGGCTGAGATCATTTTGTGGCGCTTTTCTGCCAAGTCACGTGGCCAATAAAACATTTTGTTGGTGATGGATGATCGCCGCCTCCCAACTGAGGCGCGCGCAGTGACGATCTTCATAGGGGCCTCTTCGGATCCGCTCAGAAGCGTGACTATCATGTGTGTGCTATCGGGACGTATTATTTCACTATCTGCGATATTATTTCATTATCGCTTGCGTTATCTGTCTGCACGTGTCTGAGGTCCGTGTTGTCCTCAGATTCCGAGATTCCCCAGATCTCGCTACTGCGCTATTGCAAACGTCGCCACCCACTCTGCCTCCCGTATCGCAGCCGCATCCCTATAACCCCACAGACGACAGTGATCTGAGGGATTTCCTCAGCTGAAGGATCCACTCGTTGCTTTTTCTTAGTCATTTGCCGATCATGTCGCTTCTGTTATGCATATTCCTCCCATCTTTGCATTCATACAACTCTTCACTTTATCTCAAACTGTCTAAGACAGCCCCCAGTCTGGAACCTCTCGTGCTCCTCACTGTCTCAGCGCAACCAAATCCTTGTAGTGCACATCAAACCAGCGTACGGCTATAGGGGGAGGAGAGAGAGAGAGAGGAAAGAAAAAAAAAAAAAAAAAATTAATAGTACATTACACTGTTGCATTACCAAGCGCCCCCCCCCCTCTACACAAAGTAGTTCTTCCACAAAACGCCCTCAAGATCTTCCAGCTGCTCAGTCGTAAACGCCTTGGCATCAATTGGCCAAGTATCCTGCCGCGTCTTCTTGAAATCGCTCAGGGTGCTCTTGACCGATTTCCCAATCATGCCCGGATCGGACGCTGCCTTCACCGCCCGCGTCGCCAATACCTTGGGGATCCATTTGGGTGGCGGTGAGTTATACGGGAACGCTTGAACCAGCGCTCCTAACCCTAGCACTGCAGCATGTCTCTTAATCAACGTCTGTGTGTCAGGGGTACTGGTGCCCCCTCTTCCTCTGGTCTTACCCGGTGCCACTTTGGGTCGGGCGGTTTCATTCAAAGTCTTCGTGAAACGATCGTCTAGGGTTCTGGTCAGCTGTCTCTGTTCTTGGGCTCGAGAACATCTGATCAGCCCCGCCAATGTTTCGGCCGCATTCAGTCTCACTTCGAGCTGCACGTCCTCCAGCATCTCCGTCACCGTGTCCACGAGCTGGATCCGCTGCTTATCGTCCATCATGAAGAGTTGTCTGAAAAAGAACGCCTGGATGTACGATAGAATGCTCATTCTCTGGTGCCACGTCACCGCTCGCGCCCCCACTTGCACAATCGTGTCAATCATGGTCTGAATGCTCTGCAATGGGTATGGCAAGTTGCCCAACAGTTTGAACAGTGAGACAGAGCCCACCATCACCTCCTGCTCATCCCTCACGTTGAGAAAGTTTAACAGTGCTGGAATGATATGCTGTGGCAGCAATGGAACCAGGGCAACCCCATACGACGTTTTGAGTAACCGTTCCAGCCAGGTCGATAACGCCTTGGCTGCTAGAATATAACTATCGCTTTCTCCACTGCCGCTATTATTCCCCCCGTCCTGACTGCTGCTACTGCTGGTCTCAAGCTTGGCCCTTTCTCGTTCCAATCTCCATCGTTCTAATTGCTCAAATGCCTTGACAACCCGGTCCTGGTATCCTTCCGACATTGTATAACAAACACTGCCCAACGACCCATCCCGACGATTTGTCGCAATCAATTCCTCCACGTCTCTAAATGATTCTGTATATCGTGTCTTGTAAATGACTGCTAGACATTTGGCAACTTCGTCTCGAACACCCTGCGATTGATGGTTAATATTGCCCCACAAGTGGTCCACCAGGTCGTCCACCGGTTGATAATGCCACCCTGAAACCATCATGCTTTTTCTCAACAAACTCAATTTGGAACTCTCCTTGAACATGGTGGTTGATGGATCTGAATTGATTCGGTTCTCATTCAACACTCGTACAACTGGCCATAACCGTCTATAATCAATATACACCCCAGACCACCACAAAAAGCTTTGCCAATAACTCAAGTTCTCATGCACCAAATCCTCATTGACCGCCTTGCAGAAAAGCTCCTTCATGGTCGCAAGCTTCTTTTCCGCTGCCTCTGGCTCTGAAAATTTTAACGATTCTGCCATCCCGGCACAAATTTCCGCAACACATCGATGAATATTCTTATCCCCTTCCGTATTACCATAGTACGTTTCCTTGAGCACTTGCAAAAACTCGTCCAACGTGATTTTGGCATATCCCAACTCAATCTGGCGCAGTAAGAATCTAAACAGAATCGCATTGGTAACATCAAACGAATCTTCCTCACTCCGCGGTTCTTCTGAATTCCGTTGAACCATCTTCTCAATCCATTCCCTATCCACATACGATCCAAGCATCTGAATCAGCTTTTTGTCATTCTCAGAAAACTCAACCTGCTCCTGATACGGCACCTTGTCAACTTGAAATTTTTCAGGCCACACTAACCAGCCGTACGCCCCTCGGTCATCATAATATTGTACATTATCAAAGTTTGCCATTTCCTTCTTAAACTGATGGGAAAACCCTTCTTCGTGTGATTCAAGGAACATTGTCCCAGGGCTAAGTAGTTTTTCCTCATTAGTGCTCAATAGGAATCGATCATAATTATAATCGCTGCATGCAAGTGTGAAAATATTGGCAATGATCTTAAACAACGCCTGCAACGTCATCATCTTCACTCCCGGGTGTGGGTTTTGTACATTCTCAACCAACACTGGAATCACCCCATCTTGAATTGGCATCTCTGGCGATGAACAAATCACAGTCAACAACCCAGCATCCAATGCTTCGAGCTTCCAATGTCTATCCGACTCGTTACGCTGCTGTTCCACCAAATAGTCCACTAACGCTTTCAGTTGAACCAATGCTTCGTGTCTCATTCGTGCCTTTTTCTCCTTCAATCTTGCAATTTTGGTTTTCATTTGTTCAGTGAGGTTCTTGGGCTTGATATCATCCACATCTCCCAGATTAATAATTCCCAACGGGTACTTGATTGAATAGGCAAAAAGTCCATACAATGCTGTTGCCACTGAGCTTAAAGTTGGATGGTCTGCCTTGACGGCGCTTTGTAACAATTGACAATATTGTACAACATGCTTGTAATCTCGCTTCACATGTGTTTGCATCACCTTGATGTTCACCACTCTAAATCCACTTTCAGCCTTGTGATATTCTTGGTTTTGCAACGCATGACTGATCTCTTTCAACACCCATGGGTAAATTGTTGCTCGAGATCTAGTCAGAACTTTGGCAGCCGACTCCAAACATGCTTGCGCATTCCGTCGGATATCAGGATAAATAGACAATGACGATCTCACCACGTCGTAAAGTAAAGTTTTTTCCAATTCTGACATGGTTCGGGGTCCGGAGCTATGAACCAATCGTTCATTGTGATAGAGTCCAGCTCTACGTGCCAAGATTGGGCGAGGATAATCCTTTCGGAGTCCACTCATTCTATAATGCTTAATGTCGTACTGATATAGTGACAATAAAGAATCGAACAGCTTGGCAGATCGTTCAATCCTAATATCAGAAAACCACACCTTGAATGCATATAATGTTGATTTGAAACTGGAAATATCGCTTTCCCGATGCTTCATCAAATGGGAATGAACCTCGTGTAAACATTTACCAACTTCAATTCTGGTTTCGTGAATCTGGTTGTATAATGGATCGTTCACTTTGGCTTCATGATCTTTCCCAAAGAAGTATCCCACTGGATATTCTCGCAATTTTTTCAATTCAATCGTATCAGCCGAGTCTAATTCGCCAATCCCATCGTCATCACTATCAGCACTATCATAGTCATCAGCCAGTTCACCAAACACAATTTCATCATCATCGGATAAATCCGAGTTACTTTCTTCCTCATCAATAGCCATTTCCATATTCGCATTCCCACCGGGTGAATTAATAGTAGGCGTGGCTGGTTGCTTTCGTTTATTGCTATCATAGTCGACATCAAATAACAGTGCCATTCCTGAAGTCGACGTTCTCATATATGTCACATTACTGGATACTGCATCAGAGTATTCAGTAACCGACTTCGTATCGACGTTGCCGGAACTTGTAATCTCCTTGAGATGTGTAATGGATTTATCACAATGGGTCTGGTATAATTCAACGGCAAACTCAACTTCGTTTCTATCCGGCACATGCCAAGTTGGGTTGAGTGTCTTTGGATCAATTTTGGTAGCCCAGTCTTTGGTAGAAACAGAGCCATCTTCATTGGCGACCAATCGATAATCATTGATATAAATAGTAGTCAATGTAACCAGAGTGTGATGAATTGAGTTGGAAATGTGGTATACAATGGAGCCTCGGCAGTTTTGACGGAGGAAGACGGTCAGATCTAAAATGTCCTGCTTAAATTTCAACACGTTCCTTCCGGCATGGGCCAAGGACATGTTCAAGGAGGAAAGGTACCAAATCAACGCACGATCTCGGGGTAGAATTTCAGACCCGCTTCTGGTAGAACCCGCACCATTTTCCTCAACTTCATGCCGGATATTCGAAGAGAGGATCGGGAACAGCTTTGGGAATGCCACATTTGCGTTCACCTTGACTAAACAGCCACAGATATGTGCGACTGCGTCAGTGGCAGAGTTAATCACGTTGTTCGCAACGAAATTGACCACCTGCTCCAAGATTGTATTGAACAATTCGGGTGAAACGGCTCCTAATATTGCGATCATGGACAAGGGTAATGTGTTGACCACATGAGCCTCTGGCTGATCTCTTTTTGATGAGTTTGACGAAGGATCAGGCAAATTCTCCAACAAGGTGAACACTCTCCCCAGGAACAATACTACAAACTCATTGAATGCAGAAGTTGATGATTTCAAAACTTGCTCTAAAGTATCCGGATCAATCTCTGGCAGATAATGATCCTTTTCATCACCATGATAATCGTCCGATAAAAATGTCGGCATTTCTTCCAAATATTCGACATCTCTTGTAACATAGTCCATAGCCAGAGATGAGTTGCCATCTTCATTGAGGTCACAAAATGGAACATTCAACGCGATGGCCTGGACGAGACATAACGATTGCAGCGTCTTGCTCAAATCGTTAGCATCAATTCCGGGGATTGTTTGGGACAGCAAAGTTGTCAAATGGATGGCATATCGCTTGTTCCTTGCCAATGATCGTGTCAAGACGGTCAACACTTTGAGTGAGGATAATGTTCTATGTGTCTCCACCAAACCTTGAAGCGATGGATAGACTTCTTGCAAGACCCGTGGAAGAATCAAGTCTGGCGCCAGATATGCCATGTTGTGGATCGCGTCTAGAGCAGAAGATACCACTGTCGATGACTTGGAATGGATGCCCAAAAAGGCCGCATTCCTCAGGGCCTTTATAAATCTATCTCTAACTTTTGGCGTCAACCATCGGTCCTTTGGAATGACGGATTCGCCTGATTCCTGTAAATTCCATCGCAACAGGAAAAAATCCACCAAAAATTCCACCGTTTGCATAATTGTTCGTGTCCACCGGCCATGGTTGGAAGGATGACAGAAAGATTCAATGGAATGGAACAGGTTTTCCAAGTTTTCCATGATTCCACCCGGTTCGAGACACTTGTCACCAGCCATGGAGTGGACGATAAACACGCCAATTGGTCGTGCGGCCCGCATCTTCTTATCAGAGTCCGTCTTGAAGCTGACGGTTTCCGATGACGATACATATGGAGAGCCTACGTAAGATACAGGAACTTCCCATAGCCGCAGGATTGCCGTGAATGTAAATGAAGTTTGGTCCGACGTGAGAATACCAAACTTGTCAAAGTCCACCAAAGTGGAAACAATCGAGTCGCACACCAACGACGCCACGACATCCAATGATTGAAAATCGTACAGGGATGACCTTGTTTGCAACGCCCACAGATGGAAGATCGTCGGCAACAAGCTTTTGGGCATGAGGTCCTCGTTTGGCTTACCCTTATCGTCATTGAGCGGGATTGCCGGCAATAGTAGTCCCAAAATGTTCAGCACATTATGCGAAATTGATGCTTTTGAAATTGTATGCTAGAAGTACCAAGATTAGCAAGTGGCAAACAGAATAAAAAAAACAACCAACACTCACCAATGGCAAAATCTCCTTCATAATGTGCAACGTGGCGTCGTGCTGGATGAAATGACGAGCAACATGGGCCAATCGCGATAATGCGGCAAACGCCTTGATGCAATTGCCATCGTACGACATGGATTGAGGGTCCACCAGCTTCTTCAACTCTACCGCCAGCAGATGCCAGTCCAGATTGAGCTGATCCGGGGTGACGGTCTCTTGAAACGTATCGTCCTTTGCCAAAAGACAAAACATGTTGACAAATTTGTCGCTGGCAGGGTGCTCGACCCCAGAAAGGGCCAAAGTGAAGTACAACCGTGCCAAGGTGATTCGAGTCTCCATCTTCATTTCGAACTTGAGTTCGATCCACGACATGAGCTCCCGGGTCCAATGGATTGTGGCTGAGCCCACAGACCTGCCGACAACACCAATCAGGTCATCGCTCTGGATGGCTACATACAAATTGGTGATGATATGATCCAAATGTGCTTCAACTTCTTGTTGCGATTCCGTCTCGTACGGCAACACAGAGTGGTACGGGAACGTACGCGGTTGGAGCCGTGAAGTTGTAGTCATCCTGCAGAGACGGCCGTTAGCGTTTGATCTGGCGCTGCACCCTACTGTACTCACGTTTATATCCACAGCAATTCGCTATCGTGCCTTCGTAATCGCCGTCCGGAGCAAATTCGCCTCTTTTCTGTTTTGCCCTTTGGGTATTTACTATTACTACTCGACCTACGCCTCCCCGCCTTGGGAGAAAAATGAAGGGGACCACCCTCCAACGACGTCGGTAGGTGACCCAGCACGAACACGGCGTTGACCTGGAGTCGGGTATTTTTTATTTTATTTTTCAGGGGTCGGACCATGTACTGGTCTGTGGCCATTTGTCGATAAGCCCAGGCGGCTCTGGAAGGGGCTGCGGGTTCCGACTGTGGGCGATTTCCATTTAGCCTCTCCTACCCAACGCCAGTCACGACTGTTTAGTGGCAGACTGCAGCTTGCGTATTGCATGAGACACGTTCATTTATAGCCTCGGCGTCCATTTGCAGAAGCATTGATGTATGCATTGCATGGAGTGTGCTAGTTTCATAATTAAATACGTTGACAAAAAGCAATAGCTAACCAGCAATGTAACTCGAGGGCTGCATGGAATACGCTGATTGTATCTGTATGCATACACAGCATGCTGCGTTAACCTTCATGGTACTGAGAAGCGGCTCTCAGGGGCAGTCCACTCCTGCGAGATAAGGGCCATTCCCGCCCTCCGGCGGTGTGGTGTGCCCTGCGGGCGGCCTTCTTTTCTAGAAAAGAAGCAAAAGCACTGGCCATTGGCCTCGCAGAGCTACCTTTTTTGCTTCTTTTCGGAGAAAAAGAAGCCGCCGGAGGCATCCACAACCCTCCGGCGGTGTGGTTTGCCCTGCGGGCGGCCTTCTTTTCTAGAAAAGAAGCAAAAGCACTGGCCATTGGCCTCGCAGAGCTACCTTTTTTGCTTCTTTTCGGAGAAAAAAGAAGCCGCCGGAGGCGACCAGCCCCTCCCTGCCACTTGCCCAAAACGGAAGGCTGGAGGTCGAGGAAAAACAAGCCAGCATCCAGAAGACCGACTCCAACATCTAAATTCTCCAGCTGGTGTGGAACCGGGACAGCCACGTTTCCGGGCCTTTGGCCCCCTGATTCAGGGGCCCTCCCGCACGTTTTAATATCCTCTAGCCCACCCAGCATCCGTATACTGCCAGCCCTGCAGCCAGATCGACCGTTGATGACGCTCAACGCTTAGGCAAGGTACCCAGCAACCGAACCAGGAAGGTAACCTATTATGATGCTCGTGCGGCGCGGGAGGAGGAATGCATTATGTACCGTTACTCAGCGCACCCGCAGACAAAATATGCTGCATCGACCTGTTCTAAACGAAACTACGCAGAAAGAAGCCGGGTTTATTTTGTCTTGCTACCGCACGATACGATGACGTAAAAAACACATCCTGGCGTGTGTCCGCCCACTCAAACCCACGGTGTGCCTGTGTGGGTCACATCTATAGTCCCCGCATTAAACGGTTGGGACACTATAGCCATTAGTCCTGATCGATCGAGAAAAACCCGCACTCTCGGTCCCGCACACAAAACAGTGGTATATGAAAAAATATTCAAAATAATAGCGTCGTCTCTCGACACCGCCAATAATAATACCGTTTCTTCCACACCCGACATCGTGGGCCACCGGAACTTGCAGGGTCCGCACGCTGCAGCACTATTGTGTAACACCACATATATCCCACCCTACACAGCAACTGTCTCTGCGGATCATCGATCATCGCGGTCAAGTGCGTGAGGGTCGAGAAATACGTCCATATGCAGCCCTCATGTACAGAACTTGGGCCGGCCCAGAAGAGGGCGCAATCATGCGTCCCGGCCGCCTCATATTACGGCATGCTGGGTAATCCTGCATTACCGAGCCCGGACCTTTTTATTTCTGCATGAAAAAGAAAAATAAGAGGAAACGCACAAATCGTGCTATGTGTGCGTCCTGCCCAATCATCGTTCCGTGTGGCCCAAAAGTGGCTCGATTAGGCAGGCGTGACAGTGGGTGCACTCGTCTCTGCCACTGTCAAAAACACTGCTGCAAAAAGAAACGTTGGAAAAAAAATTATATCGGCGTTTCTTTTTCCGCCCCCCGATTTGCTTTTTTTTTTCTGTCTCATATGCATAGAATACTTGAGGGATCGCCGGTCTGCCGGCAAAGCGGACACCCGAGGGGACGCATGGAACGGAGGAAGAAGGTTTTGGCTGCTGCAGCGGAATCTTCCCGGAGGAGAAGGGCGTTTGGAACTTGGATTCCCTTCAGACGTGCTCACATGAAAAGACGTACTCACATGAATGTGGTTTTTTCTCAATTGCGCGTATATTACGATTACTGTACAGGTCGATATATAAAAAAAAAAAAAAAATAAATTAAAACAGGAAAAACAGTTGTTTTTTAACTAAGCAGAGATGGACTTCTTCTTCTTCTGCGGACAAAACTTGTAGTCTGGATGCAGCGCCTTGTGGATCTCCTTTTCCTGGCCGGCAAACTTGGCAAACTCGTCCTTGAGCTCCTTGGACTCCGTCTGCCACATGAGGCCTATTATCTGGGAAATGTTCTGATGGTTCAGCTTGAGGTCGGCTGATAGGGAGTATGCCATGGCCGATTGGGTCTGGGATTTTCTATACAGCATGAACGAGTTGAGCGGTCGCTTCACGTAGTTTGGTTTTTGCTTTCGATGCTTCTTCTTCTTGGGCGACGCTTCGAGACCGTTGCCCACGGACGAGCGGCGTCTCGAGTCCGAGTCATCCTCGGTCGAGAACGAGCCGCCGCCCATGGTGATCTTGATGTAAACGTCCTCGCCGCAGAACCGGTTGACCTCGTTGTCAATGCGTTTCTCCGGGTTGAGATAGTGTCTTAGGACCGACTCGACCGTGTCCAGGTCAATGCCCTTTTCTTGGGCCAGCTGGCGAATGTGCTGCACCCGCTCCGGCGTCATCCGCGACAGCTTGACCCATTTGGTGTAGGTGTGTCGTTGCAGGATGCGGGCGGACTCGTTTTGCGCTTCGTCGTCAAACGAGATGGGCTCAAATGGCGGCGACGACGGCAGGGCGGAGGACGGGGCAGAGCTCATCATGGGCGTGGCCGGAGTAGCAGCACCGTTCGCCGCGGAAGCAGCAGCAGCAGCTGCTGCTGCCATGGGCGAAATATAAATAGGTCCACTAGTGGGCGACGGCATCATGTACGAGTCGTCACTAGGTGGGGTCAATGCTGTGGAAGAAGAGGTAGATGCAGAGCTGGCCATGGAGGACAGAGAAGAATTGGACGCCTTCATGGACAATGTTGGTGGAATGTCGGTGCTATTATCTGTCGACGCAGTGTTGCTATTGTTATTACTGATCATGGCGGTGTCGACACCGGTCCAGAACGCACTAGGGTCAATGCCAATTGATTGTGAAGCGGCCGCAGCAGCAGAATTAAAGGTGTGTTGTTGGGGAACTGCTGGGGGCAGCGACTGGTGGTCGTCGCTCATCAGCGAGGCCGAGCCCATAGAGGAGTTTGTCGAAGTGTACTCTAGCGGGATGGACCAAAACTCGTTGGGCTCCTCCGTAATGGTGGACGGCGGCAGCAGCTCAAACGCCTTGGGATTGTAGAATTGGTCCTCGAGATGGCTGGACTCGTACTCGTCAAACATGAGGTATCGGTCTTCAAACATTTTTTTGTGTGCGATTTCGTGGGATTTAGACTAGCACTCTGTCGCTGAAACTGTGACCGGAAGCTGGTATATTTATAGCCTGTGGTACGATCTTGGAATTGCTTTTTCCGCAGCCTGCGCTGCGCGCTCCCGTTTAGGGTTCTAATCTTTCCCTATCCGGCAGGACCATGCTTTCTTTTTGCGCGAGGTGGAGAGAGCCTTGGAAAAAGCAAGTTGGGCCAAAGCGAAAAAGAAATGTGCGGTTATGACTGCATTGGTTGCTTCGTGTGGGACTTAATCCGGGTGGTTGGGCAGAGTGCGTGCGAAAATGGGGCTCGTTGAATAATTATTATTTATTATTACGGAAGCAAAAATCAACGGTGTGGTTATATGCAGCGGCATGAAATAATAATTGTTGTTGCGGTTTTTGGTGGTGCTGCATAGCTGTGCTCTATGGTGGGTTTTTTTTTTTTTTCCTCCACGGGCCCACCACCCCTGAAACTGCCGCTATATATCGCACATCCTCCTCATCTTGCTCATGACTTTTGCACACAGCAAGGCTCGTTTTTTCGCTCACCTGGCCTGTGGTAATGGGTCCTTTGTCTCAAACCGATGATTGACTTTTGCCTCAGCAGAAAAAAAAAAAAAAAAAAAAAGGGAGCCTCTCGTGTCGCCGGCCCGCCGGCCCCGATTTCCCGGTAAAAAAAAAAAAATTATTCTTTTGTGGTGGGTTTAGGGTTTTCCTCATTTGGACCGACAAGCGCCGCACACGTATTCAAACTCGCTGCTACCAGTGCTGGGTCCCTGATTACTCGTTTTGATCCTGCTCTGGATGACGGGGTCCAAACAGGACACATGCATCCAATTGTCGCAATTCTCGCACGCCACCGAGAGCTGGCCGTCGTCGTAGTTTTCCTCGTGGATTCCGCAGGGACAGCAGAACATCCAGCTGCTTTGTCGCCGCTCCTCTTCCTCCAATTGCTTCTTGCGTTCCAGTCGGCTGCTTCTCTTCCGGTTTGCAACGAGCACCGCCTTGGTGCGCTGCTTTTCCCTCCACACCGCCGCATTGTGTCGAATGAGCTCGTCCTCCCCCACCACGGGGAGGATGTCCTTCCGGATCTCCCTCATCATGGCCCTGCCTCCGCCAGAGAACCGCTTCCAGCTGTCCTCATCGAAACAGACGCATTCCCACTCCGGTTCCTGCGCCGCCTCGATCGCGATCACCTTCTTTCTCCGCCTTTTCGAGGAGGAGGGGTGCGGCTGGACGTTTAATCGGTAATACAATCGGTTGTCATCGAACAAAAAGTAGCTGCCAAAGTCGCCCTCGCTCCCAAACTCGTTTATGCGATACTCCTCGGCTGGGTCTCCGATGCGGTCGTGGAACCGATCCTCCACGCTGATCCATCGCACCAATTGGGCCAGGACCTTGATCCGGCTAACCTCGTCCAACGCCCCATAGCTCTGCTTCAATCTGTATCCACTACCCTGCATGTTCTTCTCCTCCACCACGTCAAACAGCTCTATCACCCCGTCCACGTCGCTCCCGAGGCCGCCCCATTTCTTCCTCCAGATCTTCTCCAGATCTCGGTCAAACTCGCCCGTCCTGAACCGAGCGTCCAGCAGCAGGTCCATCAGCTTGCGCTCTATCTTGGGCAGGACCTGGTACGCCTCCACCTTGCCGTCCGGGTACGAGTACCCCAGAAGCTCTTCCTCGAGCTGGTTCACGTCCGGCTCCTCCTTGGCGCTGAGCTGCAGCAGGCTCGGCCCAAAGAAGCTCACAAATTGCGTCACCAGACAGAACTCCCACAGCTGGCGGAGCTCAGCCACTTTCTGCTGGTTCCTCGGCTCGTCCAGAGGCACCGCTACATTCTTGCTGCCAACCATAGTCTACGTTATACGCGTGGTGGTGCACACAAAACGCATTCCTCACAGAAAATCGATTTTTTTTTTCACCCGCCGCTTTCGGTGCGGCCACCCCCAAAACAGGAAGGAAGGAGAGCGGCAACCCGGCTCCCGTATGCTCTCTGTGGTGCCTCCGGCGGCTTCTTTTTTCTCCGAAAAGAAGGCCGCCCGCAGGGCATACTCACCGCCGGAGGGTTGCGTAGCCTTCGGCGACTTCTTTTTTCTCCGAAAAGAAGCAAAAAAGGTAGCTCCGCTTCGCGGAGAGGCCGTGAGCCAGTGCTTTTGCTTCTTTTCTAGAAAGAAGGCCGCCCGCAGGGCATACACCCCTCCGGAGGACAGAGCTGCGTGGAATGCAAGCGTGGGATTATCTATTCGCTTACGTAGACATACTCAGGCATTATTATTATTTTTTTTTCGTTTTTGATATTTTTTGGTGGTGTTATTTTTTTGCTCACTCCGCTTTCGGAGGAGGATTATTAGATGCAGAAGATGGATTATTATTATTAGGACGGAATCTAGAGCCTCCACCTCGTCCGCCGCCTCGTCCTCGGAACGCGCCTCGATAGCCTCCGCGGGGAGGCCCTCTTCCGGAGCCCGGTCCACGGTGGTGATATTGTGGCGGTGAGATGAGCGACACTTTGCCCGACTTTGCACTGTCGATGCGGTCAATTGCGCCCGCGGCCTGCTCGTTGGTGGAGAAGTAGACCAGTGCAAATTTGTTGTTCGGGTTCTGGTACGCCTCCTTGATGGTGACCTTGACGATCTTCTCCCGGTCCTCCTCGGAGAAGAAGTCTCGAATCTCCTCCTCGGGCAGATGGCCGTTGGCGACCCACACGCCCGGTGGGTCTCGGGCTGCTGCACCAGTCTTGGACGATGAGGATGGCTGTTCGCCGCTACCGTTGGCCGCTGACGGACCGGGCGATGGGGTCTCCGCTGTAGTGTCCGAGGCCTGTGGTGCTGGGGACGCAGTGGAGCTTTCGGCGGCAGCTGGTTTTTCGGGTTTTGGCGATGGCGCCGCAGACGAATTAGTTGTGGACGTGCTAGTGGAGGATTTTTTACGGAAGCTGAAATCAAAGCCTTCGGACTTGGACTCCACCGAGAACTTGCCGTTGCGAATGTTCAACAGGGTTGTGCCGTATTGTGCATCACACAGATTAAAGTTCCACATGCTGCGGAACGCAGTCAGCATGTACTCGTTGGCCGAGCTGGACCCGCCGCCAGTAGACGACGTGGGCATGCGCTCAATCACGTCCAGACAGTTTTGTAGCAGCTGCTTGTGCTTTGGTTCGCCGTCCACTAACGGCATCACTTGATCCTTGACTGTGTCCCACACGTCCATAAACGCAGCCCGGGCAGACGCCAGCTTGCCGCGGAAATAGTCAAATGTAGGACCCGTGGTAAACTCATTGAACGAGGAACCGTAGATAAAGTGGAGGCCGGACGACACGGTGAAGTCAGCTCGGAGCGACAGCGCCAGTTGGGCCAGAATGCCCTCTCGAGACGGACATGGATGGCACACAAAGATGCGCACTTCCTGTGGAGAGAAAGACTTGTGCACTGTCTGGACAAGCTGCCCCATTTGCAGCGCCGTGGTCCACATGAGGCCATAGGTACCAGCAATGGTAGACGCACCGTCGCCATTGTCAAAGAACCGGTGCAGAAGCAGATTGCCACCGAGCCCCATCACCCGAACCCCAATGGCGTCGCCAGTCTCGATCCGGTGCGTCTGGCTCTCGTCCACAATATGCAGGTTGTCAATCTTGTATGCCCCATTTCGGAACTTTTCAATCACGCTCAGGTCCTCGCTGGCGCCATAAATGGCGTACACTGGTACCGCCAGCTTCTCCTGGCCATTGAGGAAGCGTGGGACCTGGGAGAGCCCGTCTTTACTGTTGGTCACTACGCGCTTGAGCTCGCCGGCGTCTGTAGGCAACGACGCCGGATCCAACAACGGCGAGAAGGACGCAATGTGCCGCAGGGTCCGTGGCGAGATTCTGCCTGCCGATTCGCCATCAAAGAACCCAAAGTTGCCCGTGTGGATGATGCAGTCCGCACTCTCCTCCTCGGCCAGTCGGTTCAGCTTCGTCAGCTCGCCCCGCACCTCCGCCACCAGCAGGATGCGCAGACCCTTCACCGTCTGGACGCTGTGTGTTCCGCTCGTCTTGTTCTCGTTGCCCGACATTTCTTGTGTGTGTGTAAGTAGTGGAAAGTTTCACCCAGAAGTTTTTGTCGTCTGCTTGAGTGTTGTTGCCGTGTTGAAGCCTTCTTCTGTGTGGTGCTTCCTTCCCTCACTACGCGCGCTCCGTCTTTCTTCCCAACTCGCGCGCCTCGTGCGGCTCACAAAACGGTATATCGAGATTTGCCAAAGCGGTCGAGGAGTGCTCGGCCAGTGCAAGAGGGGTGTATTTGGGAGGGGACAGTGGTTGGTCCTTGGAGCCCGTCGGGCGTATGCTCTGTGAGCGGAAAAGAAGCAAAAGCACTGGGCCACATAATCTCCGCGAAGCGGAGCGACCTTTTTTGCTTCTCTTCGGAGAAAAAAGAAGCCGCCGGAGGCAACCACCATCCCCTAGGGCCCAGAAGCCTCCGGCGGGGCGGGAGTGCCCTGCGGGCGGCCTTCTTTTCTAGAAAAGAAGCAAAAGCACTGGCCACACACTCTCCGCGAAGCGGAACGACCTTTTTTGCTTCTTTTCGGAGAAAAAAGAAGCCGCCGGAGGCAACCACCATCCCCTAGGGCCCAGAAGCCTCCGGCGGGGCGGGAGTGCCCTGCGGGCGGCCTTCTTTTCTAGAAAAGAAGCAAAAGCACTGGCCACACACTCTCCGCGAAGCGGAGCGACCTTTTTTGCTTCTTTTCGGAGAAAAAAGAAGCCGCCGGAGGCAACCACCATCCCCTAGGGCCCAGAAGCCTCCGGCGGGGCGGGAGTGCCCTGCGGGCGGCCTTCTTTTCCAGAAAAGAAGCAAAAGCGTTGTTTTTCGGAGGATGAGAAAATCCGCCCACGTGACCACGGTCGACCGTTGATCCCATCTGTCCAAATTGGGAAAGAATTAAAAATAGGGATCGGGCGCTTAATTTGAGGAATATATAAAGGGGCCAAAACGCTGCACCACTTTTTCTCCTCTTCCTTTCTCGTATCTCCACCCTCGCCGAGAAAAAATTGTGATCAGCTACTACTCCTTCCTCCCCAACCTCCCTCACTGCCACCACTGTGGGCGTGTATTAACGTGTCGGGAGATCGACAGCCTATCCACAGCGTCTAGCTAACAGTACATATGAGGATTGGCTGATCTACGTGTCAACACGTTAGCACCCCAAATATTACTACTACTGCTGGTACTCTCCGTGCTCTCCTAACAGCCGTGTAAAATATACACCACTGCCCCTTTTGCTCCGTGTCAAAAAAATCCGCCATCATCCGGCGCTTAAAGTTAAGCTTTGAAACACCAGATGGGAACAAATAAAATGACCGCCAGCAACCGTCCACGCCACCCGTCCACAATGACAGCACAAACGCAAGACGGTTGGTTCGAGCGAGTCGGTGGTGGTGCGTCCATATGCAGGCACCCGGTGCAGACGAGCTGCAGCCCCTGAGGGCCGCGGTGGAAGGGACCTAATGGCTGTGAGGGGTGCAGCCGCAGCACACCACCACCACAACTTCCCAACCGCCAGTTTCCAACAAGCGTCCCCTCCTTCATCATCACCTATTAGTGACAGCAACATTGGGGTCGAGTCTAGTCTTGTAGACGTTGTGGTGTTTGACCGAGCTGAAATCGCGTACTCTCAACGTCCAGTGTTTCTTTGTACTAACGCCATGATGGCTGACGACGCCAGCAACAACCACCACCGCACTAGCGATCCCTTGTCTTCGATCACGCCCATGCCGCCGCCAACTACGTCCCACAGCCACAACACACCCGGCGGCACCGCTGATAACGCTGCAGCAAGTCGAAAGGAGTCCTCTTCGCCCACTCTAACGTGTATAGATCCATCGCCGCCACCGCCACCACGTCCGCCTCCGCCTCCCGCTACGGCTACGACCACGTCTGGCAGCAATAACAATCCGACCACGGTGGAAAAGCCACACACCGCCACAAAGTCGCAAAAGCGGAGATCAATCGGCAACTGGGAGTTTGTAAAGACCATTGGCGCCGGCTCCATGGGCCAGGTCAAGCTGGCAAAGAACCGATATAGCGAGGAATTGTGTGCAGTCAAGGTGGTGCCTCGGGCCACCAACAAGACGTCGCCCAATGCCACCAGCAAGCAAAAGGAGTCGGACGAACAGAAAGATATCAGAACAGTCCGCGAGGCCTCAATTGGCAAGCTATTGCATCATCGACACATTTGCGAGTTGTATGAAGTGTTCACCATGACGCATCATTTTTACATGGTGTTTGAATTTGTGTCTGGGGGACAGCTATTAGATTACATCATTGCGCATGGATCGTTGAAGGAAAAACAAGCTCGCAAGTTTGCTCGTTCCATTGCAAGTGCGCTGGATTATCTTCATCGCAACTCGATTGTGCATCGTGATCTCAAGATTGAAAACATTCTCATCTCCAAATCTGGTGATGTCAAGCTCATTGATTTTGGTCTGTCCAATTTGTATGCCCCACAATCGTTGCTCAAGACGTTTTGCGGGTCGCTGTATTTTGCTGCCCCAGAATTGCTCAATGCGCATCCATATATTGGTCCAGAAGTCGACGTGTGGAGCTTTGGTGTGGTTTTGTACGTTTTGGTGTGCGGCAAGGTGCCGTTCGACGACCAGTCCATGGCGGCGTTGCATGCAAAGATCAAACGGGGCAAGGTGGACTATCCTGACGAGCTGTCGTCAGATTGTGTCGACTTGTTGTCCCGCATGCTCGTGGTCAACCCTCATGAACGTGCATCGTTGACCGAGGTCATGTGCCACACCTGGATGAACAAGGGCTTTGATAAGCTGCCCGAATCCCAAGTGCCCTTCCGCAAGCCAATCTCGCTCCCTCTGGATCCGGCCGTGACGAAGGAAATGGCCGGGTTTGACTTTGGGTCCCAGCAAGAGATTGAGGCTAACCTGACGACAATCCTGGAATCGCCAGAATACATCGCTGCCACCGAAAACTGGTACAATTTGCATAACGAATCGTCCACTTCATTGGAAACTAACCACAACAGTAACAACTACAAGAAGCAAACCTTGTCCTTCTTTTCTCGTCGCAAGTCCTATCAGGATCTTCATCCACAGCCCGAACCACTGGGGTCTGATCCAACCAATGCATATCACCCGCTCCTGTCTGTGTATTATTTGGTTCAAGAAAAGTTTGAGCGTGAAAGAAAGGCAGCCTTTGAACAACAACAACAACAGCAGCAGCAGCAGCTGGAGCCTCCGGAATTATTAAAACCAGTCGAATTGGAGATACCCAGCATCTCACGACCCGATCCAGCTGCTCCGCGGGTTCCTACCAGGGCCAGGTCCAAGACCCAATCAACCTCGGCGGCCCCTCCGCCAGCAATTTTGGTCCCTCCTCCGCCTCCACAGCCGCCGCAGCAGACTACGTATGCTCCACCACCACAGACTCGCCAGAATTATCGTGGATATCACCAATCCCATGTGTCTGAGCCAACGTCTCGCCATCAGCCGTCAACCCTGGCGAGCTCGTTATTGCGCAAGTTTAGCACCAAAAAGAAGTCGTCATCGAGAGAGCATCAAGAGCTCCCGGCGTCTGTCAAGGAGCAGAAACGAGAAGAGGTGCAGCAACAACAGCAGGATCAACAACAAGGGCCGCCGTCATCTCCCACCCGGCATCATACCATTGGAGGCAGCGGCGATGCCAACAATCCACCCACGACCCCACGGCAGTATCGTCGAACGTTGCCACATCCATTACCCACCGATTTCAAGTATCCAAACAATTCTCCCACCGCCAGTCCCACCAAGTCGAGATTTGCACCACAAACCCAGCAGCAAGTTGCACGATCACCGTCCAATGTGTCGTCGCAAAAGAAGTACCATCCATCTGCTCGGGCAAAGTCTCTTGGCCATACTGCGGTGATGCGGAGAGAGCCACCACAGCACGCAGCCCCGACAGCCAACCACGAGGATGTGTTTGATGAAGTTGCATTGGACAATACGCCGCCATCATCAGGCTCATCCACCAACGGCCTCGTTCAAGCGGGGATGCCATCAATTGAATTCCCCAAACAAGTGTTCCTCAAGGGCTTTTTCAGCGTGCAATCCACATCGACCAAGCCGCTTGCATTTATTCGCTCTGACATTATCCGGGTCTTAAACCATCTTGGCGTAGAATACAAGGAAATCAGAGGCGGCTTTATGTGCGTCCATCGGCCGTCCATCAAGTCTGCGAATTCGGAGGAAGATCAACCGCAGCAGCTGCTGGCGTCTCCGCCAATGTCACCACAGGGAGGAGGCCATTGGAGGAAGCTGTCGTTCGGCTCCGGACTGCTATCGCGGCGTAAGGCCACAGAGTCCTCCGGCAACATTTTGGATTCTGACATTTCGACCGATTCGGTGGGTGGTGTTGGCGGCATGCCAGCGAATGGTGGCAGTGACATGCTGGCAGCGAACGGTACCGCGGCGTCTGCATCCGTCCGCACCCCGCTTCGATTCGAAACGTATATCGTCAAGGTGCCCATCCTGTCCCTTCACGGGGTCCAGTTCAAGAAGCTGACGGGTAACTCGTGGCAATACAAGAGTCTTGCATCAAAAATACTGTCTGAACTAAGATTATAGAGATATTTAACATTATATTATTTTCGTTAGCGGAGTTTAGTCGCTCGCCAGTGCTTTTGCTTCTTTTCTAGAAAAGAAGGCCGTCCGCAGGACATACGTCCCCCCTCCTAGGGGGGTGGTGGTGGCCTCCAGCGGCTTCTTTTTTTCTCCGAAAAAGAAGCAAAAAAAGGTAGTTCTGCGAAGCTCCAGTGCTTTTGCGCTCTCAAACGAGCTATCGCATCCGTGAAAACTGCAAGTTCCTCCTATATCCGAGTCACGTGACCTGGTCAATATGGATCCTACACCAATTTTATGACCGACAATAAGACATGAGTCTGAGAGTGAGTAACCGCCCAGAAAACCCGGCATTTTGTTTTTCCCTCCGAGGACGAAACGACTCCTAATCGACTGAAAAAATAAATTACAAATTTCAGGACCAGATCTGACCACACCTGATCGCTCCCCTCGCTTCTAGAAGGTACCGCACCTGTTGCGCAGATCAGGTGGGGAATCCGATCGGATAAACGACGACTCGATTTGTATCCGATTCAGGTGAGCGCGCAGGTTATTGGGGATCTTCGCCTCACCTTCCTCATTCCACCGATTATACGGGACTGGTGGGCGGCCTTCCCAAAGAAGGGTCCCGCCGAACCCTGAGAGAGAGAGAGAGAGAGGGCGAGAAAAAAAAAAAGCAATTATTATTACGTATGTATGACAAATAATATCCGAGCGCAGCAACCCAATAATTATAACGGTTCATGCAGGTGTCAGGCTTCGTGCTACTGCTGCTTCAGTCGGAGCGCCGAAGCTCCGAGCATAATGCCGAGGCGACCTCTAACGTGGAGAGGCTGCCTCCAAGATCCTGGGTTGTCTCGCCTCGTGAAACCAGTGTTTGAAGAGCGGTCATGAGGTGGCGACTTGCTTTTTGCTGGCCGATCCAGGCCACCAGCTCGGCCGCACTCCAGATGGCGGCTACCGGGTTGGCGATCCCTTTCCCCATAATGTCGAAAGCGCTTCCGTGGACGGGCTCGAACAGGCTAGGATTGGCTCTGGTGGGGTCCAGGTTGCTAGAGGGTGCCAGCCCGATGGACCCCGCCAGAGAGGCGGCCAGGTCAGACAGAATGTCCATGTGGAGGTTGGTGCCGACGATGACGTCTAGCGACCCCGGATTCGTCACCATCCGCATGGTCATGGCGTCCACCAGCGCCTTGTCCCATTGCACTTGCGGGAAATCCCTGCTCACTTCGTGGGCCACTTCGTCCCACAAAACGAGGCCGTGACGGAGCGAATTGGACTTTGTGACCACCGTGAGCAGCTTTCGCGGGCGGCTGTTGGCGGTTTCAAATGCGAATCGCATGATGCGCTCCACGCCCACACGGCTGTAGATGGCTACTTCGGTGGCCACCTCGTGGGGCTGGCCGACATGAGACCGGCCGCCTTGGCCAGAATACTCGCCCTCAGAGTTTTCTCGGACCAGGACCCAATCAATCTCGTGTGCTCGCTTCAGCGGACACTCCACTCCGTCAAAATACTTGACCGGTCTCACGTTGGCGTAGAGCTGCATGGGGCCGCGGATCTTGAGCAGCAGTCCCCATAGCGACAGATGATCTGGTACGTCTGGCACGCCCACAGACCCAAAAAGTGTGGCATGGTGTTTCCGCAACAGCTCCAGGCCGTTGGCAGGCATGTATTCGCCGAGTTTCTTGTAACGGTCCGAATCCCAGTCGAACTGTTCAAACGTGAGTTCGAACCCGTGGATGGCGGCCAGCTCCTTGAGCACAATCACCGCAGCCTCAACCACCTCCTTGCCAATGCCGTCTCCAGGGATCAATCCGATAGAGTAGTGGTCCTTCGTCATTGTGGTTTAGCACTGGAAGCGATGCGACGGGGTTCATATTTATGAGCCCCGCGGAAAATCCCTTTTTCCACTAGCCGATAACCCCCCACATAGCCGAAAGGGTTCTGTGCCTCGCAGAGCTACCTTTTTTGCTTCTTTTCGGAGAAAAAAGAAGCCGCCGGAGGCGACCACCCACCCTCTAGGATCATTGGGGATGTGTATGCCCTGCGGGCGGCCTTCTTTTCTAGAAAAGAAGCAAAAGCACTGGTCAATGGCCTCGCAGAGCTTACACCATGAGTTTTGTATCGCATCCGACATATGTCCGGTGACGGTTGTGGGCCGTTACGCAGAGGGAGACGAGCCGATGACGGTTGGACAGAAGCGCCGGGAATGACTGTTGTTTGAACCGGTCGTTGACGGGGAAGAAATCTTCTGGCACAAGATCAACGTGGATCTGGCCGTCCAAGGTCAGCGCGATCCGTCTAAACGGCGACGTGTGTAGACTGATCTCTGTTAGAACTCCCGAGACCACGTAAACCCCGTTGAGCTCCATTGGATCCAGCTTGATCAGCTCCGCGGGTGAAATGGATCGATAATGCGCCCTCTGCGGAGATAGTTGGGGCCGTATCGTGCCTTCCCGGAACTTGGCTTGTGAGGCTGTGGATGGCGGTGGGGGTGGCGGTGGTGGCGGTTTGGAGAGCACAGAGTTCCATTCGAGACTGGTATCACAACCGGCGAACACGCCCTCCTCATCTGTGGTGCGGTACACGCACACATGCACTAGTGCGCCAACTCGAGCCTGTAGCAAGTAGATGAATTCGTTGGAAGGGACGGTGTTGAGGGGACAAAGATCATCGGAGATAAACTCTACTGTGAGCTCATCGGCCCCATCTGTCAGCCGTAGCCGAATCTTGTCGGAGGACGATTGCGTCACAGAGGCCAATTGCCCGCATGTAGCATAAACTGTTCCGTACGAATAAATAATGTGATCCATCCGCCGCAATTCTACGAGATTGCGGTATTCGTAGCGATTGACGGGGTTCAGATTCAACGAAACGTTTACAAACCGATCCTCTCGCATGTTACTGAAAATTCGAAACGTCTCGGCTAACACATCATTATCATCATAGGCTGCAGCCCGCTCAGCCAACCCAGCAAAGTCCTGTGGTGTGGGCCAAGTAATCTTGTCAGCGTCACGAACGTCGATCGATACGACACCCTTCTTGCGGTTCACATTCAACTTGCCCTCAAGACTCGCCACAATAACCCCATGCCGTCCAGCCAATTCAAGACAAGTTGTCTCAACGCCGCCATAAAACGTGAATCGAACTAGCCGCTCCGAATGCGGTTTCCCATCAAGACGAGCGCTTAGCTCGTTGTACGTGTCGTGAAACGACGAAAAATCAGTGCCATATCCGCGCATAGCATTGTTCTCAATTACAAACCTGTCAGGGAAATACACTACTACCCGAGCTACGTGATTGTGTCGCTCATGGCCCACAAACTGCTCAAGTAGCATGGAACTAGAAATGGGCTTTTTTTTTTTTTTTTTGGTGGTGACGATATTGATCGGGATTAAGCTCCGGCCAACTCACCATAATTCCCTCTCATTCCGTTCCCCACAAAAGTATATACACACACTACAACAGTTAAAATGAGCTCGTCATATTCAGACCTAGACTACGATGCTCAGGTGCCCAAAAAGACCCGGGTGACCACGGCCTGCGAAAGCTGCAGGACCCGCAAACGACGATGCAACGGCGTTCGTCCCGTGTGCGGCAACTGCAAGGAACTCGGATACGAATGTGTGTGGACTATGGGCCAGAAGCGTCGAGGACCGCCCAAAGGCTACATCAACAATCTTGAGGCGAAGGCGCAGGCTTCGACCGCTATTCTCGGGCTCCTAGAGCGATTCCTCGAGACGATCCCCATTTCGCAATGGCCGTCCGTACAAAGACCAGCGGTCAATGGCCACAGCAATGAAAATCCCCACAACCCGCATCTCTGGGACTCGTATCCATATAACGAGCCCGAAAAGGTTGTAGAGTGGTACCGCAATCAATTGCTGCATGCAGATGACCACAACCAGAGCCATACCCATACTACCACTCATCAGGACTATCCTCGTC